>JAEBDU010013256.1:217535-234035 GCA_016802625.1 Heliconius numata
CGTTTTAGCTTTAGTTCTAACGAATTCCCTTTGTGTCTCATATTGTATCTAAATATTTTTCTTTATTTTATTTACATCAAATAAAATATGAAAGTAATGAAAATACTCAACTTATTAAATTAGAAAGAAAAAGTTGGCATGATCATGGTAGAAGAAAATGTATGTAACCGAGCACAAGCAGTAAAAGAGGCAAGGAGAGAGAATTCTCTCATCGAAGCGCGACAAGTGGTGGGTTCGATTCTCACTCACAAAACTGCCTATCCTGCTGTGTGCGGGATACAGCGTGAAGCTGATATTTTTTAAAAAAAGTGTCGATCATTGTTGCCTGTACTATATATTATTTAATAAATTACGAATATATTATTTGTACTTTTTACGCAAAGTCAAAAAGATATATTTACTTGGCTTTGATAAATATTTAATTAAGGGAAAGGTCAATTTCCTTCAGAGGCCAAGAACAGTACAATCGCAGATTTTAATCTGATAAAGGTCCTTTCATACTATGGCTATGAAATAAATAATTGATTTTTTATATGTATTTATCATGTCAGCGATCCCTAGATAAGGTATCAAAAGTGAAAAATGCTACTTTTTAGGAGACCGATTTAAAGTTAATTTTTTGCGTAAAAGCGTGTTTAAAGTTTATTTTTATCTCAGTTCGAGGGAACTAAATATTTATTTAAATTTATATTTAAGGCTAAGCGCGGTGTTGAGTTTCGCCATTCAACACGCAATGCCTCCAGAATTCGGCGGAAAGTGGGGAACGGAGGTTCTCTACGCTAGGTTCCCTCTGCCTACCCTGCTGTGTGCGGGATACAGCGTGAAGCTGATTTTTTTATATAAACTTGCATAAGTCAAGCAAAAAATTCGTCGCATATCACGGCTGACGTCACATCTATACTATATATACACTATATTGCATAGATGTGACACTCTCTACTCTCTCTCTCTCTCTCTACTACACTCACACCAATGCAAAGCTCAGCTTAGACTTAACGGACCGTAGGTTCTACTACTGACTAATTAATCAATGGGGAGTCGAAAGCACTAAAGGGTTTGGACTACATATGGTACGTAAGCTCCTTAAGTTCTGATATTACGTAGAATATATCGTAAGCGCATTGTTTCGTACTATGTACTATGGCCATTAATAAGCTTATATATATAGTTCGAAATACATAATTAAATAGATATTTTGACTACAAATTACTTAAATTATTATTATTCTCTCTCTCCAGCTTCACGCTGTATCCCGCTTATAGCTGGGTAAGCAGGGGAACCTAGTGTTAAGCTACTCCGCTCCCCATTTTCCGTTGAATAGAGGAACTCAACGCCGCGCTTAACCTTGTTACCAGAGCGAAGAAATGAAAATATTAATAAGTAATAATTCATTTCCCCGACTGGAAATCGACACTGCAATCATCGCGTTCTACCTGCCTACCCAGGTATATTTAGTTATATTTAGTGCTATTTTTAGTTTGTCATTTGAAATCATAATCAATAACTACCATTACTATTAATATATATTTTTTTTTATGGAAAAAGGACAAGGCAAACGAGCGTTCGGGTCACCTGATGATGATCACCGCCGCCCACGACCCCGTGCAGCACCGGAGGAGCTACAGGCTCGTTGCCGGCCTAATAAATAATGCCTATAATAATTTAATACTATATGTTAAGTATCAAATCCAATACTTGTCTGTCTAATACTTGCTACCTAAGATATGCTGTCAAGGCCAAATTTGTTATCAGTATTGACCTTGACAACGTCACCTGGTATTTATAGTGACCGAGTTAGAAGAGCTCTGACTTTAGCTTGGTCACTTTTGGGAAGATGCCAACGAGAGTTCACTAAGTCCCAAGAGCCTCCTGTGGAATCAACCTTGGTTTATGTACTGCATTTATAGTGTAAAAGTTCAAGAAGAAATCTTTTCTTTTCAGCACTCTAGATAGTAATACTCTAAATTAAATTAATAATTTAATAGTTCAGCTTCACGCTGTATGGATCCTGCCTCGCGTATTTCAGTGCCTCGAAACATTCGGCGCAAAGTAGAGAACGCAGTGTCTTAACACTATGTTTCCTCTGCCTACCCTACGATATTCGGTATACAACGTAAAGCATTTTTTTTCTTTAAAGTGAACAAATAACCTAAATAATCAAAATAGGTAAGGCAAAATGTTGTTCTTTTATTCCACTATGAATATCGCAAATCGAAATACCGTTGAATCGAATATTGGCATACATATAATTTGTTATGAAATATTAATATAAAGGAAAGTTCGATTTATAATAAAACGTCCTATTCTTAGAAAACCTCACTTAGTTGAAATATACATATGTATGAACAGTGCAACGTTTTAACTGATTTCAGTTTCTCCGAAGTATTTTAATATTCGTACATGAAATATGTATAACGTATACTTAAATTATTTTTCATCTTTCATTTATAATACGACTAGCGGCCCGCCCGCGGCTTGGCCTGCGTGAACTACGTTATTATTAATTTCTTTCTCCATGAGTACCTACGTCCTATAAGTGACGTCCATGCAAAATTTGGGACTCCTAGCATTTGTAAGTTTCATACAAACTTTCAACCCCAAAAACAACCCCTTAGAAATCGAATATTGCAAATTCCCATCTTAGCGATTACCTACGTCCTATAAGTAGCTCCCATGCAAAATTTGAGATTCCTAGCACTTATAGTTTCTAAGATTTCGTAATGAGTGAGTGACCTTTCGATTTTATACCTATAGATATAGAAGATATAGACAAAATGACATATAAGTTTAATTATATATTTGAATCACCAATGTTTTTCCACATAGTACCTATAGTGGGTGTTGGTAACCTCGTGTTAAAACACTACGCACCACTCTACTTTAGAGATATTGTTTGTAGAATGGTGGACAACCCTGCCCTTTGCAAGAGCTGGAAAATCAAATGTAATAAATAATCATTACCAGGCGGAAATCGATTATCAAACCCACAACCATTGAGTTTATAGTCGAATACTTTCTTCTTTTCCTCTTTTTTCTTATTATTCTTCTTGATACCATTTCAGAGAATTTGCGGAATACCCGTCACATTTTTTCACTTACACTCTTGTTCAAAACTTTTTATATTAGAAGAACCGAGTTCGCAATAGTAATTCCTCATTGGAACACTTTTTGCGTTCCTAATAGTCACTGAGGGTAAAGTAAATTGCCGAAATTTTTGAACATTCTAATCAATTTCTGTTACTGCCTTATTAACTTTTATATTTGAGTTTCAAAGTTGGAAATGAGGCAGAGGTTTGTATTAACTAATTAATTGTAACTTTTAAGTATACAAAGGAAAATTTTGGAGAAGATATATTACTGCTCGAGGCCATTGTGGTGACGGTTGTGGGTTCGATTCTTTCTGAGAAGACATATTTAATATTTTCATTTCTTAGGTCTGCTAGCTGGGTAAAACGCGGCGTTAAGTTCCATCACTCAGCATGCAATGCCTCGAAAATTCTCGCGGTTCTCAGGTTCCCTCTGCCTACCCTGCAATGTGCGTGAAGCTAAAAAAACATTCCATAAATTTAAATCGAAATAGTAAAATTACACAGCGATTTTATTTATTTGTGTACTTGAATTGAACGTAAAGCTTAATTCATCTTTATTTACTTTGCCGATGTCAACTGCGAAATTCACTCTGTGTACATAACTCTGTAAACGGAGGCATTTTTTCCCTGTTTTTATAGGGAAAATTGCCGAATCGTTTGAAATATGAGCGAATTTCGATACTATTTGAATTCTCTGAACTAATTTTAGATATATTCATATAAAATTTCATACACAGGAGTATTATTTGCTTAAGTTGCGAAGATAGCCCTGTTTTACTACTATATAAACGATTTAAAATGTATTTTTTTAAATTTTCGTAAATAAAAGACTAATATTGACAAATATCTCCTATATTTAATCAGAGAGAATTTGGGAACCTAGTGTTAAGACACTTCGATCCCGTTAAGAGCTGATACATTCCCTACTTTCTAATCGGCAGGAAATTCTTAGTATAAACTCCTCAAATGAGAACCCACATCTCATCGCGTGTACAGCTTGTTCTTCTGCACCATGACTGGCCTCAAACCTTCTTATTTAACGTAGTACAATAATAAAAGAATAGAATTTGGAGATTAGCGGGTTTTGTAGCAATTTTTATTTATTTTCAAATAAAAAAATATATTAATATCAAAATTCCGCCAACATTTACAAAAAAAAATAGCAAAAGAAACGTCCCAACATACATATCCATGTAAAACACTCTATACGACATAGCCCTGAACTGTAATAATATTATGAGAGGGAGCACTTACGGCACTCAACTCACAAAAGGCCCTCGGATCCGTCTCGTGCAACCAATAACGGTGACGTACGGTACGATTGTTGTGTACACGAGACGAAAAGGTTCCTTAGACGCCCAAATCTAAGTATTTCCAAATGTATTTTAGGGAAAATGAATTTGTATGGCTATTTTGAATGTAAAGTAGTTGGAAGCGCATTGTGACACTGTTTATCAACGTCTGTGAGCATGAAGGTTGTGGGTTTGGTTCCCACTCATAAGAATTAATTGTTTTCTGTTCTTTGCTCTGGTAAACAGGCAAAGCGCTACACGAAGTGTTTTAACACTAGGTTCTAAAAATTTACATTATTTGTAGCGTAAACATCTAATTAAACTTACATATTTAGATTTTTATAACAATAAAACATTTATTTCAAATTATATTTCCATATCTTCGCTCTGGTGTCGAGGCAAAGCGTGGCCTTGAGTTCCGCCACTCACCACGCAATGCCTCTAAAATTCGGCGGAAAGTGGGGAACGGTGTGTCTTAACACTAGGTTTCCTCAACAGGTGAGATACAGCGTGAAACTGAAAACTTTAGTAAATTTTCATATTATTTGTTATAGCCCCAAATTTCTAGATATTGTACTTAAACTTACTTAGACTTAAATAGCCAAACTCATTGCGCTTTTGGCTATTTCTCTAACTATATATAATAATTCACCCTACTGCTCTGGAAACACAGTATTTCATCACCACAGGTTGTTCTAGAATTTCAGTATATGAACATGCCTATATTTAGTATTCTATTTCCGACATTCCTAAGTAATGACTATGCTATGACATAGCAGCCAGTTGCTATCGTAATTGATTCTTGTAGCACAAACGCGCTTTGCCTTTGTGTTTTGATAAAGTAAATAATATTTTACTTTATAATCTTACTTTAAGTATATTCAAAATTAATATACTAAATTATTAGTATAATTTTTGTTTTGAAGTCTATTCATTCTTCAACTTCCATCCGGAATAAAGACTGTGTGTTGAGAAGCGGAATTCAACGCCGAATTTTGTTTTATCATAGTAAGAAATGGAGCATAACAATATAATTTTAAATAATGCTTAATAAATAATGCTTAATACCTCGAATAGGTATCGAACCCACTGTCATCACGTTTGTACAGAATATATTAAACCAGATCTAAAACGATGTCTTACCTCTAACCAAATATTCTACACCAATGTCTTATTTAAATACTGTATATATATACGCCTAACAGTGTTATTTCTTAAGCAAGAGACCCGCATATATTACCAGCGTAGCCTGATATACACACTAAATTGCTTTCCGATAGAGCTTTTAAACTTTCAACAAAGCCCAAAATGTCTTTTATGGTAGGACAAAATGATAAATTTACATTTTTGGAGTGCTTTTTGGAAATATTCTAGTGGCACAAACGTGTGACTGTAACACGACGATTGAGGGTTCAATCCCCACTCGAGGAAGTTAAATATTTATTTACGTTTATATTTCCATTTCGTCGCGCTGGTAACAAAGCAAAGCGCGGCGTTGAGTTTCGCTACTCAACACACACAATACCTAGAAAATTCGGCGGGAGGTCTGCAACAGAATATCTTAACACTTTCTCCGTCCGGACCTGAAGCGGTGTTGAATTTCGCCACTCTCAATGCTTCAAAAATCCAATTTTCAAGTAGGGAAGGAAGTGTGTTAAAGCTAGGTTCCCGCTGCCTAACTTACTATATAGGAAACATTGTGAAAATTGTTATTTAATGACATCTCGTATATATGTATGTATCATCGTACCTATACAGTGAAGAAGTTGACACCCTATGGGACCAATACATCGAAGTTTTGAGACATATAATTTAGTAATATTAAACAAGTATGCAATTACTTAGTTATGTAATCGTTGACGATGACGTTCTGGTTCAAATTTATCTGATTATAAACGCGATGACAATGAGTTCCATTTCCATTCGAGGGTATACTTGTATACATAATTCTTTTTATTTCATAAAATGTCACAAAAATAGTGTCCTTACACTCTAAATACATTAAAAAATTAAATATGAAAAAATGGTCTAGTGCGCGTCTGACTGAGGGTTCCGTAACAATTTTAGGGTTGTAGATCAATGGGAAGTACAACTAATAGAAGTTTACGACAGGAAGCTTATTTTTTTTCTGTGCTCCAAGGGTCCATAGATATGGTTACTTGATATTGATATAAATATTGATTGATATTCAGCTTGAAAAGGAAAGCTGGACAACAATGTAATTCTATAAAGGTTCGGTTTTTTTATACTATGGCGTCTAATTGTAAACGAAGCATTGGTTTTAAATTCGATTCCCTCTCAAGGGAATAAATAATTTCCATTACCTCCCTCTGGTAACAAAAAAAGCGCCTGGATAAGCTCCGCCATTCAACAGACAAGGTCTGGAAATTTGGGTATAGAGAGGGGAACGACGTATCTTAACACTAGGTTCCCTCTACCTACGGATAAAAGCGGAGAAAAGCGAGAAATTTCTTGATCACAAGTAATAAATTTCTAGTTAAGCTCGTTTAATAATAGGCTGGAAGTGACGGACCATCTAAAATGTAATAACTCACCAACGAGAAAGTCCAATACTGTTATATGCAATAAATATGCAGTAAACATAAAATATTTGCTAGGTAAGAATCGTAACGTTTATGCCTCGTAAATACTATATTGATAAACTTTATAGGTGTTTATATCATTTTCTTTTTATAAATTCGATGACGAAATTAATAAAATGTGATGTTTTGAAGATTCGGCAGAAAATGGGGCACGGAGTGTCTTAACACTAGGTTCGCTACGTTATAATACTGGGTGCGATATACAACATGAACCGCTTATTATTTTTATTTTTATTTTTTAAAGAGTTAAAGTTACAGTCATACCCTTTTGCCCCTGCCTCACGACGGCCTCAACGACGTCTTATATTAATAAATAATTAATAATTATTTAAAACTGCCTTTTACAGCGGTTTGTTATATTAATAAATAATTATTAAAAACTACATTGACTAATACTAACACTCGATGGACCGACGTCCTGAAGAAGGTTGCTGGCTTCGACTGGATGCGGAAGGCGGAGGATCGGAAGCTTTGGCGCACCCTGGGAGAGGCCTATGTCCAGCAGTGGACCCGAAAAGGCTGATTTGATGATGATGATGACATTTTAAAATTGATAGATACCCAGTTTAAGTAAATTAATTATTTTGACACGTCTATGTATAAAACTGTAATGAGAGTTACCATGCATATCGTACAATGGTTGTAAAACACCTACTCGAATGAATAGTAAGAACCTGAAAACCACAGCCTTAAAGGTGGATACCGTTATGAGAGCCGCAGGTTCAAATTCAGCCATTTTAAAAAAATATATACGTTTTTTTTTAAATATATATGTTTTTATCTACAAAATCTCAATTATTTGTATCTTATTAGTCACCACACTAAATAAATATATCAATCTGTCTATTTACTATATAGTAAATGGAATGTAGAACGGAGTGTCTTAACACTAGGTTCCCTAGATCTCCAGGATATGCGTGAAGCTGAATATTATATCACATAATTTAAAACAACTAACTACTTATTAAATTACTTACAATTATAAATATTAATAAATTTAATATTGAAAATCCATTTCACTGTATATCATCATACAATTCCCGAAGGACTGTAAATGAAATTGAAAAATTTTTGAATTGCGTACAAATATGAAGGTGGATCCTATACGTTGCAATATGGAACAGTTGTCGTGGGAATAGAATGCATCACACTTCGATACAATATTAAATTATTCTTTAAAGATACGTTAAATAAATTTATTTAACTAATAATTAAGCTTTTTAAACACCGACGAGAAATAAAATAGAGGGCTGTTGTAAGTATCACACTTTTATCTGTGATTTGTGTGTGCTATTTGAGTGTCTGTCTGAGGCATCGTAGCTCCCGAACGGATGGACCGATAGATTAAATGTATACATCTATACTAATATTATTATGCTGAAGAGTATGTTTGGTTGAACGCGCTAATCTCAAGAACTACGACTAAATAGCTACGAAAAAAAATCTGTATATGAAATTTAAAAAAAAAATCACTTCAGTATATTATAGGTGTTTTTATTTGTATTATATTCCTTTGTGGTTTAGTGTTCGAGTAATCTCCTTTACAAGTGATGAGAGCCAGCATTTTTATGTTGCAGTAAAGCTGTTAATTAAGAAATAATCTTATTAAGCATACGTGAGGCTTCTTGTGGGGAAATAAAGTATTTAATGCGGTTAACGTTTTTGTTATTTTATATTGTAGCTTTATTTTCTTATATTATATTATTTTATAGGAAACTAGCGGACGCGCGCAGCTTCGCTTCCGCATTTAAGGGTGAATTCTAATAACCCATGAAACATGTGTTCAATGAAATATTTTTAAGAGTCTAAATTTCAAATTTTCTAAATTTCAAAAATCGGTAGCGATTCAAAGATTTTTCCATACAAACTTTCAACCCCTTATTTGCACCCTTAGGGGGTGAATTCTAGAAAACCATGAAACATATGTTCAATTAAATATTTTTAAGAGTTTATATATCAAATTTTATAAAAATCGGTGGCAATTTAAGAATTTTCCCATACAAACTTTCAACCCCTTATTTGCACCTTTAGGGGGTGAATTCTAGAAAACCATGAAACACATGTTCAATTAAATATTTTTAAGAGTTTATATATCAAATTTTATAAAAATCGGTGGCGATTTAAGAATTTTTCCATACAAACTTTCAACCCCTTATTTGCACCCTTAGGGGGAGAATTCTAGAAAACGATGAAACACGTGTTCAATTAAATACTTTTAAAAATCTAAATTTCAAACTTTATAAATATCGGTGCCGATTTAAATTTTTTTCCATACAAACTTTGAACCCCTATTTCACCCCTTTAGGGTTAAAATTTTTCAAAATCCCGTCTTAGTGGATGTCCAGATTACGAAAGTAAACATCTGTCCAAATTCCACGTTTCTGTCATCAGCGGTTATGGCTGTGCGTGCGTCTTACCTCAGTCAGTGAGGACAAGTCCTTTTATATATATAGATAATCATTTTCACTTTCTTTATAGATATATAAATTATAAAATTTAATTTTAATTTAGTATAAATAAAACCAGTGAGGCCAGATGTGGCGCAGGGGCACAAAGTGTGACTATAAGCGCGACTGGTTGTGGGTTCGATCCCCAATCGAGAAAATGAAATATTTATTTAAATTTATATTTCCATTTCTTCGCTCTGGTGTCAACGCAAAGCGTTGAGTTCCGCCACTCAACACGCAATACCTCCAAAATTCGGCGGAAAGTGGGGAACGGAGTATCTTAACACTAGGTTCTCTCTGCCTATCCTGCTGTGTGCGGGATACAACGTGAAGTTGATTTAGTACAAATAAAAAAATATTTAATAAGTGGACTTTAGTCCGTTTGATCATATACGTTTATGATCAAACGGACTAAAGTCCACTTATTAAATATTTAATCCTTAGTCCATTAACAGCAAATAAAAAAGACTAATAATGAGAAATCAAGTAATATAATATTTCAATGTAATATTTCAAAATTAGGTACATAGATTTTAAATGAAACGGTTTCCCACGCTTTTCGTCTGTATAGCTTTTGTATGAATAAAGTTAGGTATAGCGCGCACTAGTGATTTTTGTCACCGTGACTGTTGCGTCACTGTCACCGTGTACATTACACTTAATGAAGGTGCGCGCATTTGGATACGTGACAATTGGGTGACTTTTTGTCCGCGGAGGACGGCAACACGCCGGTGACGCAACTGTCACCGCGTCCATAGATTTGTATGCCCGTGCGCGCATTAGCAACTAAATGTCACCTCCCCCTTGCGGCTTCCATACTTGCCGTATTCAACATAAACATGAAACAGCAGCGTGTTGCATTGCAGCACCGAATTTTTATTTCAAGAATGGCGTCACGTTCATCACCAAGGCAAAACGTGTGTTTTCATGAAGATGAAATAGACAATGACAATACTGATTGACGAAATTGAGTTGAGGCCATTGCTCTATGACAAATGAAAAGTTGAAAGCCAATATTTTCTACGTTTGCTTTTTTTTCTATTTCTTAATATAAGTGCACAGACAACCATCTCTTCGAGATTCATTTTATCAAATGTAAAAAATTTCGTCACTGTCATCGCAAATGCGCGCAGTGGCGAAAAGTATGGTGACATGTCAGTGACAAAAAATTTATTGTCACCGTGACAAAAGTCACCAGTGCGCGCTAAGCCATAAGCTTTCATTGCTAAATTATAATTTACGTATATTTAGTAAGTGGAGGTAGAGGCCGTCGCGGCATAGGGGCGAGTGATTGTAACGGGACAGTTGTGGGTTCAAATCCCACTCGGGCTAATGTATACTAATTCTTTAATATGTTCATTTCTTCAGTTTGGTCCCAAAGGAAAAGCTCGTCATTGGCTTCCGCCTCTCAACACGCAATGGCTTAAAAATTCGGCGCAAGGTAAGGAACGGAGTGTCTTAACACTAGGTTCCCTGAAGCTAAAAGTAAAAACCATTGATACAGCTCGAATATCGAATGTCTCTGATGCCAGTACACCGAGCTGCAATTCAAAAACTTCACGCCATAATTGCCGCGGCTAGTATTGACAATACTCGTCTGTTATTACGAAATGTTAATAGAGATAGAGTTTAGAAATTATTATCGAATTTTTGATACTTGGCTAGTTTTTAGTTTACATTTGTTTATTTACGGTGTATCAAATATGGGGATTTAGCTTTGCATCAAAATTTATTTTTTGTTATTATAAATTAGATAAATGTTCAAATTATAAAATTAAAATAAAAGATAGGTAGGTGTTTATTTTAAATACTAGAAAACATTTTAGGTGTTTATTTTAAATACTATAAAACGTTATATAATTATGTTTTTGTCGAATTCAATTCAACGCCACACTTTGAACTAGCTACCAAAGCGAGGAAATGTAAATATTTAAAAAATTATTTCCTTGAGTTAAAATCGAACCCACAATCTACGTTTACAGTCACACCTGTTTGCGAAACGACTGAACTGAACTCCACTTTGAACGACTTGTTTATTACTCATTTATTAGCTTTATGTGACAGAGCGTTGGCACGGATATATGATAAGTTGGTGCTAGCTTCGTTAATTGGATATTGGATAGTGAAATATCTGATATTTTTAGTATCTTATTTGTACCAAATGATAAAATGATAAAAAAAATAGAAAAAATAAAATAAATTATTTTTTGTTTATTACGCCCTTATTACACACAAGGGTGTGACTGTAACGCGACGGTTGTGGGTTCGATCCCCACTCGAAGAAGTGAATTTACGTTTATATTTTTATTTCTTCGCTCTGGTAAGCCAAGGGCGGCGTTGAGTTCTGTTACTCAACACGCAATGGCTCCAAAATTCGGCTGAAAGTGGGGAACGGAGTGTCTTAACACCAGGTTACACCTGCCTTCGATGCTGTGTGCGGGAATTTGAATGCTTGAAGCTGAATTTGAATTTCTTTAATTTTATGTTTAATTTTTTTTATTTCTATAATAGGTTATTACGGCAAATTATAAATTAAATATATCGTTTAAAAAACAGAAATAACACGTTTTTCTCCATTCAATAAAAGTAATAAATTAATAGGTTTCCTAGTAGACATTTTCATGTCTCAAATGTAAAGATTGGTACTTAGTTATAATTGGACTTATGTCAACATAATACCATAATAATGACTGTCCAAAAGAAAATATTTTATAAAAGCATTCGTTATTTCAACTGCAAAGTACACAGGTATATGGAATGAGGGATGTCCCTTCCGGCGATTTGGGCCTAAAATTGAATTTCTCTAAACATGAAAATGGCAGGAAACGTTTTCATTTGCCACAAAAGGGTGGAAATTTGCTAAAATTGTATGAGAATTGCGTTACATTACGTTACGTTATTCATTAAATGTTATATGTGCCTTAATTTTCGATTGTGTTCTGAAAGCTGATATATGTATGTTTACAATGTATTTCGTTAATTTAAATCACTCGAATTGTATATATTTGTTTATATGAAAATTTCGTACTTGATATGGATTTTACAATATATAGGTAGTATTTTTACATGTTCAAGCTGTACTTTGCACGTAGTAGGGTAGGGAGAGAAAGCCTGGGGACCTTGGGACAAGACACTCCGTTCCTATAAGGATACTTTCGTTTCTTACATTGTACCGAATTATCTTTAGTTCAAGCAGGAATTGAATCTACAACCATCACAGCCTACACTTCCCAGTCGTTTTACGATACCGTAGACCCTTTATAGTCCCATACTTAACAGAACGGTCACGCAACTTGACTATGCCTAATATGAAAAGCTTAATGGAACAGAATAAGTAATGACACTTTAATATGAGCTTGTCCTTTCAGAATTTTATATGATTTTTAGAAAATAGCGATCAATATAGTCCAGTCCAATTGTGTGGACGATGATATCTATATACTTAAAGTTTCTTAAGTACATTTATATTCCAATTTAAAAAGAAATTATCCTTTTTATACCAGAGTATAAATCCAGAATAATAAAACAAATGATACGAGTAAAGTCGGCATTTTTTTTTCAGAAGCTACAGTTTTAACGTTTTCGTATTTACATTAGGAATATAAGTAGGTAAAAATGATATATATCGAAAGAATCTCTATGTAATTGAATAGGGGTACGAACGGACCTTTTGTGACCGTCGCATTGTGAACTGGCCTGAATGCGATTAACAAGATTAAGTCAAAAATTCCAACTCTTTGAATTGAGATATTTTTATTTATTCTTCTTAAAAATCTTTAGATATACTGGATAGGTGGTACTTGGGAAGGTGATGGTACTTGGGAAGTATGTTCAGTAGAGATGGATGTGAAAAGGCGTATTGCTGCCGGTAACAGGGTTAACGGAACCTTAGCTGCATTGATGAGACGGAGAAACGTCAGCACAGCTGCGCGTGGCTGTAGGTACTCAACACACACAATAAAGAAAAATACAATATAATTTGGCCCAACATTCATATATGGGAAATAGATATCTTTATTTTAGGAAAACACGAAAACAGTAAACTACCGTTTTATTTCCCGAACCGAGGATTGTCGTGAAGTCAACAAAGCTAAAGTAACCCCAGCTTAAGTCTTGTCTAACCGATACATTTATTTTTACATTTATAGAGAGACACCTTATATAAAAATATGTGAATATATGAATTTGTTTTAGGTAAATAAAGGAGTAGGTTCCTTTGTATTAGTATTAACAATTTCAAAAATTTTGTAATTCAATGTTTTATTAAATCTATACTTATAATAAAATCGTAACGATTCAGTGACTGTATATGGAAGATATATAAGAAAAAATATTTTTGTTGGCATTTAATAACGTAATAGAACCAAAAACAAATTAAATTAAATTTTTGTACATTTGCGTACGCGTTTCTTCCACTAATCTCAGAATAATAAATTAATTCTATTGAAAATTGAAAATAATTTAATTTAAATATGATTCATATAGTTCAAGCGGGCGTAGCCGTTCTAATACGAAGTCATTATAATTGTCAGTCAATTCTGTGTATTAAACGAATAATCATGTAGTTCAAGCGGGCAAAGCCTTGGGCGGGCCGCTTGTATTATTATATAATTTTTTACCTTATAAACATATTTCTGTCACATTTTTCCTATCTAGCCGGCATTATCAACCGCCGTGAGGGCAGCATAATAGAGTCTATAGCGATATAGGAATAAACTTGATAAAATTTATACTCCCCAAAGGATTTCCCGACCTTACTTCGAGTGGTATTTATCGTCTAATCCGCAACGTCAATAAAATGTAAAAGGATACACAAAGTATATTGGAAAAATAAATAAATAAATCCGCTTCACGCTGTATCTCGCACACACAGCGTAGGCAGAGGGAACCTAGTGTTAAGACACTCCGTTCCCCACTTTCCCCCGAATTCTGGAGGCATTGCGCGTTGAGTGGGCAGGCTTTTGCCTCGACGCCAGACCAGAGCGAAGAAATGGTACCAGTCGGTTTTTTACAGTCACACTTTGTGCACCTGCACCACGACTGGCCTCGAGTTTTCACTAATATTGTTTTGGTTATTTTTTTTGCAGCTTCCCGCTTTCTATCCCGCATTATAGCAAGGTAGGAAGAGGGAATTTAGTGTTGAGCTAAGGTTAAGCTGTCCCACTTTTCAAAATTCGAATCCGAATTTCCTGGGCATTACGCGTTACACATTACATTTGATAAAAAAATCTTAATATTTCTTAATTATTATTAATTAAAACTATTACGTTACTGAGTTTCCAACAGAATAAAGAATAACAGGAAATACACGATTTAGAAAAATGGAACTTTGGCATGTAGGTTCTTTGGGGAGTATAGTAAAAATAAAACTATTTTAACAATATATAGGTTGAACTTTATATCACGTAACCTTGTAGGAAGGGGACCCAAAATTAAGACACCCTATTCTTCAATTTGCCACCCAATCTATTATATTGCATCTCGGAGAATAGCTCGGACATACAGAAGAATAGATAGACAAGTAAAAATTGTAAAATTAATTGTTTGTGTTTCGTGTCGTGTGAGTAACTACATACACTTGGGAAAACACTAGTATGGACCCTATTAAGATCTGCATTTTGGTTGTAGCCTGAGAAAATCTACCGAAAACCTTCTTTCCTTTTAGAGCTATTTAAAATGTAAATTAATACATCAATATATCATTTAAATATTATTAAACTATTGTTCAACTATGCAAATATGCATGGACGTAATAGAATTTTAAAATTTTATTCAAGGAGTTGTCTATACTAACAATTAATAAGTAATTCATTCCTTAAGTTATTCAATACTAGTTATAAGGTCGTATTGATATTGTATTTTAATAGCATTTTGAAACCATTAACGCGTATATACATTAGATTTCCATAAATAAATTATTGTAATTATACAAATTCAAAAATTTTAAATATTCTATACTAAATAAAAGGTCGTCGTAGCGCAGCGGCGCAAGATGTGACTGTAACGCGACGTTTGTGAGTTCAATCCCCACTCGAGGAAGTGAAATATTTACTTACGATTATATTTATATTTTCTACGCTCTGGAGTCGAGGTAAAGCGAGGCGTTGAGTTCTGCCGCTCAACACGTCCAGAATTCGGCGGAAAGTGGTGAACAGAGAGTTACACTCGGTTCCCTCTGCCTACCCTGCTGTGTGCGGGATACAGCGTGAAGCTGATTTGATTTTGATTTTGAAATAAAATATTGCAAGCACTTTTGAATCGTTTTGTATAATTCTATTTAATTTTTATTTAGATAAATAGATAGATAAAACTCTTTATGGCATACATAGTGGAAATTAGCTTCACGCTTTATCTCGTATTTAGTACGGAGTAGCACAAAGTATACTAGTAATGTCGCCCGATTTTTAAATATTGTCCATTGAGTGGCGGTTCTCCGCACTTTGTATACTTGAGCCAGAAAATAAAAGTAATTATTTACCGCGAGTGGGAATCGAACCCTCAGCCATCGCTCGATTCGAGATCCTTCTCTTTCTATCGGCTTTCACTTAGGAACACAAATATAAACGTTATTTTTATTATATTCTTATAAGAAGTTAGAATCCACTTTTTTTCTTTCTATATATAGATATCACATAAAAGCTGTTATCCTTGACTTAATAAGACCTAATAACTCCATTAGCTTGTGACATTTTTGTCTATCTTCTTAAGAAAATAACAAGGTTTTTACGAGAAATTCAGTATTGTTTTAGGTACTTATTTATTGTTTTTTTTTATTACTGGTAAAATTGTCCTAGACTCCCCAAAGAGAGGCAAAAGTAAATAAATTAGTAAATGCTAGGTGATGGACATTTTCAGGTTTTATCAATAATAATTGTGAAAAAATAATTAAATAACTAAGCGCCATAATCTATATATATAAAATCGAAAGGTCACTCACTCATCACGAAATCTTAGAAACTACATGTGCTAGGAATCTGAAATTTTGCATAGGAGTTATTTATATAACGTAGGTGCTCGCTAAGACGGGAATTTGTAATATTCGACTTCTAAGGGGTTGTTTTTGGGGTTG
>JAEBDU010013256.1:234045-278971 GCA_016802625.1 Heliconius numata
ACGTAGGTACTCATGGAGACAGAAATTAATAATAAAGTAGTTCACGCAGGCGAAGCCGCGGGCGGGCCGCTAGTAACATATAATTTTTATTGAAGTTTTACCATTTAAACTTTACTTCACCTTCACGCATAAACTACTGAACGGATTTAGATAGAACCTTACAATAATATAGCTTGTATATCAGAATATGCTACAATACAAATACTACAAGTTATGGACATAATTTGTCTAATTTTACTTAAATTTAAAAATAACTTTAAGCCCCTTTTGAGACACTAGTTATCTATTAATTGTATTTCTCTGTACGCCTATTCAATATATTTTTCTATTTAATGCTTCTAAGCTCAAATCATAACTATAAGCAACCACCGTCGTCGAATATTATGTCTTTATCGTTTTAGATACACACACTAGTATATAAATAATATGTGTAATTATTATTTTATTTTAATTTTCTACATATAATACAAAAAAAAACATTTTAAATTAACTATTTACATATATATGTAGAACATAGATATGTTATATTACTTTCAATCAATGATTCACTTTACAGTCTTGTATCAATTAGTACTTGCTGTGGCTTCGACATATTGTGATGGTAAAGCAAATTAGCAGAGAGGCTTCGAATGTATTGACACAGTATACAAAGAGATACTAGAATTCAGGACAAACATTATAATATATGAATAGAATATTATTGATACTATGACCCAATTGGGAAATATTGTGGGTTCGATTTCCATTTTTTTTTTAGTTTTATGCTGAATAGCAGGGTAGTACCTAGGTTCCTGAAATAGAAGTGACTGAATGTGAAAGAAGTGTTATAACACTAGGTTCCCAGGTCCCCTCTGCCTCCCTCATATGTGCAGAATATAGCGTAAAACTGAAAAAGTATTGATAAATTACAAATAATAAGACATTTCTTTTACAATGAACTCATTAAAAAATAATTCTGTAACTCGACTCGTGTTGACTCGTCAATTAGAATGCTAACTAAGCCTAATTTAAAAAAAACGTTAGTATGCAGTAAGCACAATTATTGTGGTAATCAATCGGGTAAGTGCATAATACGTGAAATATGTAAATTCGTACGTGTTGCTTCTATTAGGGACAGGCGTGACGGGAACCATCGTTAACCTCATGGTAATTTCCTGCAAGTACCAGTAATAAACAGTACTAGTTATATGAAAACTTTATTTTAGTTATATTTTTTTTTTTATTTTCACGCCGTTTCCCGCACATAGCAGGGTAGCTAGATAGTAGGTATATAATAATTGTAGCTGTAGATTCGATTAGAATTTCACTCAAAAAATATTATGTTATAATTTTATTCCGAAATAAAATTTTATATATAGCTTATATATAAAATTTTATATATACACGTATGTCGAGTGTAGTATAATATAAGCTAACCGTCGTACCTTCGTCGTACTTAACCTATTTTTGGGGCGAGCAAAAAGTGAATAACATAGTGTCCTAACACTATTCCTCTTACCTAAAGCAAAAAACAGAAGAAAACTGGAAAATTTACAAAAAATCCACATACCTTAGCATGAAAAGTGATTCCATACTCAAACGCCTCATCTGGATGGAGTGGGATCCTCGTATCGTATTCGTCGTTCGGCACCAGATTGTACTGTTTAGTCGACGGCATCTTCCTGCCCCACCGAAGCAATTTCATGGGCATTCGTTTCCAAGTACCCGCCTTTAAAAAGACGCGAATGTAACGCGTTTTGGTTCCCCGTCTAAACATGGATGTTTTTTCACGTTTTCACTTTTCAGTTTGACGTGAACCGGCGTTTTTTTCACGACCTGGGGACAAATGAGAAGCTGTTTAGTTTGTGGTTACTATGAAAAATAAGTAAAATATATATTTAATTAGTACAGTTGTGGCGCCGGAGCATAAGTGTGACAGTAATTTAGACAGGTTATGGGTTTGATTCCCACTCGCAGAAAGGAAATATATAATATTTTCATCTCTGAGTGTGGCGTTGAAATCAAGTGTGGGAAGTGGGAAGTGTCTTAATGCGAAAGAAGCGTCTTAAAGTAAGTTCCCAGGTTCCCTCTGCCTATAATGCTATGTGTGGGATACAGCGTAAAGCTAAAGAGAAAAGTTGTAGATTCGTATCTTATTTTTAGTCTACATTTAAAATAAAAAACGTTTCCCCATAACATTTAAAATTTAATAGAGAACGAAAATATATGGATATGCTAATAGACCGCCTCACCAAGTAATGCTGGTAATGAGTAAATATAAAAAATATTTTTTCAATATAAAGTAAATAAACAAGATTGTAAGACTCTAACATAGAATCTATATATTTTTGTAATGAAGCCTAATTAATATTAATGTAATAAATATTCCACAATTATTATTACTATTAATAAATCCCTCATCATTTTAACTCGCTCTAATTCGTTAAACCCTTAAACTAATTGCACCCACATAACGGTTCAACTCTGAAATGGCTGCTTTACCACAATTGTATGTAATTGTTGCCATTGGGTCAATGGAGAATAATCAGTGAGCACGCTAACCCTCGGAAGCTTTTGTTTAATCGGACGTAAGATCGAGCCATTACTACGGAAATATATTATAGTTATGTTTAGAAAATAGTGTAGTATATATTTTTTAACTTCAAGCTGAGGCAGAGGGAACCTGGGAACCTAGTGTTAAGACACTCCGTTCCCATAAAAACACTTTCGTTCCCCACTTTATTTCGACATGTTTTATTTTAACTTAAAATTAAAGAAAAAAATAGCTCATTTATTTTAAATTAAAGCCAACCTTATTTTAATAATAATTATAATAAAGATATTGTTTAATGAATTATTTATATTTAAAGGTTTACTGTATTTAGTTTTTTTCATAACAGTCCTTCGACTTCGAACTTTTTCTGTTAAACATTCTACAAAAATTACTTTTTTTTTCCCCAATTCAAAGGTTTTTTTTTTTCAAATTAAAACCATTACAAAAAATAAGGAATTTCAACCAAATGCAACCAAATTTGCAACATACGAAAGAGAATATATAAAGCAAGGTCAAACTCGGTGTAGCACGTTATTACTAGCTCTATGTGTACAGAACACGGCTAGCCGCAAACTAACGCCACTTGAAGCTAACTATATGTTGCGAGAGTTCCTGTCGAATTGAACTATAATAGTTATCATTAGACTAAACTGTTGTGAGGATCAATTATATATATATACATATATAAGTACATAGTAAGTTATTATTATTATTATCTATATCTATATATATAAAAGGACTTGTCCTCACTGACTGAGGTAAGACGCACGCACAGCCGTAACCGCTGATGGTAGAAACGTGAAATTTGGACAGATGTTTACTTTCGTAATCTGGACATCCACTAAGAAGGGATTTTAAAAAATTTCAACCCTAAAGGGGTGAAATAGGGGTTCAAAGTTTGTATGGAAAAAAAATTAAATCGGCACCGATTTTTATAAAATTTGAAATTTAGATTTTTAAAAGTATTTAATTGAATACGTATTTCATGGTTTTCTAGAATTCTCCCCCTAAGGGTGCAAATAAGGGGTTGAAAGTTTGTATGGAAAAATCTTTAAATCGCCACCGATTTTTATAAAATTTGAAATTTAGACTCTTAAAAATATTTCATTGAACACATGTTTCGTGGTTTATTAGAATTCACCCCTAATTACGCAAGCGAAGCTGCGCGCGTCCGCTAGTATATATATAAAAGGACTTGTCCTCACTGACTGAGGTAAGACGCACGCACAGCCGTAACCGCTGAGCGTACAAACGTTAAATTTGGACAGATGTATACTTTTGTAATCTGGACATCCACTAAGAAGGGATGATATAGGGCTTGAAAGTAGGTATGGAAAAAAATTTAAACCGGCACCGATTCTTATAAAATTTGAAGTTTAGATTTTTAAAAGTATTTAATTGAATACGTGTTTCATTGTTTTCAAGAATTCTCCCTCTAAGGGTGCAAATCGGGAGGTGAAAGTTTGTATGGAAAAAAAATTAAATCGGCACCGATTCTTATTAAATTTGAAATTAATACTCTTAAAAGTATTTAATTGAACACATGTTTCATGGTTTTCTAGAATTCTTCCCCTAAGGGTGCAAATAAGGGGTTGAAAGTATGTATAGATTTTTTTTTAAATCGTGACCAATTTTTATAAAATTTGAAATTCAGACTATTAAAAGTATTTAATTGAACGCATGTGTCATGGTATATTAGAATTCACCCCTAAATACGCAAGCAAAGCTGCGCGCGCCCGCTAGTAGAATATAAAATGACTGGGGGAATTAAATATTTTCATCTCCTCGCTCTGGTAAGAAGTTAAACGATGGCCTTGCATCGAATTTAAATAAAGAAATTTGATTTTCCTAATAAATATGCAGATTATAATATTGTAGTAAAATACAAAATGAAACAGATAAGGATTTTACATACGAGAAAAACTCATAAATTTCAAGCTTGAATCGTCGAATATACGATCGATGTACCCATTAACGGATTTTCATGTTTTTTTTTGTCAATTTTTAAAATCGAGATTTTGTATAGTAAAAACAAAACAATAGTAATAATAATATTCTTCTAGGCAGAGAAAACCTAGTGTTAAGACACGCCGTTGCCCACTTTCTGCCGAATTCTGGAGGAATTGTGTGTTGAGTGGCGGAAGTCAATGCCACGCTTTGCCTCGACACCAAAGAGAGGAAAACAAATATACATTTTAATAAATATTTAATTTCCTCGAGTAGGGATCGAACCCATAACCAATCGACTTTACAGTCACACTTTGTGCCTCTGCGCTACGACTGCCAAATTAACAAAATACAATTAAATAAATATAATTAGTAAATTGAGGCTAACACATGCCGTACGTATTTTTTCCATAGAATAAAAGAAAATACTCGGAAAAAGATCCTTATTTATAAATATTTCCCAGATTCTCGATCTGATGAGACATAAGGTGACTCTAGCTTCTGCCACTCAACACGATGTTTTAAAAGTAGTTCGCAACATTAGGTGCTTTATGTGATAGAGATACTAAGAGCTGAGATAAATTGTTTTTTTTTTATTAAATTTAACCTATAAGAGGGAACCTGGGTACCTAAGAAATTTACCTAGGTGCATTTACTTATTGCTAAATTTCTTAATTACAAAAATATCTAAGTCAGAACGAGATCTTTTTTTCTCTAAATAATATTTAAAGTTATAGGAATTATTAACATAATTTTATTGTATTTATTCATACGTATGAAAGAAGCGCAGTGCGGAAATGTGGTGGAAGCTGCAGCAAGAATTAGTAAATTTTTAATATTGTTAACTGTAGAATACACAATAAAGGCGGAATATGATTTTTTAAATGTTACAGTTCCAAAAATATCAAGATTATTTTTATATTTGTTTTCTTTTAGTACTAGTAAGTTATTAAAATTTTAATATGTTGTTTGAAAGTAAATGAATTTTATAAAATGAAAATTATTTACTATGACAAAAACGAAATAAAACGCTTGTGCCCTGCGCCAATATTCTTATACATTCAAATATTTCTAAGCACTTCTACATATTTTCAAAGTGTACGTAACGTAATGGCTGGCAGGCGTCAACCTGAATTTGTGACACTAAAAGCCTACTTGACGTTCTACTTAAGATACTGGGAAATAAATTTTAAAATTAAATATTTATAGATATTTTGGCTATGTTTTAAGGGTTGCTCTTAATAAATTTACATAGTAACAAATTCGATTATTCGATGTAATTTTCGTATCTATGAAGCCAAGCAAATATGCCAAGCATGTAATATCTTGAATTAAGAGTAAACGAGTGTCTTGACACTAGCTTCTCCATGCCACGCTATGTACTAAACTAAACTGTAAAGCTGAATAGTTTTATTACATATCGTTATCGTTACATAACATCTTTATACGAAATTGTAAAGATACAAGTATTTTTTTGTTTATGCTGTCCATAGAAAATTAATTTATTTTTTCATGGAAACGAGTATGAAACGATATTTTTATGACTGTACTGTTGTTTAATGAATTATGAAGAATAATATTTTTTTTTATTTAAGCTTCAACGTGTGATTTCGGTTCTCATTTGAAGAAAGCAATTAAAATAATTTCGGGATTTATTTTTTTATGTTTATTTTATAATTTTGAAGATTTTCTTATTAATACATCAGAGTACAGAGTAGGTACATCGCAGACTTTTAGTGCCCATCAAGATTTTTCACTAAACATCTATTTATAAAGTTATACCTAGGAGAATCGTTAATTTACTAAGATTTCTATTTAAAAATGGTCTCTAGTGAGGATTATGTTCGTTTGTCTCGAGTACGACCGGGGCCAAGGTTGTGATAAAAATAACAAATTTGTTGAACATTACTTTCAGTAATTACTGAAACTAACTATAATATAACTTAAATATAAATAAACATTGACTTTACCTAAATGACAGAAAACTTTAATATTTTTCCTTTGACACTACTATACACTTAGCACCGTGAAAGTTCGAAAAAGTTTAGTACGAAAAAGAAGTCATTAATTTAAAAAATAATTAAGTAAGCATTGATATTCGTTCACCGGATTTGACAAGAGAGTAAGTAACATCTACGATCTCTAATGTGAGACGTGAATTAAATTTGCATATAGTAACCTCATACGATTCTAAGATAAGGCACCGTTTCAAGGAAAATAGTCGATATATGTACTTATTTTGTCCCTTCAGATTCCACATGGAGGATAGGCAGGTTCCCTCTCCCTATCCCGCTAGATATGGGACACAGATTGAAGATTAAAAAAAATAAATTGTTAGACATGAATGTACTGTGTTGTACCGAATCAAAAATATATAGAAAAAAAGCTATAACTAGAAAAAATTCTATTGACATGTGACGTATAGGAAGACGAAAAAAAAGAAACAATCCATACCTATATTATAAATTCAAAAGTAACTCTGTCTGTCTATCTGTCTTTTACGCAATCAGGCCCAAACCGCTAATTCAATTGTGATAAAATACACATATAGAGATACATGAGGGTACCGGGATGAACATAGGATACTTTTTTTTCTCATATTTGTAATATTTTCGATATATACGATATATTAAAATACTTATTAATTTGACATGCAATTTATTCCGCCATGTTAATAACAATCGTCGTTGCTAAACAACGATTTGCAAAGAATGTTGTTAGAAAACGTCACTCATAATGAGCTTGCTTAACGCATCTCTCTATTGAAAACTGAAAATAATTTCATAAATATATTTAATAAATATTCGTATAGTGCAAGCGGGCGTAGCCGCGTTCGGGTCCACTAGTATAATAATATAAAACTTTCGGTGATTAAATATATATTTTTGATCATTATGCCTTACATGTATAATCTATATTTTATTTACCTATATTCGTAACATATATGAATCTCTTGAAAGATGCCTTACTTCGAATACAATCTTCTATACAAATAATTATTCTGAAACGATAACTTATCTAAAAATAGATGTAAAACCCTTCCTTTACTAAGTGACCGACAAAAGACTTAGAAAGTTAAAGATTAGGTAGTATTAGGCAGCTTGGGTAGTTTAGGGGTGCTTTAAAAAAAAGGGGAATTTTCCATCTTAAAGTTTAAAGTCCAAAGTTATAAATGGCGACTATTAAAATACTCTTGATATAGTTTGATATAGCATATTAATTATATAAAGACTCAGGCTAAAGCTTTGTGGACTTCAAGCGTAATTAGAGCGAAGTCTTCAAAAGTAATATAGCGGTACATTTTGTATTACCGCAACTCAATACCGGCGAGGGTGTAAAATGGGAATTAAACAAGTGGAAAATATCCTGAAAATATATATTATACTGTATATTATTAATATTTACATTTCTTCGCTCTGGCACCAAGGCAAAAGCCCGGCGTTGATTTACGCCACTCAACATGCAATGGCTCGAAAAATTCCGTTGAAGATGGGGAACGGAGTGTCTTAATACTATGTTTTCTATGCCGACTCTTCTGGCTGAGGGATATATGGTGAAGCTGATTTTATATTCATCACAATATGTAAGGAAATTATGTAGGGCGTGCAAATATAGAACAATCGACTTGGTTCATTTACTCTGTTAGGTTATAGTAGTATTATTAAAAATACATTTACATTTTGCTTATTAAAAGCCGTTATTAAGGACTTGTTTGTAATGGTTGTGAATTCGATTCCCATTTGAGGGATATTTTTGTCATTTATTTAAATATTTTCGATTTCTTGATCATAAATGTTGATATTGTATTGAGAGTGTTCCTTCACAAACAATGACTTTGTTTCGGCCTAAAATAGAAATTAGAGAGCTACAAGTATTTATCTCCAGATTACGTCGTCTGTCGCTTTCAAATACAGGAAATACCTTAGAAGATAATTCAATCTACTCGTTAACGTTAGGGAGGTACCTAACGTTAAAATGTCGCAATAATTGCTAATGATGGAGCTATTTTCAGAACTTAATTTGGTCATTATTAATGTATGTATGTAGGTATGCCTTCGAACATATATTGTTTTGTTTGTTTTAATACAATAAAATTCGTTTAAGTTAATTAATAAGTCAAAATATGTAATTAAAAAAAATATAATAACCTAGTAATCAGTAGCTCCTTTACATTAGCAAATCGAAAAATCTTCTTATTTTAGATATTTCATTTATTGAGAAACGATATATGCTATAATTATTACATCACGTCAGATCAGGTTTAGCGAGGGTGGATTTTTTCTTTCGAACTTGAGGAAATTTGCTGTTAGCCCTATTGGCTTTTACCGACATTGGTTGGGTAGGAAAGAGGGTACTGTGTCCCTGAAGAAAAATAAGCACTACGTGGCTGCCTGTGAGGAAGTCGACGGCGAGAAGGGCGCCCCAAGCGGGGCTCGAACCTCGGCGGATTGGGATTTCACCTATGCTAAGCAAACCAGCCATGACGTGAAACAACAACTGACTGACTAGGGACAAATTAGACTAATCTAAGGGAGCTAACAGTCCCTAACCACTGGGCCCGATCACGCTGCGACGCGGCCGAGCTGTTAAGTAAGCTGGACTTCGTCGTCGATTCCGTCGATGACGGTGTTTCAGTCGTGTTTCAGCGAGCCCACCTAGAGGATTCAGGCTCTGCATCAAATTGCAGTGGCTGCCCGGGGCGGCCTGAGGACTATATTAGTGCAGAATGATGCATGCATGCATGCGCGGGCGAACCTGTGGCAACTCATATACGTGGAACTCTTAGATATTGCCAACCTGCAGGTAAAAGCTATGTATGTACATAGCAGGCTGTGTACATATATAATGAAATCATGCAGTATTTTATACTCAAAAAATTTCTAATAAAAGTAAAATGTATATCAATATTTCAACACAACCTATGTATAACTATCGCCTATCAATTCACCTATCCCTAACTTCTATATTTAGAACGTATTCGAGCCGTGTGTATTCAGCTTTATCCGATTAATAAATTGAAGCCGACAGTTCACGATTCCTTTCGCCTTTAAGTGTCAAAGTGCCTAACTTAACTAACTGATTGGGAACTTTAGAACAACCTCTTAATCCATACTCCAAGTTTGTTATGTTATATAGCATTATCTTATTTTATAGAAACCATTAAATATCAAGCTGTTAGTTATATTATATTATGAATTCAAATATAAGCTATAATTATAGTAAAATTGTAGTAAGGAGTGAGTAGTAGTTAAAGAAGCATTTTCAGAGGAATTAATTCATTCAACTGATGATGCTGTCCAAGATCAAGAAGAAAGGTTATCGCATAGTTGAAAACTAATATTTTGTGAGCTTTCATAGACCTTGAGTGAGTGGTGTATATATAATAAGTATATTATGTAGGTGTTTGTGGGTTCGATTCCCACTCGAGGTTTATATTTCCAATTATAAATGCACAGAACTAGTCATGCGGTATACATATAACCTAAAGTTAAGACGATTCGTTTCTTTCCGATAAAAGTTCGAAATATTGCGTGATGAGTAAAGGACCTCAACGACACGTTTTATCATCAAAGTGAAGAAATTAAAATGGTAAATAATTAATTCTCTCGAGTGGGAATCGTACCCACAACCATTGCGTTTATAATCACGCTCTTCCACTACGCCACAGCGGTCTCAAAGTCTAATTAGAACTATTTAGTTAGTTAAGATAAATTTAACTTAGAGTATTTTAGTGCAGGTTAAGCATTCTACTTGTTAGTATCATACAAATTAGTTTAGTTTTCATGTTTATGAAATTATAAAATTAGTCTTGTATTTAAAATAGTATAAAGAAATTATTGAAATATTTTAAGTAATAATATGAAATAATGAATGATGTAATGTTAAGAATGTTAATTAATAGTAGATTACACTTTTTTGCTGTTAAGCAACTAACTAACAGTTGCTAAATAAAAACCAAATGCGGTTTACCTAATAAAGTAGGGATATTTTTTTTAAATATGTTTAAAACAAAATATTTATTTGGTTAGCCGTCCTTTGTTGAGATGTTTCAATAATGAAAAATTTAATATTACGATCCCTCGAATGGGAATCGAACTTACGACCTGTCGCGGCTTAATTATTCATCTGATATAAAATTAATAATCTGTAAAGTGTTTATATATTAAATATGTATATCGATTAATCGAATCGTGCTCTTTGATTTAGTTCGACGACCGAGTTGTACAACCAAAAGAAAGTTAATATCCATATTTTTACATGAGAAAAAGAAATGAACTAACATAATTTATTTAGAATTCCAATATTTGTTTTCTTATTCCCAAGGTAATAGAAGTAATGTGAAATATGACGTATTATTATTTTAAAGCACCAGTCAAGAACAAGTCAGACCCGCACACAGAGGGTACCAATTTCAGGATTGTAAGTTAATGGGAAGTACAACTTATAAGAGTTGACAAACTTATAAAAGTTTGCGGGCGAAAATTATATATCTCATTTTCTATGAAATATAATACAATTATAAGTTTTTAATAGTTCTTCTTTCTATTACAAATACAAAATTTCCATTTCCCCTTTATTTCTACAGCAAGTCCTCTTCTTCTTCTCTTCAAATTTCATACAAACTGTAGCAAACGCTGCATAAATGTTCAAATATTTTGATTTCGTTGAACTAATCAGTAAATTTGAATGTTTGAATTGAAAATATTTAATATAAATTAATTTTCAATTTAATATCTCCACGCGATCTCGAGATAAATGCTTTTAAACTATGGACAGATAGATAACAAAATGATCATATAAGGGTTCCGTATTTTCTATAGAAGTACGGAACCCTAGAAACAAGTCTAATCAAAAGTCTTAAGATCTTGTCCCCTAAAGAATTTAGTAGAAGTTGTACTCTCTATGTTATATCTAAAGCTTACATTTTCCGCAACGATAATCCAATATAACTTTTCAACGAGAGCCACTCGTCAAACACATTCCGATAGAAGAAATTTTGTTTCGCAAGGAATTCGGATTTTTCCTTTGATTCGACGAACACTTCCTCGAGTCCACAATTGGGGTTGGGGTTTGAATAAGAATAAACTTTTGTAATTATAAGTGGTTGCCTTAAACACAGTTCTGTCTTCGTTTCTCGCTATTTGCTTTTCTTTGGCGTAATGTATTCGAGGGATGGTTATTGAATTTAACTTTAAAGTTACGTGTTTTCTGATGGCGGAACATATTATTGTTAAAATATGTTTTTATTCAAATTCAAAATATTCTTTATTCAAATAAAGTATTATAAGCAGAATTATTGAAAGCTTGAGCGGTGACGAAATTGAGAGAGACCGTAGGCGATGGCGGAAAGAAGCAATATGGTCGCACGCAGGTTTCGCCTGTTGTGTTGTACTGCGGCTGTCAAGATTACCCCTATTTCGGGCATTCTGTCAATCGTTTTACTCGTGTGGACTGTGGGTGAACTAACGCACTACGCGTACAATATAATACTGCCATCAGAATGTTGTTGAGTATGCCGAGGTTCTATAGAACCTCAGGAATGTTCGCGGACGCGCGGGTTGACGGATTCCACGTCATGATGCGTAGAAAAGCATGGTCCCTGCTGCAGTGCATGAGGGGCAGTCACAACAGCATTCTGAAGACAATCACAGCCCGACTAGTATGTTCTATCCAAAAACATGAGACAGAAATGATAACGGGCCAAAGTAAATAATCTATATATCTATATATATAAAATCGAAATGTCACACACTCATCACGAAATCTCAGAAACTACATGTGCTAGGAATCTCAAATTTTGCATAGGAGTTACTTATAGGACGTAGGTGCTCGCTAAGACGGGAATTTGGAATATTCGACTTCTAAGGGGTTGTTTTTGGGGTCGAAAGTTTGTATGAAACTTCGTTACTACAAATGTTAGGAGTCTCAAATTTTGCATAGACGTCACTAGGACGTAGTCATGGAGACAGAAATTAATAATAACATAGTTCACGCGGGTGAAACTGCGAGCGGGCCGCTAGTATACATATATGTATAACTAACTTGACTAACATAATTAATAAGTACAAGTGTTACTAACACACTAACACTATATGGATATTATTATTCTGAAATAAACTATTTTTATTTATTATTATTCTTCTTACATATTTATAAAGAAGATTAATATAAAATTGTAACAAGTTAGGGATCATACAAGGATAACGGCACATCGTCGATAAAATTATTTGACTATTTGTATTGTCAGCCCAACCCGCTCTCTCCGAGATATATGTCTTTAATTAAGGTTTCACGGCCTCTAATGGAAGGCAATACTTTATCCATATTTTGGACAAAAATAATTAAGATTTTTAACAGCGTTTCATTATGAGAAGACGAAATGGGAACAGAGTGTTTTAGCACTAGGCTCCTTCTACCTACACTGCTATATGCGAAAAAACTTAAAATGAAATCTAAAAATATTTTCAAATATAATTACGATATTATATTATAAAAAAACGTGCTGCCTCGTTAAGAGAAATTGATATCAACGTCATATGAAGCAAATTTATTAGATTTTATGTTTTCAGTTAAAGAAAATTGAAATTCTGCTTCACTTTTAGTATATGTATGTAACGTTGATTTTGTGGTAATGTTAATTATCGTTTCAATCAAAGCAAATAATTTATTTAATAGTATTAAGTAACACTAAATCAGCATATATTACTTTTAATGAAGGACATGGGTTCATCACGCAGGAGCGTTTGGAAGCAGACCCCAGCATCAGATGGGACTAATAAGGCACAGTAGAGAGAGAGATAGAGGTCCTGCGTTTTGCAAAGTACACATCATGAAAATAGCCCTGGAGTGAGATTTGAACTATCAGTCATGGCGTAGAATATAAATTATAAGAATCTCCCATTGAAGATTTTTCAAAACTCTATGGAAAGAAAGGGGTTTAAGAGTCCAGACGAATTTTCGAAAACACGTTTGTACTTAAAATTTATAATTCGATCAAGAATATTGTATAAATGAGATAAATATTACGTATTTATATGAACACGTAATCCCCAATCCATATTAATAAATTAAAATTCCACCCCACAAAAGACAAAAGAAGTGGGAATTCAATAAAAAAATTTTACGAACGAACGAAAGTCCGGACTTATTGGGCGTACGTAATATAAAAATTTTCATAACAAACCATATTGTTGAGAACAATTCACAGTAATGTTCTCCAATATGAACTTCTATTGTTCTACTTTCGAGTGAAGATTACTTCATTAATCACTCAACCTACAACTACTCTGGTACACCTCTAAGTTGTTTCTCAACTTCATTTCCTAGTGCAAGTTTTACGGGAAACTTTTATGAAGTGGCAAGCAGTTTTAACAAAGATTTACTTTCCTGGGCTCCCACTCTCAGTCTCTCAATCTCCGTTCTAAATATGATAATATATTGGAGGTTCCATTATGTCGCACCAAGTGTTATGGTGAAGACGGTAAAATGATGGAATGAGCTACCGCGGTTCATCAGGCAGTCGACATCTGTCAACATCTTCAAGCACCGCCTTAAAGAATATTACTTATCGTTGTAGTATATGTACTGACTTTAATAATATATGTATGTATGTATATTATTGAATTTATATATAAACATGTATACGGTTTGTTTGTAGTTGTTTTAATGTATGTATGATATATAACGAAAATATTATCTAGTGGTTATTAGTCTCCTATTATAAGTTTTATATGAATACTTCATTTGTTTCTTCATTGAATGAGGTTCTTACAGTGCCCAGTGCCATAAGGCCGCCCTTGCGCTATATTAATCTGTAATACCAATCATGTATAATTCATCAAATCTTTGTGCAATAAAGTGTTTTTGATTTGATTTGATTTTGATTTTATTTAAATTCTCTAGTACTTTAAATATTATGTAATTGATTTATTAGTGAGGCGCGATAGGTTGTGGGTTCGATCCCCACTCGAGCAAGTGAAATATTTATTTACATTTATATTTCTGTCTTCGCTCTGGTGTCGAGGCAACACGCGGCGTTGATTTCTGCCAATCAGTTGGGTGTTGAGTGGCGGAGCTCAATGCATCGACATCCGAACCAAGAAATGAAAAAATATCGAACCCACAACCAGTCGCTTTTACAGTCACTCTTTGTGCCATGACTGGCTTCAAAAAAAAATATAATTAGAGTTACTAATTAATCAGCATTTCCATCTCCCTTACACCTGCCTACACCGTGTCAAACATTTCGATACAACGTGTTACTGAAATTGGTGTTAACTTCAACAAAAACATACTTATATATTTATGTATATAATAATAGGATAGAAAAGTAAATTCTGTACATTTTTTCAGTTTGCTATATCCCGCAGCAGGATAGGCAGAGGAAGCCTAGTGTTAAATCTTTTCGCTTCCCAATTGCCGAATTCAGGATTCATTGCGAGTGGTGGAGCTCAACGCGGCGCTCTGTCTCGACACTGGAGCGAAAAAATGTAATATTTCGTTTCTTCAGGTGGAAATCGAACCCACAACCAGTCGCGTTTATAGTCACATGCTTGCGTCACGACTGTGACACCTCAAATCTTTATATAAAAGATATAAAAAAGTAGGTCGGTTAATAAACATATTTATATATATGTATATACGAGTCCTGTCTATATTAAATCCAGTGGAGTTTTTAACGAACGATGCGGTTTTCACCAACAAACAATTTAAAGTACAGATTACATTTTGAATGCTAGAGTATTAAGAAGTTTGCAAGTTTCATTTAAAGTATTTTCCGCTTCCTCGGTCTAGGTATCTTATTAAAAGTTATTTTCCACTGAAATGAAAGGAGGTTCTGTGCTGCTGCTATCCTTTGTGGTGAAGAACTAATAAGATTCAGAAATAATTGTATGTAACTGTGAAAGTGTTGTGGGTTTGATTGCCGTTCGTAGAATTTTTTTTAAAATTTTCTTTTCATTCTTCTGGTAACGACGCAAAAAACGGCGATGAGTACTGCCACGTATATTAAACATTATAAGACTTACAATATTTAACATTATTTTATTTGGGGACTTAATGGTATTTAAGCATAAAAGCCCAAGATCCCAGGGCCCCCAGACCTGCGTCATTTAGAAATAATTTTAGAAAATTTTGATTATTTTTAGTCTAATATGCAAAAATTTTGAGGATTGTTAATGTAATATGATGGTATGTATAACTTAACTCGAAAACCCTAACTTGCTAACTCGAAAACCCTTTCAGAGGTAGCGCCAACTAAAGGTTTATCTCTGTCTAGAGAGATGATTGAGCCATTGGATCGATCTGGATGCTTATAAGGGATTTTGAAATTAACCCGTAAATAATATCTATACTAATACTAATATAATATAGCGGAAGAGTTTGTTTGTTTGTGCGTTTGAACGCTAAGATCTTTGGATCTACTGGACCGATTTACTATGTTTTTGTTTTGTATGAAAGCTGCATTCTTCAGAAGTGAGAGAGTATAGGCTATATAATGTTACATTACACATATATACTAATATACTAATATATTAAAATACTTTCTAATTTGACATGCAATTTATTCTGCCATCTTAATAACAACCGTCGTGTCGCTACGCGACCGTTACAGCGACATTTTGACATTCATCCTTATGAAAATAAATATAATAGTCACTTTTAGCATTTTATCTAGATTGAAATTATAGTTTACTGTATAACACTCTAATAAATAATTAAGGAGATGTCACTGATTCGAAATGACCTAGCCTACGAGTGGTATAGTATGAGTATGACCGACGCGAAAATATTCTTATAGTTCAAGCAGGCGTAACAAACGTATGTAAATAAAACTACTACTAGAATTACTAGAATTATTAACGGAGTTTGCCCCAATTTTATACAACCTTTAGAACATCTGGCAGGAGTAAAGGCCTACGTAAAAGGCCTGACAATAATAAATAACATAATATATATTTTATATTATTCTTAAAAATATATTTAAATACTAGCAGAAGTGCTTGTTTGACTGACATTACTTTGACTAGAGCTACACGCTCACCTAGGTTAATTACTTCTATTTAGTTGTAGTTGGTGCTACCTTTGAAGGGACCCCACTTTCAAGTTAGTACGCATGCCGTCTTAACTACATATACGAGTATATTAGACTATTAATCCTCAAAATTTCAGCTTTGCTAAAATTATGTAAGGGGGGCTGTCTACCATTTCAAGCTCCCAACTGTCAACTTCACCTGCACGTGGTGCACCCTGCTAGACTACGAACGAGGCTCTGGCGACCGAAACTATGGCGGTATAACCATATGAATGCTAAAATCTAAAATTCTAATCCTGATGTCGGGCAGCAGCGTCATTAGCGAAAAGATTTTAGCCACTGCGGACACCAACCCGCATGCCAAGCGTGGTGACTACGGCAATTTCTCCTTGATGAGCGACGACCACAAAACGAGGCCCCCAGTTTCCGGTATTCACATTATTCCTGGCCACGGTACCGGCCATGGTAACGGTGCGAAGGGGGGTGCTAAGAATCCCCGGATTACGTCAGCGTACCACAAATGACGATTGTATCTGGCAACTTTTAACGGACGCTCTTTGCGGCTGAGCGAACACCTGGCAGAACTCGAAGTAGAACTAAGTGATATTAACTGGCAGATAGTGGGTATATCGGAAATCCGAAGACAGGGAGAGGAGACGATAACACTAGACGGCGGTCACTTACTCTATTTCAGAGAAGGACACCAACCATCCCAAGGTGGCGTCGGATTTATGATCCACAAATTACTCAAAAGCAACGTTATAGAGATTGGTAGTGTGTCAGCAAGGGTAGCGTACCTTGTCATAAGAATAACTGACAGATATAGATTAAAAGTAATACAAGTGTATGCCCCTACGTCTACACATCATGACGACGAAGTCGATGCCATGCATACTACACGGTTGTTATGGGTGATTTCAATGCCAAAGTGGGAGCACAAGAATATGGCGAATCGAGGGTAGGAGCATTCGGCTATGGGTGTAGGAACCATAGGGGTCAAATGCTGGGTAACTTTCTGGAGTGATGAATTCTTTCTTCCAGAAGAAGCCCCAAAGAAAGTGGACCTGGCAGAGCCCCGCTGGTGTCACTAAAAACGAGATTGACTTCATTATGTCCAATAAGCGCCAAATCTTCAGCAATGTTTCTGTGATCAACAGGGTTAACACCGGAGCTGATCTCCGTCTGGTAAGAGGCACCCTGAACATAAAAGTCACAATAGAAAGGGCGAGGCTGATGAAGTCGACTATTAGACCATCTCTGCCCCAAGTTGAGGCTGGCTGTGATGCTTTCCAGCTTGAGTTACAGAACCGATTCGCCATGTTGGAAACCACGGAGGATATTGACGACGCCACTAGCAGTCTATTGCGAGTCATCCACGAAGTGGGCCAAAAATATTTTCGACCAACGAGCAATCGACGAAAAGCAAAGCTTACAAACGAGACTATGGAAGAGATGAAGAAACGACGCGAACTCACAAGCATTACACCAACGGAACGTCAGATACTTAACAGGAAGGTGAAAAAATTAATAAGGCGTGACTTAAGACGTTCAAATGCCCGGGATGCTGAGGATGCTATTGCACGCAACAGGGGCTCGAAAGTCTTAGCGAAGCCTCCTACCACCTGTTGTCATCTGACAAAACTCAGAACCGCAGAAGGAACTACCGTCACCTCTGAGTGAGCAGTTTTAACGACGGACGATTTAAAGAAGGTGGCTGGCACCGAATGGATACGAGAAGCCCAAGACCGGGATGGTTGGCGCTTGATGAGGGAGGCCTACGTTCAGCAGTGGACGGCGATAGGCTGATGAAAAAAAAAATTATGTAGGTCTGGGGGCCCTGGGATCTCGGTCTATAAGTAATACAAGTATGTACAAGGCTGAACATAACACTAAATTTAAAATTACAAAAAAATGTTTTAAAGGATACAATCAATTAGCTTGTCTCATTAATTTCAAAGCTTATAGTAAATTAAAAGTACCAACAATCACACTTGCTTTCTTTCCTATATAACCTACAACTTATATTAGAAATACTCTTTGTACGAAGGCATTTAAGTGTTAAAAATTATAATGTACTAATTTAATATAATTTACCAGAAGATTTTAATGTATAATTATAATTAAATCTCTATAATTACTAAAATGTTATATTTTCTTCTAAATTATGTCAAATATTTAAAGTACTTATTATGAATAAATATATGCAAAACATTCTAATGAGTATAACGTTATACTACGGGTTTATATTAATTAAAACTTCAAACATAAATGTGCATGTGTGTATGTTAAAATTATTAATGGAAAAACAGCTATATTTTTTTTAGTATAGTTGGGTAAGCAAATGGAACCCGTTTCATAATTCCAACAATTTCAGAGATATTGCGTTTTGTTTTGCGTAACCGAACACCGTACTTTATCTGCCAGAGATCGTATCAGAAATGTTTTATTTTAGCTTCCCATTAAATCCCGCTCAAAGCAATGTAGGCAGAGAGAACCTGGAAACCTAGTGTCAGGACACTTCGTTCCCATTAAGACACTTTCTAATGGGTTCTATAGATAAATATAAATTTACTGTTACTCATCCTATCAGGAATGCTTTAATCATAATATCAGTTAAGACTATAAGAAACTCTAAGTAAGAAAGGCAATTTGCCTTACAGTATTAATATATGCAGTATAAAACACCTGTCGTCGATCATTTCTTCAAATCTGTACAATCTAAAGACTTTAACATTACTTTGACCTGTAATGATCTAGATTTTTTGTAAAAAAAATATAAATTAAATATGCATTTTATCGACTGATTAATAGCTAACTTTTAGTATAGAGAATTAAGAAAATCAAATTTAATTTTTCCAAAAGTTTATAAAAAACGATTTTTTTAATAGGAACCTATGAATTTTGACACAGTTTATTTATCTTCATGTTGTATTCCATATGTAGCAGAGGGAGCCTAGTGTTAAGACACTCCGCTTGCCACTTCCCGCCGAAATCTAGAGGTATGGTAGTTGAGTGGCGGAACTCAACGCTGCGCTTTGCCTTGACACCAAAACGAAGAAATGAAAATATCAAATATTTCTATTCCGCGAATGGGAATCGTACCCACAACCTGTCGCGTTTATAGTCACACTATTGAGCCCATGCGCCATAGACTAGCCTTAATCTTTAAATTAAAAAAAGAAATTTATTATTCAGAAAGATTAATAAGAAAAAAATACAACAGAATCATAAACGTAAAAAATAACTATTCAAACAATTTAAATTAAACGTAACACTCTATTACGATTTAAATAAAAGTTTATAGAAAATTTTTGTTCATCGTAAAAAAGTATTATCGTCGGTTGCATTTCTTTGAGCTTTTTTTTTATATGAGAGACGTGCTTCCTGCCAGTGACCTTCGTGGGTTCTTAACCTCAGCACCTGCTCTCGCTAGCGCCGTGAACGATAAAATAACTAATGTCGGGATCTTTTCAATGTTTCCAAATTCTTTCACAATGACCTATTTAATTTTAATTAACGCGTTAATTGTACTTAAGATTTATTGTAATTTATTTTTTTATGAATGTGATATGAAGTTGTTTTTTTTTGTTTCCCGCAAGTAGCAGGAATGGCAGAGGGAATCTGGGTTTAGGAGCTGGGTGACTAGCGGAATTCAACACCGCGCAACGAAAAATAAATTAGGTATAATTAAATCGATAAAAGTATGGAATAAACAAAAAATTCTTCGAGCTACTACGGAGGACTATTCAATTCTGTTGACGTCAAGTTTTGACGTTGCCTCGCCTTATAATTTGCATAGTAATTAAGATTCTTATTCTTATTGTTATGATTTTATAAAGAAAAATCGATGAAGATGAAAACTAAATTTTACAACAAGTAAATTAATAAACTGAAAATAGCTGTCAAAAATATGAAGTGAAAAAATGTGTGTGTCTGTAATCGCGACGGGTTCGGTGGTTCGATTCCCGCTCGAGGAAATGTAATGTTTAATATTTTGATTTCTTCGCTTTTCTGTCGACGCAAAAAAGCACGGCGTTGAGTTCCGCCACTTAACACACAATGCTCCCAGAACTAGGCGGGAAATGAGGAACTTCTTTTAACACAAGGTTCTTTCTGCCTGCTCTGTGCGATATACAACATGAAGCTGAAATAAAAATGAAACTAAAATATCTACGATATTATTATCCATACCTATATTATAAATTCGAAAGTAACTCTGTCTGTCTGTCTGTCTGTCTTTTACGCAATCAGGCCCAAACCGCTATTTTAATTGTGATAAAATACTCATATAGAGATACTTGAGGGTCTCGGGATGAACATAGGATACTTTTTTTTCTCATATTTGTAATATTTTCGATATATATCAATATATTAAAATACTTATTAATTTGATATGCAATTTATTCCGCCATGTTTATAACAACCGCCGTTACTAAGCAACGATTTGCAAAGTTTGTTGTTAGAAAACGTCACCTAAAATGAGCTTGCTTAACGCATCTCTCTATTGAAAACTGAAAATAATTTTATAAATATATTTAATAAATATTCGTATAGTTCAAGCGGGCGTAGCCGCGTTCGGGTCTACTAGTTTCGAATAAAAAAAATAGTTAAGTAAGGCAAAGCTATGTTTTTTTATTATTTATTATATTTAAAATAAAATTTGTTTCTTAAACAGAAAAAAAGCAAAAAGTGAATTGCAGTTAAGCGGCTCTTCAATCTGAAGTTGAATTAGATATTCGCGTCACTTGTTGTGGTATTTCCAATTTCGTTCCGGCGTTGTTTATTGCGATACTTGTTTTAAGACATTTATTCATATTTATTTATTTATAATATTAATAATCCATACCTATATTATAAATTCGAAAGTAACTCTGTCTGTCTGTCTGCCTGTCGGTCTGTCTGTCTTTTAGGCAATCAGGGCCAAACCGCTAATTTAATTGTGATAAAATACTCATATAGACATACTTGAGGGTCTCGGGATGAACATAGGATACCGTTTATTCTCATATTTGTAATATTTTCGATATATACCTATATATTAAAATATTTATTAATTTGACATGCAATTTATTCGGCCATGTTAATAAAAACCGTCGCTATGCCACCGTTGCTAAGCAACGATTTGCCTTTGTTGTTGTTAGAAAACGTCACCCAAAATGAGCTTACTTAACGCATCTCTCTATCGAAAATTGAAAATAATTTCATAAATATATTTAATAAATATTCTTATAATACAAGCGGGCGTAGCCGCGCTCGGGTCCACTAGTAATATAATAAATATGATTTTGACCCGACGGTTGTAGGCTCGATTCGCACTCGAGGAAGTGAATTATTTTATTGAATTGTTTTCTGACAACAACAGAAAGCGCGCTGTCGAATTCCGCTGTTCAGAATGCAATGTTACTAGAATTGCGTGGAGAATGGAGAACGGAGTGTGTTGTCACAAAGTTGTCTCCGCCTATCTTGTATGCGATGCTTAGCGTGAGGCTAACAATAATAACGTTTTAATTTCTAAAACACAACTCAAGTGACGTCTTTGTTGTTGAAAAAGTTTCAAAATATCTTTTTTAAATGCTATAAAAGTAATAAAATGCTACATTAAAACATATTACCATATGTATTACTATATTGTGTTTTTATCTTCACGCTGTAACCCGCACACAGCAGGGTAGGCCGAATTAGGCGAGATATTGTGGAACTCAACGCCGCTAAAACTTTTCGTTTTAAAATAACATATTGATTGAGGCCGTCGTGGCACGGAACAAGAGTGTGACTGTAACACGACAGTTGTGGGTTCGATCCCCCCTCGAGGAAGTGAAATATTTATCTACGTTTATATTTCCATTTCTTCGCTTTGGCGTCCAGGCAAAGCGCGGCATTGCCTCCAGAATGCTTCCAGAATTCGGCAGAAAGTAGGGGACGAAAGTCTTAAAGGACTTTTATAACATTTAAAAAAGATATTTTGAAACTTTTTCATCAACAAAGACTATCAGTCACTTGAGTTGTGTTTTAGAAATTAAAACGTTATTATTGTTGTAGCCTCACGCTAAGCATCGCATACAAGATAGGCGGAGGGAACTTTGTGACAACACACTCCGTTCTCCATTCTCCACGCAATTCTCGTAACAATATATTCCCTCTGCCTACCCTACTTTGTGCGGGATACAGCGTGAAGCTGATTCAGTTATTTTATTTTAAAATAACATTCAACTGATATTTAGTATAACTAAATATCAAATATTTTACAGGCGACAAATATGCTAATGTTAAATGATAAATGTAAATTAACAATTATATATTCATCGTGCATTCTAAATATGTGCCGGCCGAATTCGTAATAGACGAGTCGAAGGCCAAGGCCAGGACCGGAAATAATGTTTTGATTATATTATATTATTTATTGGACGACATGACTTAAATAACTTGGGAACTTAAGGAACCAGATGAAGAGATGATGAGAGGTTAATGTCACTTTCATAATAATTAGGAAGCCCTCGAATAAAGCTAAAATTATGTAGGTAGTAAACGCAACGATTGTGGGTTCGATTCCCACTTGAGCAATAAAATATTTGAATTTCATCGCTCTGGTAACTTGACAAAGCGCGGCGTTGAGTTCCGCTACCCATAGCAATGCAGTCTCGAAAATGTCGCGGAGAACGGAGAGCCTTAACTCTATGTTCCCTCTAACTTTGCTGATGTTCGTGACCCAGCATGAACCTAAAATGAATGAGTGTAGTCTATATATATAAAAGGACTTGTCCTCACTGAGGTAAGACGCACGCACAGCCGTAACCGCTGTGCGTAGAAACGTGAAAATTGGACAGATGTTTACTTTCGTAATCTGGACATTCACTAAGAAGGGATTTTGAAAAATTTTAACCCTAAAGGGGTGAAATAGGGGTTGAAAGTTTGTATGGAAAAAAAAATAAATCGGCACCGATTGTTATAAAATTTGAAATTTAGATTTTTAAAAGTATTTAATTGAACACGTGTTTCATCATTTTCTAGAATTCTCCCCCTAAGGGTGCAAATAAGGGGTTGAAAGTTTGTATGGAAAAATTCTTAACTCGCCACCGATTTGTATAAAATTTGAAATTTAGACTCTTAAAAATATTTCATTGAACATAAGTTTCATGGTTTATTAGAATTCACCCCTAAATAAGCTAGCGAAGCTGCGCGCGTCCGCTAGTATATTATATCTTGGACATTGACCTGTTTGTTACGCAATAATGTAATTTTCTTAACAGTTTGAACTTTATAGATAGTAAGAGTTAAATTCTTTGCCATTGTAACCTACATGCATGTGTTTTTTTGTATAAATTTTCATTTTCATTGATAATTTGAAAAATCGTAAACTAATTGACAATTTGTGATAAATGCCAATATTTCATTTAATATAATAAGTTAAGCAGTTTAATGATTGCATTTCATTATTAATAAATATTAAATTTGTTTTTTTTTTGTGTAATCGTTGGGGTTCCCTTAATTTTTTAATATGGAAATAACTGTTTCGTACACGGAACCTGAAAACCGGCTATTTCATCCCGGGAAGGAAGCAGGAAGCGCGGCTTCGCCTGCTTAAACTACGTTATTATTAATTTATGTCTCCATGAGTACCTACGTCCTATAAGTGACGTCCATGCAAAATTTGAGACTCCTAGCATTTTTAGTAACAAAGTTTCATACAAACTTTCAACCCCAAAAACAACCTTTAGAAGTCGAATATTGCATATTCCCGTCTTAGCGAGCACCTAAATCCTATAAGTAACTCCTATGCAAAATTTCAGATTCCTAGAACATGTAGTTTCTGAGATTTCATGATGAGAATCAAATTTCGATTTTCTATATATAGATATATTTTAATTATTTGTAAATTTCATACAATCCCAAAAAAAAAATAAAGAAATCCATAACAATTATTCTACTTTCACATATTATTCCATAGATACTACTAATCTACCTAATAAATATGTATATATGAAGTATAACCACACTAACGTATAATGTAACAGCTTACGCAACCAAAGGCCCATGAACTTACAACAAGTTCATTTCTATGGGATTATGTAACAACGATAAGGCACGTGGCTTACTTTACTTGGTACTTTATTTTAAAACAGGAAGTCAATGTTGAACTTTTTGATTTATTTCTTAGATTTGTATTGGAAATTATGGTGTTTGAGTTAATTTTAATATTTTTTTAACACTTTTAACACTTTTGTGTTTTTTTAGTGTCACGTTGTACCCCGCATACAGTATGGTAGGCAGAGGGAAGCAGTGTTAAGACACTCCGTTGTACATTTTCCGCCGAATTATGAAAGCATTGCGTATTGAGTGGCGGAACGGGATGGAACGGAAGTTTGTGTGTGTTGTAACGGAAGTTATATTTTGCGATAAATATTTTTAAAAAATGGAAAAATTATAATTTTTAAATATAGCGGAAGTTGAAACCTGCGCCTGTCGAGAACCGTCTGTCTGACCACTAAGCCATACGTTCTTATCAAGCTACTTTAATTACGAATTTAAGCTTATTACGAATTATTTACTTTTTTAACATTTAAAAAAGCTCGCTTTCGTAGTTTTTCTTTTTCTCTTTTTATCTGTTTATTGACGTTCCATTAAAATTCCAACGGGAAGGAAAAAAAACAGGATCCTCTATTATATTTTTCTTGTAAAACCACGCAAGGTTGCGGGCGACGACTAGTTTTACATATATATTCTCATTTTACCTATAGTTGTTGTATTTTACAAGCTTGTGACACAAGCTTCTTCTACGGAACTACGAATAGCTTCAATGAAACGTAAAAAGAATATATAAAGTTTATTACACGTACGTTTGATGAATACATTGTGCAAATATATATAGCCATCTTGGCGCAGTGGCAGAACTTTTGATCGTAAACGAGACGGTTGTGGGTTCAATTCCCACTCTGAAGGAATTAATTTAGTTTATAGAATTATTTTCATTTCATCACAACGGGCCCTATTCTTAATATCCATACTTTATATATTAAAGAAAAATTACAGAAAATAATTTTATTTATTTTAAAGCTCTGTTATCAAAGAAAATTTTAAAATTACAATACAAATTTCAAAGAACAAATAAAATTTGCTTCACAAATAAGGTTTTTGCTTCGAAAGCTCTCATATATCTACACGAACAAAGGTATTATTTTCTAATAAGAAGCCGTAATCTACATCGAGATGCATACCATGAATATATCAATACACCAGCCGTCCTAGTAAATGTCCAATCAAGGCACAATATATTTTCATTAACATATAGATGACCAATAATAATCATTGTTTTATATTAATCTGCGGTTTATTATTGTAGCTTACATTACTAAGACGGAAGTAACAGGTTCGAATATAATCTTAATAATTGAATTAAATAATGCCTTCAGAATTCGACAGAAAGTGGGGAACGAATGTCTTAACACTAGGTTCCCTCTACGTACCCTGCTGTGTGCGGGATACAACGTGAAGCTGATTTATATGTTTTATATAGACTTCTTATTATCGAAAAGTTTTAAAATTTGTTCACATGCTCTAAATAACTACCTTTCCAGCTCATATAAGTAAATCATAAAAATGTAGTATATCATTAATATTGTACGAGTACAGTTCGTTGGTAGTAAGGAAGTATTAATTCTGTCGTTACTGTAAGAAAGCGCACTTCCTACACCATAATAGCCTATTGTTTCATATATTATTCCAGTATCGTTGATATTTCAAGGATCATTGTACTTTTTAAGGTTTTTTTTTCCTCCTTTCAGAGTAGGCGAAAGAAATCTTGTTTCAACACTCCGTTCTTCATTTTCCACTGGCATAAAAATACTTCAGTTGTTGAGCGAGGGAACTTAACGCCGCGTTTTGGTTCACGCCCTAAAGCCCTTCCATCTCACCACGATAGCCTCTAATATGGTTACACATACTTTCAAAAATCTATATATTTATATATAAATTATCATAAAAAATATAAAAAAAAATAAGAAAATACAATGATAACTTTCAAACTACAGCAAGACAAAGCGAGAGGTGTTCTTGCGCTAACACCTTTAACTCTATAAGCTTCTTACTAGCATTTCATATTACCTCCTTATTAATATAATTCCTGGTACATTGGCGTGTGGGAAAGTGTAAATTGGAAAGCGATCAAACTATGATGAGAAGAGTAAATCATATCACGTTCTAAGCTCATTTAAGACCTTTCACGATTATATTATGTTAGTTACTGGTGAAATTTCCCATGAGATTGGTGGGCAATATGGTGGTAATTGTGTATAAATTACTTCGTGATTGGTATTTCAGTTTTCCAGATTTTGATTATGGTAAAAATTCGGTTTTAGGTGGTGGTTCAACGCCGTTATTTGCCTTACATGATACTATAAATATTTTAAGGATCTGTTCCAAAATATTATTTTATTATTTTTTGCTGTTCTTGTTTTTTTTTTTCTATCTCTATAGCGACAGATGGCAGCGCCCAGAACCTCGTTTTTTAGCCACACAGGTAAAAAAGATATAATTTGCTCTATAATAACTTTACCCATTGTCAAAGTACAAGATTTTCATTTGATAGAGAAAAAATACTTTTAACTTATATTAATAAACATGACTCGGACCAGTCCCGTAAAAATGGTTGAAAAAAATATAATATTTGAATCATTACCATGTTCGCCATACATAAAGCGATCAATTATTTTCACTGACGTTCTTATAAAAAATATAAAGTATTAAAAACTGAAAATTTTGATTCTTGTTGTTATTCATTATTATTTAATTAATTTTACTTATTTAAGTTACAAAAATTGCGTTAAACTAGTTACATGAAATCACCTTCGCAAAAATACTGGTAATAAAATCTTCACATTCATTGAATATAAAAATTTCCCATCGAGTAAGATTCAAATTCTGACCAAATGATGTCAAATTCTTCATAAACTTTCTATATAAAAAATATACACATACTAATACCTACATACTAAATTTGCAATACTTTTTAATTGCTATAGCCTCTCAAACTACTTATTTTATAAGTGTAATCAGTTGACACAAATTGGAACCAGTTTTTATTTAAATAACCAGTCAAGTGTGAGTTGGAGTCACCTGCTGAGGGTTCCGTACTAATTATATTCAAGTTAACAATGAAATATCAATTTAAAAGTATCGTTTTTTACTATAACTTGTACATTACAAATTACATAATTCGAGATTAATGTTATGTACCCTATCATTTTTCGTATCTATCGAGATTGTGTTGACTTAAAAGGTTTTTCGTACTCCAAGTGACTGTAGACGTGTTTATTTGATATTAATTTTAGATAGATGCTTCCACCCAATATTAACAAAAACGATATTGACAGGCGTTAATGTTTTTCTCTTGCGGTACGGTACCCTAAAAATAATTAATTGAATCGTACATAGAATTTCAATTTACTGTTTCAGTACTATGGTGAATGTGGATGTTTTAGTACATTTTTACTGGTCTTATAGCAATATAAAGGTCAAAGGTGTATGTAAACTTTTAGAGCTAAAAGTGCACTTCAAGCAATATGAGATTTTTACGACGTCGTCCTAGTGCGGTTCAGAAATGTCTGTTTTATATAACACTAGGGTTTATCTGCGGATTCTCTTCAGTAGTTTTTTTTTCTCTTATAATCAAAGAGAAATAACTAAGAAATGTATATCACACACGCCAGCTTCTAAGAATCCAAGGTAACTGACCCCAGGTGCAATAATTTGCATCGAAACGATTACCACGATTTAATATGAGCTGAGATGATAGGTTATAAAATACAAAAGATTTTTTAAATATACGAGTATACTAGTAATTTCTGAGATTAGCTTGTTCAGAAAAACTTTTGATAATATTAGTATTATATGATTATTTTAATTTAGCTGTATTGGCAAGTAGGGTAAGAAATGAACTTTGGATTTTACTTTAATTTGTCTTAAATATTCAGGCTTCGCTGATATAGATAGAAATATAATCTTGATATCAATTCTTAAAATAAAATGTAATACATAAATATCACGATTATTTACGAGAACTTTTAGTAGGGTGTGATTGTAACGCGATGTTTGTGGATTCGATCCTCACTCGAGGAAGTGAAATAATATTATTTACGTTTATATTTCCATTTCTTCGCTCTGGTGTCGAGACAAAGCGCGGCGTTGAATTCTGCCACTCAACACGCAATTCCTCCAGAATTCAGCAGAAATTGGGGAACAGAGTGTCTTAACACTAGGTTCCCTCTGCCTTCCCTGCTGTGTGCGGGTGTATCCCGTGAAACGCTGATTTGATTTACAAAAAACTACACGGTTTATTGAAAAAATGTACAGTATTCAAATACAAAATATCTTTCTAAGCAAACACGAATAATACAATTTACACTAAAGAGTAGATAGAATACAAAAATGTATAAAAGTACTTTTTTTTTATTTCCATCTATAGTGATGTTCCAAACAAGTTTTACGACCCTCGGCTTAACTCCTCAGTTCGTTTCGTCACAACTAAATACTTTTACGTTTCGTCGCCCACACGGCAATCCGAAATATACTGACGAATTTATATTTCCGATTACAAAATATTGTATTTCTATAATATTTCTATATACTTAGTAGTGAAAGAGAGAATAGTGTTAGAATATCTTCCACTTTGACCTTACGTGTTGGTGGGTAGAACTCAAAGCCTAGCTTCTGGGGAATGTTGACCTTAAATGAACCCGCAACCTCCGTATTCCGTAGTCAAGGTTCAATTCCTACTGGAGTTTTTTAAGGATCACGCTATATCCCATGGCAGGGTAGGCAGGGGAAGCTAGTGTTAAGACACTACGGTCCAGTAAAGATATTGTTCGTAATTAAACGCTAAACTCAACACCGCACTTCATTTTGCCATGTCTTTATAAATATTTCTAATATAAACATTTCTTCTAATCCAATTATAATCTAATATCTATTTAATAAAGATAGTTATTATTTTTATACTGTATATTTTTTTATATATACGAGTATTTGCGTTAACTAAACAATAAATAGATAATATACAGTCTAAATAAATAAAAGAGAAACTTGAAAGTGATATTCTTGTGTAAATATCTTTAACCATCTGTAATCGCCTTATTCCGTCTCTGTTCTTATTCTCCTCTAAATTCTTGTACAAACATTTAAATAAACTTCCAATGGGTTTTAAGGTCCTTTGTAGCTATTGTCGTACAATTCTCTTTTTTGCGTAATTCTCGTTTTAGTGCTTAACTTGAGTTTTATTAGGCATATTGTTTAAAAGTTTCGTTTGGAAAGTATTTTTTTTATGATTATGATTATTTTATTTTTATTTTATGTTAGTATATAATACTTAAATATACTATAACCTCTATTGATAAAAGATACGAATACAAAAATGTGTGTTCAATGAATATCAAATTGGTAGTCTACACAAACATATATATAAGTAGAATACTAGACGTACCCACAGCTTGTGGGTTCGATTCTCATTCGGGGAATGAATTATTATTTGTTAATATTGTCATTTCATCGCTCTGGTACCAAGGCAAAAGAGGAACTCAAGTTCCAACACCCAACATGCAAATCCTCGAAAACTGACTGGAAAATAGGGAACGGAGTGTCTTAACACTAAATTCCATTTGATTATTATTATATCATCAGACAGACATACAAGTTATTTTATAAAATAATATAATATTATATAACTTGAAATGTGTAATGATCGTGAAATTCAATTCAAAGATTTTATTAATATTATAATTTTCAAAAGTTTGATTACAATAAAGCTATATCGTTGGCATGTTATCAAGTTCTTCTCCCGATCCCGTTATTGTTGGTAGGGGGTGGCGTGGCCGGCCTACCTGCTAATGACGTTTGGTAGAATATAATATGTATAGCGAAATTAGGTAAAATATATATAATTTGTATTTAAGTAATTCTGAAGTAAATACTATCATGACTCAGCTGGCATATGTCTACATAAAAATTAAGAACGGGTTCAAAGCTCGATAAATAAATATATTTATAACTGGGCCAGTCGTAGCGCACAAGCGTTTGGCTATAAACGCAATAGGTGGGTTCGATTCCCACTCGAAGAATTCAAATATTTAATATTTTCATTTCTTCGCTCTGGTGTTGAGGTAAAGCACGGCGTTGAGTTCCGATACTTAACACGTAATGCCTCCAATTCAACAGAAAATGGAGAATAGAGTGTCCTAACACTAAGGTCACTCTGCGTAGCATCACGATGTATGCTCTGGTCAGAATACATCATGATGCTACAAAGAACCAAAAATTTTAAAATTTCTTATAACTTGTGGCACGCAGTGGCAAGTAAAAAACCGGTCCAGGGAGGCGGGTCCCTGCTTCCGTCCAGATCCCGATGACTAAGCGACCAAGATGTTTCCTGATTTTAAAAGCGCACGGAATTTCAATCGCTATGTATTAAATTGAAATGCTCTTTTAATATTAGAGTCGTTCGAGAGCAATTTGTGCTTTTTATTTTTACTCAACTTAGTACTAGGTTTAATTTATGTTTTTATGAAGTTAGCATCCTAAATATAAATAGTATGGAACAACAAAAAATGTTTACATTTTATTTCTTGGAAATACCGCTCATATACAGTCAAGTCTCGTAGATTATAAATAATTTACAATTATATTTTTTTCATATGGCAATATGGAGTTTTATTAAAATCTTGTATTTAATGGAAGTAAATAATTAAATAATTAAAAGAACATACATATTACCAAAATATCGTTGTCACTGTAATCATATAAAAGACTTCAACGACACCAACGCCACATGTAAGCAAAATGTGGGTATGTAGACTATATTTGATTTATACCCTAATTTGACGAAAATTTGCATTTATATATTATTTTTTTCTTAGCTTAAGTTAAATATTTATTTAATGAATAGTTGGTGTGGACCGAAATAGGTATTTAAAAAAAAAGAAATAGTCTGTACGTTTGGGTAAAGCCATTTGCAAATGTATATTATGTTAGGATGGATTTAATATAAATGTAATATAAAAACACTGTTTTATTATATTTTTTATATTTAAATAGAGTATAAATATTTCTACATTATATTTCTAAGTGTTACTGTGAATACTGTGTACCATATACGACTTTCGCCTGAGCATGACATGAACTCTATCTTGGTACTGATCTCTTTGACTCAAAGTAGGATGAACCCTTATTGTCTTTACGTTCGATGGCGATATCGCAGTTTAGGGTATAAAACTCAGAAACAAATAGCCTCCTCCATGTCCATTCTCACTGAATGTTCACACTAGAATACCACGCGTAAGCTGCCACCACCTGAACGGAACTTTCATCTGAACTTAGCCTAACACTCCGTTCCCGTTGAAATGCTTCCGTTCCCCACACCAAATATAAGTATGCAGTTTACTTTTGCGAGTTCAACGTAGTCCTGAAAATATCCGTTCCACTCGCGGTAGAAACTGGGCTTAAAAACTTTCTTACCCTTCTACCCTGCTATGCAGGAAAATGGTGAAACTAAAAGAAAGTTCCTTATAAGTATAGAAGTGAAATATATTTTGACGAAAATTCTACGTACCTAATATATTCGTATTATATAGCATCATTCTTTGTCAATTTAATATGTTCCAATTTATTTTATATATTTTGTCTCTTGATTAAAATGTATAGAAACAGTTTCAAAAGCCTTATCCCTTACTTTACTAAAAACCTTCTTAGGATAATCTTTATTACTTTTAAATTGCTTCCTATTTAATAATTGGTGCATATACACTCGTATGTATGTATATTTCACTATATTACATTACAATTATTTGTAAGAATTTCGTCGAGTTTCTTGTAAATAAAATATATACAGAACAGTACATATTGAATATCAGCTTTCTACGACCGTAGTTTTAAAACGTTTTTTTGGGATTTATTCATTACTAGCGCCCCGCTCGCGGTTTCACCCGCGTGAACTATGTTATTATTAATTTCTATCTCCATGACTACGTCCTAGTGACGTCTATGCAAAATTTGAGACTCCTAGCATTTGTAGTAACGAAGTTTCATACGAACTTTCAACCCCAAAAACAACCCCTTAGAAGTCGAATATTGCAAATTCCCGTCTTAGCGAGCACCTACGTCCTATAAATAACTCCTATGCAAAATTTCAGATTCCTAGCACATGTAGTTACTGAGATTTCGTGATGAGTGAGTGACCTTTCGATTTTATATATATAGATTCGTACTGTGGGTATTTAAGAAAGTTTTTACTTCAGGTGATAGCTCCCAATGTCATACTCTACTTAATTACATTAAAATAAGGGTAAATAATTTAAGCACACGCATAACATTATATGGGAGTCGAACCCATGGCCCTAGTTAAATGACACACTTTTGGAAAATGTACGACGATATCGTCTCCTTTTATAACTAAGACTATTATTATATTATTATGTTAAATATATAATTGTAATAAATTAAAAATTAAACGTATACTTTTGTATGAGAATGAGCTTTCTTCATTAAGAAAAAACTCGCCTGGAAGACTCGCCAACAAAAGTTTTAGATTTCTTAATTAACTTTGCGCATCTCTATACTTATTACAAAAAATATTATATTTTACATTGATGCTATTTTACAACTTATGGTAATTATTTTGATGGTTTCCAGTTAGATAAAATATGGCATTGGGTTACGTCACTTGGCAAGCTTTGACTTTCCCAAAATAAGTGGAAAAAATTGTAAACTGAGGCCTTCGTGGTGGTGTGGGTTCAATGCCCACTCGAGGGAATGAAATATTTTTAAGTTTCATTTTCTCTCTCTGGTTCTCTTGGTCGCGGTGGCGTGGCTCTAAAATTTGGCAAAAGTTGGGGAACGGAAGTGTCTTAATGGGGACTAGAGTGTCACCAGGTACCTCCCTCTGCCTCAGATAAAACATAATGAATGTAGATACAAAAAAAAACAAAAGCAACTGCACGCTATCCCTCACATATCCCTCAGGAGGGTATGCTGAGGGAGCCTAGTATTAAGACCTCCGTTCCCCACTATCCGCCGAATTGTGAAGGCATTGTGTGTTGAGTGGCGGAACTTAACGAGGCGCTTTACCTCGACACAAGGACGAAGAAATGAAAATATAAATTTAATTTTCTCGAGAGGGGATCGAACCCACAAGAACCGTGACTATGGAACCACAGTCGTGTATTCAGTCACACTTTGTACCCCTGCGCCATGACTGGCCTCATGTTACATAAAAGTTTACTTAATTCTGATCAAGCCTCTTAGGTTCTAATACTTGACAATAAAAGCAATTTATAATCTTCAAACGACGTAATCCATAGTAAGTTTTGAATATGATTTGTTAATTTAAAGCCAGATGATGTATTTTAATTTCTTAGAATAGCAATACAAAGATCTTTTATTTTTAAGCTTTTAGACGTTTTTAACTACTTTTTTTATTATTATTTTATATTTTTTTATTATCAGTCACTGGAAGATCAGACGTCTAATTAAATTTAGTTAACACACAGACCGAGCAAAAACTTATACAAATAGTTAATTAAAGTAAAATAAATGAAGCTTTTTTTCTATTAAACAATAGAATTCTATCACAAAGCGATATCAGAAAAAAAGAAAAACATATATACGAATAAAGGCCGCTATGTTGCAATAGGGAAAATTGGAAAGATAAAAGGTCTTCTTTAACGAAGGGTGACAGGGACAGCCCTAATTCCTATGAGTATGTGGTACTTTCCAAGTCAATGAAGGTCACCCTTCATCATATACTGCTTATCCCATGGAACAAAAGAGTGGCACACTCAATGTCACATGCACATTGAAAAGATTTATGTTGTTATTATCTGCCTAAAAATATAAACGTGAAAATTATTGCCAAGTTCAATATTATTTATATTATCCTATATCTTATAAAACAAAGTCGCTTTTCGTGTCTGTCTGAACTTTCTAACTCTTCTTCTTCTAAACCACCCAACGGATTTTGATGCGGTTTTCATCATTAGGTCGAGTATTTCTCAGGGAAGGTTTATATATAGTTTATTATTTGTACATTCTTATGTAAATTAACATAAATACGATAAATGTGTATAAAATCCTACCCGTTGAGACACTTTCGCGCATGCGCTGCTTTAATGGTAAGTACTACATGAAAATAATGTACTGGAGTATTGTTCCTCTTAATAAGATCTACAAAAAAGTCCGCGACAGCATATTCGTATCTTTTAAGAATAACGTGTAGTGATCATATTTCTGTCTAAAAATAGTAATTTCAATATTTTTTTTATTGTGAGGGATATTTTTCCATAATGGTATTAATCCTTTTCCTTTAAAATACTTTATTAATTTTCTACGTTAAACGAAGATAAAATTTGCTTTTTACACTATTTCGAAATTGCGAATAGTTTTAGAGAAAAACGCATTTAATTGTTGACACATTACGTCGTTGCCACTTCAGCTGTATCGACTCAAGTTTTACTTATCCCTTACTCTTAGCATACAAATAAGTATATTAGTTACGTTGGCCATTTAATGTAGATCAAAACAGTAACTGTCTTTTACTGTTTTTCATTTTAATAAGTACTTTAGAAGTTGTTACAATATCAGAAAATCCTTGCTGCGAAACGGCACGCCACTCGCCATGCGTCCCGCGACGTTTTGCTTATACAAGTATGCCTTACACGCATCGGTGGTTCAGTGGTAGAATGCTCGCCTGCCACGCGGGCGGCCCGGGTTCGATTCCCGGCCGATGCATTCTATTTATTTTCCTCACAGGCAGCCACGTAGTGCTTGCTTTTCATCAGGGACAGAATACCCTCTTCAGCATTAACCACAAGCTCGAAAAAAAAAAACCCGCCTGCGTCTATAGCAACGAAGATTTAGATGCGTTTGCACGTATTGGATAATTGGAGTTGAATGTATTATTTAAGCGCGATATATTTGGTTTCATATTTTTTGTAGTAGTTATTAGTAGGTAGGTTTTTGGTTATAATTTGTTCCGTTCAAAAATAGTCATTTAACTATCTAAAAATAGTCATTTAAATATATTTTAATAAGTACTTGAAAAGATTAGTAACACAGATTTAAAATTACGGTACCTACTAAAAAATCCTTGCTGTGTAAAACAATTGGAAAATCCTTATTGAAACTACGAAAATGCGGGTTGCATTAGGGTTTAATTAATTTTCACATTATCTTAAGTGCTTTGCAAACATAAATTATATGAATAATCCAGTAGTAAAAGCAGGCGAAGCCGCAAGAGGGTCGCTAGTATATAATATTTTTAATATTCTTTTTCTCTCTCTGATTATCTTGGTCGCGGCGTGAATACAATACATGTGTTTGATTCCAATCGATTTATTTCTTAAATGCTTTTATTATAAGTGTATAAATCAAACCTCAGTACAGTCAAACTGACTTAGTTATTTAGCATAGAGAAAGTTAAATGCATTTTTATTAAAAAGAATTCAAAACTTGACTCGACATGTAGCCGCGTGTCTAGATTTTTAATAATATATTTTTCATTGCTTTATCTAACATATATGTAAGGTATAAGTGTTATTTTTTCATCATAATGTATATTTATTACTATAAACATTAAGAAGAAAAAAGCACTTAATATACCTATTACTTTCATAAAAAAATATTTTTAAATAGTAATTTTTACTTCACAATATAGTGCAATTATAAACCTAATATTCTAATCATTAAATTTGTTCACATTAATAATAAAGGCACCTATTTAACTAAAATTGGTATATATGTGTATTAAATACTTTACTCTTTGCGGAACTTCCGTTTAAGTCGATCGTTGCAAAACTTTTGCGAGCTTTGAATGGTCTCTTCATAGAAGGTAGTTAGAACTTACACTAGTTCCTGTCAATTAGTGCTAATTATTTCGATACCGCTAGCAAGTTGTTAGTTGATATAAAATATTACTTGAATAAGCACAGAGAGCTTTTTTAACTTGCAGGCGCCTCTAGGGAGGCAAAGGTCCCTGGGAGGCAGAGGACGTACTGCTAAGAGACTCCGATCCCAATTAGGACACTTGAGGCACTGTATATTGAATTTATTTTTGGCGGAACTCAACGCCGCACTTTGCCCTAATGGGAATCAAACCCATAAACGTCGCATGCTTGTGCGTGTGGGCCACGACAGCCTCCATATTTTTTTAGCTAAGTTTTACTAACTATTTAACAAAATCTGATACTTAATAAAAATAAATAATATCATTGTTAGAACAGAAGCCCACAAAATTTAATTCGTAAATATGTAATTAGAAACCGAGACAGGTCTTAATCGATCATTTCATTCAATAGACAAGTTAAGTTTATTTATTTCTAAGTAAAGCCCTTCAAATAATTTTCCATTGAAACTGAAATTAAATTACTTTTCTGACGTTCTGCAAAAACCCGATCTATCTTTTTCAGAATTTAATTTTAGAATTTGAAGCCAGTTCGAAGAATTTGAACTGGCCTTAATTATGTTTTTTTTTATCTGTCTAATTAAATTTACTACTAATTTAATTTGAGGCCAGTCGTGACTGTAAACGCAACAGGTTGGTTGGTTCGATTCCCACATAAGGAAATGATACACGTATTTAATATTTTCATTTCTTCGTCACTTAACACGCAAAACCTCCAGAGTTTAGCGGGGTGACTAAAACTAGGCTTCCTCTGTCTACCCTACTACAACGTGAAGCTGAAATATTCGTGAATTTGTTCAAATGTATGTTTACATTTACATTTACATATATAAAGAAAAAAGGAAAACATACTAAAATATTAATAACTGTCAAAAAATGAACTACAACTTTTATCTCGCCCGGGAAGCTTTTAAAGTTCCCGATGCCCTAAAAGTTTTTTTCGGAATTACACTTATCTGTATTCGTCAAAAGTTTATTCATTTTATCAGATGAGTATCGTAATGGATGAGTTTCACACAGACTTGTACCATGTATGTGTATAGATGACACAACACTTAGAATTTTATCCATCGATTTTTTCTGTTGTGTAATATTATTTCTTTTTTTACCGTACAACCTCTTTCGTGAGTTCTCCATTCAACGAAAAATGATTTTCTGCTCAACTGGCACGCTCGGAACGCCATAATAGCTTCTTGCTATCACAACAGAACAGAACAGAACATCTTTTGCGGTATTAGTAGAAATCACTATGCTTTATTCCTTTTCAGACGTTTTGTTAATTTTTTTTTCTTTTCTAGCTGTACCGATTTTTTTTCGGTCAGATATTTATGTGCAATTTCATATTGTATATTCTATTGAATTTACCATTTCAATAAAAATAATTAATTATCTTATAATTAAAAAATGTTTAAAATACGCATAGTTGTAAGAAAAAAATATATTATACATAAAAATTCGAAGAAGCCGCCTTTTGACGGATTATTACCAAACTTTCCAGTTCAAACTTTTGAGTGTAATTATTAAGATCATCAATCATCCGAGTAATATATATAATATATACATATAACGTACGTATGTATATAGTACTTACAGTACTAATATGATATCCAGTTGAATCGAGTGGGAATCGAACCCACAACCTGTTGCTCTTCTTGTTGACTGGCCTCTTATTATTTCTGTTACATAATTATGGATTTAAAACTATATATAATTAACAAATATAAATTCAAGTTCTAATGCAATTTGACCTTCTAAGCAAAATTAATACATATGAAAAATATATGTTTTCAAAAAAGAATTGTAAAATACATTTATATTGTAATAAAATATAATTGTATTTTATCTTTGGGCAATCATTCCTTCCTATTCCTTCTTACTAAAAATATAAGAAGTAAAAACCAACATAAAAAATTAAATAAAAATAAAAAGAATTAATAATTTTTCAATATTTTTTAGTTATATTAAACACAATTGCATTGCATATTAAGTAGAGGAACTCAACGCCGTACTTTTACCTTCTTACCAGAGCGAAGAAACGAAAATATCAATAAATACTCGTAATAATAGGTACATTTCCCCGAATGGAATTCAAACCCACAACCTTCGCGTGTGCCCCTGCACCTCGACGGTTTGTTAAGTGGTTAAGGTTGGTAATATCTAAATATTGTATTCATAGCTCGAAATGCCGTTGTTCGATAAAATCATTCTTGATGTGTTTTGAATCCAAAATAAAGCAGACTATAAGGTATTTCTGTCAGACATTTTGTAAATGAATATTTTTAATAATAAATATATATGGCGAACAGTGGGTAACGGAAATGTCTTAATGGGAACGGATGGTCTTCGGTTCCCTCTGCCTCTGCTATGAGGTAACAGGAATTCGGTGTTAAGACCCTTCGTTCTCACTTTGTGCCCAATTTTCAAGACTTTGAGAGGCTTTACTATTACTACGCAATATACATTACTTCCGCCGTAGGAATCGAACCCATAACCGTCGCCGTTACAATCCGACGCCGCTATGCCGCTGCGCGACGGCCTTATACATATTTTATATATATTTTTTTTATATTATGCTTATTTACATATTTTATTCATAATGTACGAAATTAAAATTGTTTAAAAATATATTTAAATTATAATTTAAAATATTATTTAAAAAATGTATATTCATCGTACCAAGAAAATAAAATTGGGTCAAAATGTCGTTGCAATTTTTTTATACATTCAACGCCGCGCTTTATTTCGACATCAGAGCGAAGAAATCAAAATACTAAATATATCATTTTCTTTCCTCGACTGGGAATCGAATCAACGACTTTGAATCAACGTTTTCAAGCACACGCTTGTGCCCCTGCACCCCGACTGGCCTAAATTTTTATTTGGGATAAATGTAACAAAATCATATTAAAAATAGTATTTGTAAATTTTAATATTAATATAGTCAATAAATTTAAGACATATTTTACAATAACTATTTCATAAAAGTGACTGAGTGAGTTCCGCCACTCAACACGCAAAGTTTCTACAATTGTGTGGAAAATGGGGAACGAGTGTCTTAACACTAGATTCTGTCTCCCGGCCCTGTTATGTAGGGAATAGTGTAATTATTTCTTAAAAATATTATAACAATAATTATAAGATAATCCATAGATATATGTACCGTAAGTATACACAAAGCATTATTACAAAAGGTCCATAAAATATAAAGTTTGTAACAAACTAAAATAATATCGAAAATATGGCTTAGAGGTCCCTTTGTTTAGACCAATGTTTACTCCTAAAATTTATTGAACAAACTTTCCTACGCTTTTAAACTGCTTTAGTAGATGTTATAATTAACCACGTTTATACTGTTATAGTTTTGTCATAGTAATTTTCAACTATTTATATGAACTTGAACTTTTAATATTTCTATCTTTTTTTCAAGACACTGATTTTATTCTTTTCTCGAATTTGAGACATTACGTGTTTTGTGGCGGAACCCAACTCCGCAATAATGTAACCAGTAAAAGTGATCATAGTATCTTTACAGTTACATTTTCTCTGTCTATAACATTAATTGGTAAACTAAGTGAAAATAAAGAAAATAGTATGCACACTTTTCTCATTGATTTTGATGTAGACATTTTGTATTTTGTATTTAATTTCTAGCGACAAATTAAGGAGATCTAAGTAGCTGAGTATAACTTAGCAAAAGTATGGAATATGGTAGAGTAACTCAGTAGAGGCTTGTTTTTCATAGTAGTGTCAAATAAATCCAAGTAATTATAGCAGATATTTTGTTTGCAAAAAAAACCATATAATGTCTAGTAATAATTACCTTATTTGTCACTCTACATAATTAACAAGGATAAACTTAAATCAATATTAAACTTTTCGTAAGTTTTCACGGCTCCTACTTTAAAAGCTTGTACTTGAATTTTATTTGAAAATATTTCACCTATTCCTTAAGTTATAAGGAAAATCATATTTAACAACTTCAACGAATATAGATGAAAATGAAACGAAATCTATTCATTAATAGAAAACACAAAAAAAGACTAAGAATTATTCCCAATATTCCATTGATCAGTTGACGTGAGTAATTCGAATCCGCTGGTATATTAAATTGTCGAAGAAACCCTTACGCAATATACTCGATGCTCACCCAATTCCTCTGCGTCATTAGCTCCCAAATCAATTTGTCTTCACAAATAGAGATGGCCTCAAACTTCGTTACAGTTACAAGTTGAGAAACCTTTTTCTTGTTTTTTGCGGAATTTTATATGGCATCGTTATTTATGTCTTCGATATGTTTTAGGATGAGGACAAAATAAAGTATAGAAATATAATAATTATAGCAAGATAAGAAATATCTATGATAATATCTAGAATACGGAATATGAATACAACGAATGAGGGGTTTCAAGAAATCGTATTTTAATACTTCCCTATACTCGCTAACTCACTCACTTACTAAAAAGTGAACCTTGTTCTCCAAATCAGATATTTCTGTGGATATTAGTACTGGATGTACATTGTCCATCGGTATCAAAAAAAATTAATAATATATATTAATCGAATATTGCTTGGATTCTTTAGTTCATGGATTACTCTATATTTACTTTTTTCTAAATATTTCAAATCTTGTAAGATCATCATACTAAACTATATTTTATTAAAAACCTTCTTTTCTTCTCTTCAAATGTTGGATAGCCTGAATAGTATCATCGGGATTTAGTTTTTAAAGTGACATAACTCGTGTCCCCATTTAGGCCAATTGAAATACTAAAATCATATATAGTCTATAGATATTGAGTTCCCTGACTCAACATTCATTGCTGCCAGAATTCGATGGAAAGTGGGGAACGGATTGTCCTAACATTGGCTTCGCAGGTTCTCTCTGCCTACCCTGCTACATGCGGGATATAGCGTAAAGCTAATAAAAGCTTTATATATTTTTGGTTCTAAGTTGCTTGATCATATTATTACCAAAATGTTAGTTAATCCTCTTTTCATACATTACCAAAATGTAAGTCCGCTGTGGCGCAGCGGCACAAAGGTGTGACTGTAACGCGACGGTTTTGGGTTCGATCCCCACTCGAGGAAGTAAAATATTTATTTACGTTTATATTTCCATTTCTTCGCTCTGGTGTCGAGGCAAAGCGCGGCGTTGAGTTCTGCCACTCAACACGCAATGCCTCCAGAATTCGGCAAGTGAGGAAGGGAGTGCCATAACGCTAGGTTCCCTCTGCCTACCCTGCCGTATGCGGGATACAGCGTGAAGCTTAAAAAAATCAATTTGACCAATTTAAAATCTTTTTTCAGTATAAAAAAAACTTTCCAGCCATGAAATAAGCTATTAAATTTAACTGTCACACTACGGAACATTTTTACTTTCGAGAACACAACAAAATTCACACTCGTTGAAACAAGTTCAATCATTTATTGATAATAAAGTAAAGAACTTACGGAGAACCTTTCAATTTTACATACATATTTTTAATCGTGCTATTAGTATTTGCATTAGCTTACCTACGTATGCCTTGCTACGTATGTAATATCTTCTTATCTGTTATTGACATTTATATTAGTTTTTCTTTTTTTTTATTTCAAGCTTTTTCCCACAGTAGACAAGCGTAGTATAGCAGGACAGGTTATGTTTTTTTGTTTTTAAAATTCTTTATTAATAAACTAGCGGACGCGCGCAGCTTCGCTTGCGTATTTAGGGGTGAATTCTAATAACCCATGAAACATGTATTCGATGAAATATTTTTAAGAGTCTAAATTTCAAATTTTATAAAAATCGGTGGCGATTTATAGATTTTTCCATACAAACTTTCAACCCCTTTTTTGCACTGTTAGGGGGTGAATTCTAGAAAACCATGAAACACATGTTCAATTAAATATTTTTAAGAGTCTAAATATCAAATTTTATAAAAATCGGTGGCGATTTAAGAAGTTGTCCATACAAACTTTCAACCCCTTATTTCCACCCTTAGGGGAATAATTCTAGAAAACTATGAAACACGTATTCAATTAAATACTTTTAAAAATCTAAATTTCAAATTTTATAAGAATCGGTGCCGATTTAATTTTTTTTCCATACAAACTTTGAGCCCCTATTTTACCCCTTTAGGGTTAAAATTTTTCAAAATCCCTTCTTAGTGGATGTCCAGATTACGAAAGTAAACATCTGTCCAAATTTCACGTTTCTACGCACAGCGGTTACGGCTGTGCGCGCGTCTTACCTCAGTCAGTGAGGACAAGTCCTTTTATATATATAGATAAGTAAGATAACAAACATAACTTAAGCTAGAAAATATGTTGTTAACATAATTTAAAAGAATAGGTACTTTATCAGGCTAATAAGGTGCCTCCAAAAGTTTACAAACTGTAGGTTAAACAACTTATTAAACAACGAAGTTAAGATTCAAACGACTTGTTACGTATTCAATTCAATATTTTGCGTAAAAATATCGTTCTAAAACTGACAATGAAGGTAATTAATAAATAAAAACTAGGTGTTGTTAACAAAGCGGGACAGGTAAAATGAATCTAGTGGGTAGAAGTAATGGGCTGCATCTTGAGTGGTAAAACTCTTCTTCTTGTTCCTGGCATTAATCCCGGCTATTACCAGGGTCTGCCTTCCTACTTAACCTACTCCACTTTGCACGATCTTTTGCGTCCTCGGTGGTTAGACCATTGGCTCTCATGTCCTGCATCACGACATCCAACCAGCGCTTCCTTGGGCGTCCGGGAGGTCGCGCCCCAGGAACTAGTATAGCAAGGCACTTGCGTCCGACATAGTTCTTAGGCCGGCGCGTAACGTGGCCAAACCATCTCAAGCGACGCTCTTGGAGCTTATCCGCTACGTCACGGACCCCAAGACTACCTCGAATGAATGTGTTGCGTATGCGGTCAGACCGCGTTACGCCGCACATCCACCTCAGCATCTTCATTTCCGTGACGTGAAGCTCCAGAGTGTGCCGAGATAGTGCTGGCCAACATTCGCTGCCGTATAAAAGAACCGGTCGGACGATGCTCTTGTATATCAGCCCCTTGAGCTTGGGCGGTATTCTGCGGTCGCAGACCACACCAGTGACCTCCCGCCATTTGGCCCAGGCAGCGCTTATCCGGCCATGGACATCGTGGTCGATGCCTCCAGACTCGTGCATAACGGATCCAAGGTACCTGAACTTCTCCGACTTAACGGCTGGCTCAGGACCTATAAGGATGGTGCTCGAGTCCCGGCTCCCGCAGGCCATGTACTCTGTCTTCGACACATTTAGTTTAAGACCGCCGTTCTCAAGCGTACCCTTCCAGAGGTTCACTTTACGCTCCAGCGTCAGTCGGTTCTCGGCAATGAGTGCTATGTCGTCGGCATACATCATCAGCCATGGAGGCTGGTCCTGGATGTGAGCCGAGACAGTATCGAGCACTACATTGAACAAGAACGGACTAAGAGCCGAGCCCTGGTGAACCCCCACTGTAATCGGGAAGGGTCTAGTGTCGCCAACAGCAGTTCTAACCATAGAAGCGGAATCGTGGTACATGCCTCTGATAATCTCAATATAGGCCTCAGGGATCCCTTTGGATCGCAATGCCCACCAGATACACTGACGAGGCACACAGTCAAAGGCCTTCTGCAGATCTAAAAAGGCCACGTGCAGAGCTCTCCTTTTTTCCCTGTATGCCTCCATCAAAGTTCTGAGGGCGAAAATGGCGTCCATGGTGCCCGATCCTGGCTGAAATCCATATTGAGACTCAGAGACAGTACACTCTCGGCGGAGCCTGAGGTCGATCATGCGCTCGAAGAGCTTCATGGTATGACTCATAAGCTTAATGCCCCTATAACTACCACAATCTTGAACACTGCCCCTTCCCTTGTAAATAGGGGTAATAAAGCTAAGCCGCCACTGATGCGGCATCTTACCAGTGTTCAAGATATGGTTAAAAAGGTCAGTAAGCATGAGCACACCAAGAGAGCCCAACGATTTCCACGCTTCGATCGGAATGTCGTCAGGTCCCACCGCTTTTCCGTTCTTCATGCGTCGAAGGCAATTACGTGTTTCGTCAAGGGTTATTGGGGCAATAAGTCCGAGGTTAGGCGGTGGGTCGTGATGAAGACTGCATGGGTGCTGAGTATTTAGCAACTCCTGGAAGTAGCTTCTCCACCTCTCCTTCACAGAGTCATGATTACAGAGCAGCGTGCCCTGGGAATCTCTGACGCAAAGACATTTTGCAATATCTTGCGTCATTTTATCCCGGGAACGTGCCAGTTTGTAAATGAGCTTCTGCCCCTCCACAGATTCAAGTTTATCATACAATGGTGACAAACTCTCACTGCGGGCTCTGGCTACAGCTCTTTTACTGGCACGTTTAGCTACTGTGTACTCCAGTCTGTCTTCAGGAGAGTTGGATTCCTGCCACTTCTTAAAGGCAGCCTTCTTTTCACGAGTCACCTCCTGGACCTCGTCATTCCACCACCATGTCT
>JAEBDU010013257.1:0-15903 GCA_016802625.1 Heliconius numata
GGGTCATAATCAGAAAAGTGGACATTTTCGAATTTGTAACGTAACTGATAAGTAACAATACTGATAATGTTTGTTACGAAACTGATGTTATAAGGCATTATACACAACAAAATAACGATATTATATGAATAAAACTATTGTTTTTTTTATTTAATGAGACACAGATAAAAATTTTAAAGATTCAATCGTTGAATTAACAGATTATAAATGTAAGAAGAAAACATAACAAGTGACAATATTAACAATATATTAATTGGTTCGTAACGTAATAAACTTATATTTCTGGTTAGAGATCACAAAGTTAATGATAAAATTAAATTCACTTTAAAATATATCAAAATTTGAGTCGTTATCACGAGAATTGAATTTAATTCTTTGTAAGTGTTTATTCCCTTCTATCTTCATATTTAATAGGATTGGTCTTTTTAAGAGGTTCTCTATATCTTTTATGTGTTTCAGCATTTGACATAGGAGCCATGACGCTTACTGAAAATACAAAAATATTTATCAAAAAATAATAATCACAAAAACACAACTAATTTCAGGAAGAATAAAAAAATATTTTTAACTAAATCGGTTCAGCTGTTTCTGAGATTAGCGTGCACAAACACATAGACAAACAACCAAACAAGCAAAAAAACTTAAAAATCATTATTTTTGGTTACTTTACGTTATGAAATGTCACTAATAGTTTTTTTCATATGCGAGCAATTTTTTTTTCTTATATACATATCTTCCATATACAAGCACCGGTTCGATACAATTTTATTATAAACATATATAAGAAAACATTGGTACCGTAATTGTGAACTAGGCTTCATATTTTCTCAATTTCGTTACGTAACGAAATATAACAAAATTGAGAATGAAGTCTGAGAAATTCTAACCTTTTTAAATATTTGCTCATAAGCCACGTGTTGCATGTGCAAGCACTGAAGTTCTTTTTTGAGATTTTGTGAAAAGAAGCAAATAACATAAACAAGAAAACTAAATTATAGAATACTTACCAAAATAAAAGCCGTTTATAACCCTGAGATGTAATTTCACGCATTCCCTCTAAAACATTTGAACCCCTCTACTGCTGCGAGAACACTACTGATTGTAGCTACGACAGCATTGACTTTTAGAAATATGGTGCCACAATAAAAAATAATATTAAACACCATTCAAAATAATTGCGTTCATAATTTAATTGCACGTTAGTAACCCTGAGTAACGAAAAGACAATAATTTGGGACAAATTTACTTAACTTATATATATTATTTACTAAATTATGTATCAATAAAAGTAGTTCTATTTAATATTATGCATAATGTAAAGTAATATAAACACATCTGAAATCAAATAAAACCATAAATATTCGTAACAAATCTATTTTTAAAAAGTAAAGTGGTGAATGGGACACGAAAAATTGTATGGAAGCATTTTGAAAGAATTTTTGCAACTAACAAAAAATACTATTATTTGCCATAATACATTTAAAATATTACAAAAATCTTTAAGTTAATAAGTAAATTTATCTTAAATGGCAAAATATTTAAGCTATCTTTAAAATTGTATTTTTAAAACGCATTCAAAGTAGCGGGACAAGAAAAGACACAAAATGGTCACTTTTTCTGATTATGACCCATAAGCAGTTTCATAACTACCATCACCCATTACACAGCACCAATAAAATAATTAAAAAATTGATCCAGCAAACCAGTGTCCACTCACTTCTCAACATTCTGTATATTATCCACAGTGGTGAGTGATCTCTTCGTTTCTGGCAGCAACAGCTTCGCGTAGCAAACGGCTGCTGGAGCCGACATCATACTCGCTGTTACGAGATGAATGGGTTCCGCACCAAAACCGATGTAGGCGGATAGTATTGTACCTGTTAGAAGTTAAAATACTATTAAATTATTAATTAATTTAAAATGCTTTTAGTGGGTAGCACTGTGTATTCATCACTTTTCAAGATATTGCCAAGTCCATAATTTGTATTACCGAGCAGGAGAGAGACGACAGATTCTACTCCACTGTGATCCTTAGTCTTAAAATTACAATGAATATTAAATGGTGGTAATCATCGTATTAACTATGAAATGTAATTGGACCACCTGTATTGGACACACAGATCCAGGGGCTATTTCATTTTAATATTAATTTGAACACTCTTTTATTCTGCTATTCTCTTTTATTCTGCTTAAATTAACTAATCAAAAGGTGAAAATAATAAAAAAGCTTACCGGAAACTGTAGCAAAACCGGATGCCATAACCAAATGGAGCTCAGAAGGCGTTAGGATTGCCAAGTACGGCTTTATCAACAGGATTGATTCTGTCTAAAGAAAATTATTAGTATAGGATTGAATAGTAAATCAGGCATAGAAGGTTTCTGCGACTTGAGGTCAAATCAGCCTCATGTAGACTTCATGCCAGTGCGCGTTATGAGACTAAAAAGACCGCACCACCTAAAAGTTCTCAAAAAAAATGAAGTCGGTTTATTTTTTAAATTATGCTATTATGTTTCAAAAAAAAAAATTTAAATCGTAAGACTTAAACAATTTTTTTTGAGAAAGTTAATAAGGCACTTTAAAAATGTCTGGACACTAAAGTTCGATGTCTAAATATCCGAAGGCGAAGTGTGTCTAAGAAACTTACCATTCCAAGGAAAACGTTCCCCACAGCTATCACACTCTCACACACCGTAGTTGCGGCGGCATTCTGCAGTAGACGCCCCAATTTGAGGCAGAACCATTGAAGAGCACCCCAGAAGAACAACACTTCCACCAACATGCTGAAGAAGAATATTACTGGGAGGGTCTGAAAATTATAAATTCTTTAAGTTACTGTTACAAGACTAATATATCACATTATTATTAGCAGTATCCTGCTCGAAAATTACTAAATAAAAAAGTCACTTACACTGAATGCAAACACTTGTTCAGTTCTCACTAAAAGTTCCCCAAACACAAAAGCGGCGCCATCGATACCGTACGAGAGGAACGTTGCCACCTGAAATATTTAGAATATCTGTAAAAAATCTAATACCTAGAAATATTTGAATTACTTTTATATAACATATTCCAGTCAAACACACACACAAACACTTTTATCGCGAAGAAGTGACCTAGCATATGACTATCCTGTGAAGAACTTCATCATCAGAGTAGGTACACAAGGTGCAAGTATTAAAGAATGAGCTCAGTCGAGTCTTAACTCGAGTGGCTTAAAAGATACCTCTGAAGAGTTCCCATATTCAGGTCCCGGCTCCAACATTAGACCAGCTCGAGGATACCATGTTATTGTATTATTAATTTGACGATCAAATTGTTACAAGTGCCTCAAATTCAATTTCTTAGTTTTTATTATGTAACTATTATACAGGGTGGAAGAGGCAGCGCTCCTTTTACTGAAACTGCATATAGGGTAAAATATTTCAAACCCAGAATTTAAAAAAATAATCAAGGTACCTCAACAGTTTGGACGTAGGATTTTTTTTTCATTTCACGATTTTTATCCATACCTGTATTTCGTGTGACGCACACATACGTGAGCGACGTTGCCGCTTTGACAGGTAAGTGTGTGCGTGCCTATGTTATACTTTACAAATGGCGTTTTATTTTAAAACGATAATTTTATTATTTATTTTGTTTGAAAAAATAACTTTTTCATTTTTGGGAATTATTTTTTTTCTGAATTATATTAAGCTTTTATAAAGTAGTTAAAACTGTGGTTTTATTTAAAGTGGTGCTGACAATTCCACCCTGTATATAGTGACATAGTAGATCTAATAAAAGCGTGTTCTAAGAAAAATTACTACAATAGTTAAAAAACCAAAATAGTTATAAAACAAAAAAAAAAAAAAACACAAAAGGAAACCACAAATATACTTACTTTACCCGAGAAACATTGCAACGCAGCCCTGCCAGGGTCCCACCTGATCAAAACTACACCAAACAGGAATTGTATCAGCAATCCCATGGTCACGCTGCGCCAGTTTATGCGGCCAGGGTGGAGGGAGAAGATGAAACCTGAAATAAATAAATATATCGGCGTTTCGTACATTGCTTGTAAGTTATGGCCCTTTAAATACTATTTGTAGAATCATTTAATGCTTTCATTTCCTCGATCTGGTGACAAGACACTAGCAATATCTCAAAAAATCGACGTATGAATGAGTGTCTTATTTTTCTCCGTCCATCTAAGCACACACGATCTTAACATACATGCGGTATATGCTAGACCTCACTCCCCACTTTTCACCGAACTCTGGCCTTTACTGACTTTATGTATTTTACTCACCAAGTATTAAAAGTAGAGACAACCCGATCAGAGAAATGAGTCTTTCCGGAGATCCTCGTGTGTCCCAATACAGGAAGAAGCCGATAGCTACTAATATTGCAATGGATAAACTCCAACGGAATAATCTGCAAATAATAATTAAGCACAATAATTAGGACATGTTTAAATTTTAATTTTTTATAAATATTTTTAAGTAAGATTATTTCAATTTGGGTTGTACTCGGGTCACTGAGACTGTCTTAAGACCTCCAAGTACTCTCCAAGTGCAAGTTTCATACATCCCCATAGACGGTAGCTGATGACATTGTAGAAATTATAGAAATTAACTGGACCACGGCAAAAAATAGAAATGAACGGAAGAGGATGAAGAACCCAAACCGCGGTTCGCATCCAAGAACTTGAGTTAACTTTCCATACTAATCACTGGGATAAAATAAAATATTACATAGATACTAATATTATAAAAGTCAGAGTTTGTGAGCATAGAGCATACGTTTACAACAACTACTGAACTAATTTAAATGAAACTTATATTTATATTGTTTATACAGAATAACCCATAGACTACAATTTATTTAAAGATTATGTATACTTCGGCAAATATATTAATAACTTTTAGCGAGTAAAGCTGCAGGTGGGTCGCTAGTATTGACATAAGACTAACGTCAATTGAAATGTATACATTTGGTTGTAATAACAAATACCCTAATTATTATTATTATGAACATGGAGTGTAAGTTCTGTACGGACGTCTCTCGGAACTGTTATAGTATAGTTAGATTAGCAGACACTCATACTGAGAAGAGACGGCGTTTAGTTACGCCACCTAGGTCAGAAGTTTACTAATCAATAGAAAAACAAGAAAAACAATACTTACATAAATTGCCAAAGTTTAAAACATATTTTTTCAAATTTTGTCCAAATAGTTCTTTCAAACCATTTTCCTATTAACTTTTTCACCACAAGGAAGTAAATTACAAAGAAGTATATAATACTCAAAACTGCTATTAAACTACCAAATCCATAGCACAGTTCTAACGATTTATCACCTGAAAAAGAAAAACATATTATTAATAGGAAGCTATATGCTTGTAAACGCGGGGGTTTTGGATTCTATCATTAAGACACCATACAGCGCTGAGTTACGCCATTCTTGCTAATGCCTTAGTCTTAGCCTTAGTTTTACGGCGTTGAGTTCGCGAAAGCGGAAGGTGGAGAACGGTTGGTCTTAAACAATTGGTTATTGAACCTACTAACCTTGCTTAACCTTGAAAAATAGTGCATAGTAAAAATGAACGCCGCGGAGAGGCGAGAGAGATAGAATAAAATATGTCATGTATCAAACACAACTATTAGCTATTTCTGTTTGATGCGGGCGAAGCCGCGTGTAAAAATAACATTAAAGAACTCACTGTAAGTCCACCAGTAATAAAAACAGGCAAAGAAGAACCCTATCACAACACCGTTTAGGGCAAATACGGTTATAGTTTTCATTGCAGATCCATTTTTCTTGATGAACTCCTCTGTCGAACTCCCTACCCTCGAGAGAGTCACTTCTAACCAACCGCTGGGAACGTAGTCTAAGTTTTCGTGGAAACTCTGAAAATTTACACATCGTTTCTTATATATACGAGTATATCTATATTTTTTTCTATTAGGCTAAAACTAAGCTACGTAGTGTTAATACACTCCATTTTCCACTTTTTCAAAAAAAAAGCAGAACGCAAAGCGCGGCATACAGTTGCGGAACTTCCGTTCCGTAATATCTTGGGCGAAAATTGGGTGGAATGGATTTGTGGGAAGTATCACAAGGTGCCATTTTCCAACCCGAGGATAGAGAAGGAGGGTAGTTAAAACAAAAATAGTAGTAGATTGACAATTTAATTTATACTTACAATATTCCCATTCTGTTCCTTCTTATGGATATCGTTCATTTCTACAGCGTTGTTTGTTTCCTGTGCCTGCGTATATAAAAAAATATATTTAGAAAACGTATTTTATTTAGAAAATGTATAAAATATTTACTCGAACTCACGGAAACTGGGGAACCGTATAAAAGAGAAAAAAGAAACAATTTTTGGGACTTTAATCGCTAAGAGGCGGAACTCGACGACCCATTTTTTTCAATTATGCTGAGGAAATAACTATATTTATTAAAGGCCGAGGTGCCCCAAAGGCACATCGTCAGCGCGACGATTATGGGTTCAAAACCCATACGGACTCATTTATGGATTATTAATTAATCTCTTGTTAAATTCTTCTTTTTATAAAATAGAAGATATTTCTATCTCTTTCACACACTCATACTCATTTACATTAATTACTATTAAACTATGCTCTTCAAAAGGTGTTTATTATCGTTTTTATTATAAAACGTGTGATAATGGACTTGAAGTAAGAAAAATAAGTAATTTTCTTAGTGTTTTAATGTCTTCCGTACGTGCTGAGTAAAATAATTTAAATACGTTGTAAGAATTTAAAATTCGTGATAGGGTATGACTGTAAGCCCGACGATTGTGGGTTCGATTCCCCATCGGGGGAATGATTCACTTTCCTTACTTCGCTCTGGTAACAGACAAAGAGCGGCATTGAGTTCTGCCACTCAACACGTAACGTTTCGTAAATTAGGCGATACGTCCCTGCCGCGCGGGTAGTAAATTAGGAAATTGTAAAAAATATACTTACCGAATTTCTCTTGCGTACTTCCTCCATTTTGATTTACAAATATAAAATTTTAAGTAATTAATTTTTTTTCACAGTCTTCCTAAGGCGTACATAGCTTATTTCTTATTTAATTCCCATGATTGATCTGAAAACAAAAATATGTCTGTTAAATCATAGATACAGAGTTTATTTAAGCCTTAATCTATAATAATATAGCTGGAGAACTGTTGTTTATTTGAACGAGGTCTGGAGAATTAGGAGAAAGAGAAGAAAAAAGTGGGGAACGGAAGTATTTTAACAGAAAATATGGTGTTTTAACACTAGGTTCCCAGGTTCTCTCTGCCTAACCTACTATATCGAGATACATGGTATCGTAACGAAAAAAAATGAGTACGTAGTGTGTTATGTCACTATGTCTTAGGGAAATCTTATTTTTCTCCATTTGATGGCACAAGCAAAGCCACAGGTAAAAACTAGTATTATATATATAATTTTAAATTTTTTCGTTCTCACATTATGGTAAAATTTGGTTCTCAATTTTCCACGATGGCAAAAGTCATAAAGTCATAAATAAATGGAATTGCGGGTCACAACTAGTGTTAAATAAATTAGATGGGCAACCTTCTTAGCAAGGTTTGTATGACCTTTTGCCTAAAGAAATATGTTGGACTAAGGTCAACTAAAGTAACAATTAAATATTGATTGTCCAGTCTGAACAAAATAAATAAAATGGTTCAATTTATAAAAGATTTTTAACCATAACAACAATAAAACTAGTCTCTACTCTCCTTCTTCCTTAGCTGGCCAATTTCTGTTCGCTTCGCTCGCCGTAATAATTTTAAAAAAAGTATTTCTTTCTATTAAGCATCTCTTTCTTTTAAGAATATATTTTTTAGATTTAACCACAAACGTATAGCTTTCAGATTTCTTCTTGAACTAGTACTATCTGTAGATGCTAGCTGCTAAATTTCATAATTCTAGCTTTTTTTGCGACATAAGCGGCCATATGTTATTTCTAGTAAATGTAGAAAAAAAAAATTCAGGAAATCATGGGGCCATAGATCTGAGATCAGATCTGATCGGTATCTCCAAGCGTTGCTGAGATAAGTGCTCATGATAAACAGACAGACAGACAGAAAGACGGACGGACAACAAAGTGATCTTGTAAGGGTTCCTTTTGCAGTCATCGCCTTTACAATCAATGTAGAACTACAGATCTCTCACAGTCTCATATATATATAATTAGTTATTGTATGAAACATATGAGTTCCATTCTAACTTGACTAGATGCCCGCTACACATATAAATTACAAATTATCACATTCCAGCGTCCATTATCTTGACATAATAATAAAGATATAAAGAAATTTGAAATATGTATTTAATCCATTGTTAAAGTATTATCGATAAAATTATAAAATTCTAATAAATATTTACTGAAAGACCGAGAGGCCGTCTTGGCGTAGCGGTAGAGACTTTCTGACTGTATGCGCTACGGTTGTGAGTTCGATTTCACACAGGGGAAAGATATATACTCATTTCCTCATCTTGGACATTGGGAAATTGGGTGAAAGATAGTGTTTTTACACTAGGTAGACAGGGGTACATACCTAGTGTCTATTATATTATTAAAAATTGTAAACTAAAATTTAATTAACAATAATCGTCACTAATCAAAACTCGTATAAACTCGTCATAAAGCGTTTATTACCTTTTTTTTAATATTGCCCATTTTGTATTTGGTTTTTATGCCTGCAACAACTACGTAGTTTTTTTATAGCACAGAGCAGAGTATATAGAGGGAACCTAAGTTCCCAAAAAAATACATTTCCTAGTCGTACTTTCCGCAGAATTCTTGCATTGCTTGAGATGGCGGAAATATGCCACAATCCGCCGATTGTAAGATTCCATTTTAGTAAGATAAAGTGCTGTTGATGTCCATTTCGTACTTTCCGCAGAATTCTTGCATTGCTTGAGATGGCGTATGTATGCCACAATTTTTTCCGTTTTGGTAAGGTAGTGTTGTGTTGAGATCCACTGCGCAACGTACCTACAACCTACAATATCTCGTATTCAATTGGAACACACCTTAAAACAGCCAACAAAGTTGCTTGACATTAAACAAAAAAAAATTGAAAAGCAAAAATGACAATTAAAACAATTCTTTAACAAACCTTAAAATAATATATTAAAGAAGAATAATTATTCACTTACAAAACCCAAGCACTGGACATTGAGTGATTTTTCACTAAATACTCACTAAGATTATAGTCACTAACACTAAATATTTTCTTACTTTCACTATTATTTATTTTTCTAAGTACGTACAAATACTAAAATATTGTTTTAATTCATATTTTTTATTTCCAACAAGTGTTGACTCTCGCAGGTAGCACAGTAGTGTGATAAGGAATCATAAAACAAAGCTAGCGTCGGGTCGAGGCTATTAAAACACGTCACGGTTTAGTAGAAGTAAATAATTAAATAACGATTCCAAATGCAACGGCTATAGGTTCGATTTTAATGAGATTTTTAATTAATTAAACTCAAGCGCCTATTGACAACATCTGACTGCGAGGGTTAACGTTATGGGAGGTTTAGTCCCGCTCTGGTAGACAGCGCGGCGTTAAGTTCCGCCTGTTCCGCCCGTGGGGAACGGTTTGTCTTAACACTAGGTTCCCTCTGTTCTGTTCGATTGTATTGCTTTTTTATCCAAATCAGCGACAGCAAATTTTTCAACTCTAATAATTACAAGAGTTATGCGAATCACACCCCTTGATATGTTTGCATATTGTTTTTTTTGATTATTTTACGTGTTAAACGGCGTGTTAGCGTTATTTTGAACGACAACTTCCGCCTTAATGGCAAAAGGTTCTCAGGTTCCCTCTGCCTACCCCGCTATGTACGGGATACAGCGTGAAACTAAAAAAAAAGTAGGATTAAACCCACAACCATTAGAAGAATGACACACACTGCACCACTTCACCATAACAGTGTTGCTGTATCTTATAACCAAAAAACTCTTCCATTAATGACTTCTTACAAATTCCACTAGTTAAGTAAATTAATATTACTTTAATTGTAATGAGTAATTATATTATTTATTTAATTGCAATGATTTAGTGACGAGGCCAGTCGTGGCACAAGTGTGTGACTGTAAACGCGAATGGTTGTGGGTTCGATCCCCACTACGGGAAATTAAATATTTATTTAATTTTATATTTTCCTTTCTTCGTTCTGGTATCGAGGCAAACGCGGCGTTGAGTTCCGCCACTCGACACACCGTGACGCCATTTTTTTTCGTAATGATTTGTTGAATCATTTTACTGATACTGTTAAAGTAAACTTACCGTATAGCGTACTTAAATCAATAATTATCTTTTAGAGCGAAGAAATGAAGATATTAATAAATAATACATCATTTTCCCGAACAGAGTGTCGAGACACTCTCTTTTTCGCTTTTCATTTAAACTAAAGACTATCAAAGTATTATCCAAGGAAGAGAAATTGCGAACGACTACTAGTGTAAAACAAATTTGACGATAAAATGAAGAATGTGGGTAATAAAAGTTTACATTATCTATTTACTTATCAAATATAACATTGAATATAGAATTGTAGATAGCGAACACATATGTATACCCACCTACTGAAAATTACGCAAATGATAGCAAAGATAGCAAAAATCTAAATTTCGTAGCGACGTTGTTTAACTGATGACATGCGATGTTTGTGGGTTCAATTCCAACTTGTGGGAAAAAGTTCAACTTGCACACACCAGGGTGCCTAGCCTAGAGGGAATTTAGTGTTAGACACTCCGTTACTCACTTTTCGCCTAATTTTTCTTTTTTGCCTTGGTGTCAGAGAGCAGAAATAAAAATAGTAATAAATAATAATTCATTCCCTCGAGTGAGAGATTGAACCTACAACCGTCGCGTTACAGTCGCACCCTTGTGCCCTGGGCCACAACTGCCTCTCTATTCTCTAATGTTTTAAATTCTGTAAACATTAAATTGTACGCTTACGTCTTTTAGTCCGCAAAAAGCAGTTTGCCGAGAGAACTAAATGGCAGAACATTTCGTTTTTCGCTGGGGGAAGTTTAGAAGGTGGATTTCAAATTAGGGGAAGCATACAATTCATCCCCCTAGATGTGAAAAGAACCCACTACTATCGCGCAAACTCACACTAAACTGTCATGTTTTTTTTTGTTTAAGTGTTTTATCTTTTGATAAAATAAATATCGCAACGTGCCCCCGCTGCCTCGTGTGTATAATTTAAGAAGGTATTAAAACAGTTTACAATTTTTATCACTAATACAGCGATTAGTGTAAGAAATCATTTGATAATTATTGATAAGATATCAACGTCATTTCAAAATATTTATATTATTATTATTATAAAGAGATTTTCTTTTTTTGTATTTACGTTCGTTTGTTTGTAATGGATGAAATAGAAAACAGTTTCGTAAAATATTTTAAATAAAACGCTGCAGAAATTTAAAATACTTAACTTAGTGTTAAGACACTCCGTTCCTTATTGGCTAATTTTGTAAGAAAATATTTGAATACTTAAGTGTTTGTTTATAAACGAAATTTCAGGCGATTTCTCTAATTTTAAGCAAATTTAAAGCAACTTCAGCATTCTGTGGAGAATTGTGGAGAAAAGAAAAAAATTCTGTTCAATTATTCCATTTCTACAACCTTCTTTATTACGTATTTAATAGGTACGTGTTCAGGGATGGAAATATAAATAATATAAGTAAGTATAGGTAATACACACTGCACTATGACGGAAATTTATTTTTTTATTATATATTTCTTTTTTATTTAAAAGCAGACAAAATCGGGTAAACAGGTGTTAGTGTATTATAAATAATATTATCTTAATATTTACACTTAAGGTCATATAACATTTTATTAATATTATTTATCTTATTTTGAATGAAGAAATTTTTAATTGTGCGTTTAATATTGATTAATTGAAATATTTTTATTTCAGATTCGTTGCAAATAAATGGAACAAATTACAAATATTTTTTTTAGTTCGAATGGGACAAGTCGCGGCGTTATGTTACGTTGCTTAACACGATTTCGTATTCGTATCTTTTAATGAGGGAAAAAACTTTACTTTCATTTCTGCCTACTATGTTATATCTGGTAAATGCGAGATGATACGAAAAAATCATAGTTAATTAGGTTACTTTGAAACTAATAACGACTCAGCTACAGAGATTATTATCCCGCATATAACAGTATAGGAAGAGCGAACATAGTGTTAAGACACTCCGTTCTCAGCTTTCCCCGAAAAGTGAGACATTATGTAAACTACGGATACCATTAAATAAATATGAAAGAATAAACCGCAGCTTTTTAAACATCGTCGAAGTAAGTATTTACATACAATCATAGATAGAGATTCGTAGGGTTCTAGATAGAAACCAGGAAGATAGAAGAAGTAGGAAAGTAGAATAGAAGTACTAGGAATATAGAAGCAACCAGTAGGTAAATTTATTTATACTGATTTTTATTTTTCATTGTAGGTATATTTATAACCATTTCCTCGAGTTAATATGCCTATAATAAAAGGTAATTCTGTAAGCACATACAAATTATCGCAATCCCGCACCACTATCTCGTCATAAAGATATAAAGAAATGTTAAATATTTCTTTAATCCATCCATTTATGATATTTTAGTGTTATTCATATCTGACTGCAATAACAACTACCTACTTACTACAAATTACTGACTTTTATAGTCAATGCACGAGCGTGTGACTATCGACGCGGTGGTTGTGGGTTCAATTATCACTCGAGTATATGAAATATTTATATATTCATTTTTTTGCTCTGGTGTGGACAAAGCGCAGTTCAGATGTGCCACTCACCACGCAATGCTTCCTGAATTCAGCGGGAAATATGTAGAGGAATATCTTAACACTAGGCTTCCTCTGCCTACCCTACTAAAAGCAGAAGAAAGAAAAACATATAATAGAAAAATAATTAATCATTGCACCGAATGTAAATCGATCTCAAAACCTTCGCGGTTTTGGAGTTGGTCGGACATAATTCTACTTCGCCACAGCCCACAATATAACATGTTATACCTATGGAATCCCACATTAAAATTCATAAGGCAATGGAATTTACCTCAATAACTAATAATAATACTTATATGAAGAAACGTGGTCTATTGACTGGAAAGACCTTGAAAATTAACCGTATAATGTTTCTTAGTTATAACATTTGTGTAAACTACGGTCTAATAAAGTATTAATCACAAACATGGGAATCTATCGATCATAAGTTTTTTGGGAACGTGGTAGTGGGTTCGGTCTCCAGTCGTCATGAGCGTTCCCAGGATATTTTCAGGTGTTTTTGACTGTGTATACAGATTTCGTGAAGTTTAATAAATATGGCATTCTGGGGTAGGCACGGCCCATCCAGAACCTAATAAATTTCCTCCCATTCTCTCACAGATCTAAAATGATTTGCATTTAGTTCTGCGATTTAAAATTAAATCTGTTATTAGTGTCTTAGCATTAGATTACCTCTACATACCCCGCCAAATTCGAGGAGGGTAGAAAGTAAACAATTTTATAAACATCTAATGTCATTTAGTTAGTTTCAATTAGCTATTTTTTTCTGTACTTTCACGCTTCCCTTAGCAGCCAGTCTCTACATACCTCTTTTGACTCGTCCGGTGTAATTAACCCTCACATGCTGTTTAAGTCTTCCAGTATAATCGATACTATACCTATTCTTTAAGGGCAACGGAGACCCCCATTTCTGTCTTACCACTCACTTTCGCTTTATTTAATTTTTTCATTCTTTCGACACTCATTTGACAAACGTGCCTAAACCACCAATTACATATTTTAGCTTCACTCTGTATCCCATAAATAACAGGAAAGGCATAGGGAACCGGGTAACCTAGTGTTAAGACGGTCCATTCTTATTAAGTCACTCCGCCACATCACTTCCGTTCCCCATTGTCCGCATCGAAAATCGAACCTACAACCCTTGTGTTTACTTTGTGTTACAGCACTTTTTTAGAATGCCAGCTAAAAGTAGAATCGTACCTTCCGTTTCATTCTCGAGCAGGCCAATTCTCGCCAAGCTTCGAGCAATTACAGTCGGTCTTCATTATGTAGGTAGGTATAATAGTGCACTCACGACAAAAAAAAGGTAGATTTTCCTTCCTTATAAATTTTCACGAAATGAAATTTTATAATTTTATAATAGATACTTAATATGTTATCGTCTGTCTGGTTGTTCCTCCCTTGAAGAAATATATACTAAATAGGTATATACATTGGGGGAACAAATTCCATTCAAAATATATTTCGAGAACACTAGATCTATACTGTCTACCCTGCTTTGCGGGAAAAAATATTATGTGTGGGATATACCGTGAGACTAAAAAATTACCTAACTTTAATGAATTAAATTTAATTAAAAAAAACACAATTGTAAGTGTAGAAGTAAGCGTTTTTGTTAAATAGCTTTAATAATTTTAAATAGAATTACAGTGGAAATCGAAGACGCAACCTTTACGGGAACAACCGTCACACACTTAACTAACTTAACAGTTGACAAAAAAATACTCCCTAAGTTTAATTTTAAACCTCCTTAGTCTGGCTTTATATGGCGTCATTATAATAGAAAAAAATATAAGTATATTTCACTTACCCATAAATTGCTTTCACCAATTGTTAATGTTTTGTTACAATTATCATAATAAAAAGACACGTTTTGTCCGTCACGTGTTTACACTACGACAGAACGCGAGTGACTGTTTGCAATTAGATAAAATAAATACTCAAAGATAGTACCTTACTGGAGTTTAGGTTGGGGATATGTTACTTCACACACGATGGTTGTAGGTTCGATTACGACGCGAATGATCTTTTTAGCTTCCCGTTGTGTCCCAAATATAGCAGGGTAGGCAGAGACAACGTTAGTGTTAAGACAAACAACCGTTACTGGCCCAATTTTCGACATATCGTATGTTGAGTGGCGGACGTCAACGCCGCGCCTTGTCTTGTTACCAGAAACGAAAAAATTAAAAAAATTCCTTCTACAGAGTAGCAATCGGACTCTCGGAGAATCGGAGAGTGGAGACACGGAGTGTTTTAATACTGGGTTCGCTTTGTCTAATTTATGATGTTGAAAATGTATTATTTTTACAAGCTTTTATTTACTTTCACCAGTTCACCTGTCCCGTTGTTTGTAATCAAATATTGTCTGTTAAATTTGATCCTCTTCTCGGTTTCCGATTGAGCTGAAATTTTGCATGCATGTATAAATCAGGTAACAAAGCGATATTATTGACAGAGCTGATCGGATGATGGAGCTGGAAGGTGGCCATAGGAATTCCGTAATTAAACGACACAAAGCCATCGAGTTTGCGCTCATTTGATTTTTCACTTTTAGGATTTTTTCCTACAATTGTATTGTAAGTTATCCATGGAAAGTACCCTACAAATAATAAATTTAATTCAAAATGTAGCAAAAACTACGCATTAATGCTCGTATCTTTCAAATACACCTAGAAGCTAGGATTTTAGTGCTTCAAGGCACCGTGGCTCTGAATATTTAACATAATTTCAACTCAGTAACTGTATGTGTTCTCGAGGTAAATGGTCTCGATAGACGGGTAATAACGTCATCGTAAAAGGGTTCCGTTTCTTCCTTTTGAGGTAAGGAACCCTAGAAAAGGAGAATAGTTCAATAAATGAAACAATCAACTAACATTATTTATTTCTGTAACTAATATAATAAATAAACTAAAAATGTAACGCTCACAGCACACAGTATAGATTTTATTTAATAAAATGAAAAAGAACTTACTTTCTACGAAAAAGCGAGAAAACAACATATTTCTGGGACATCAAAAAATAAATTTAATTCAAATATTATATATTTTTCTTATAGCAACACAAATGCGTT
>JAEBDU010013258.1:0-15484 GCA_016802625.1 Heliconius numata
AAAGAACTTACAGAGGACAAGAGAGCCTCATAAGACCACTAAAACAAATTTTATCTAATAAATTCATCGCTATTTTGTAAAGGAAATTTTAAATTTGAATTGTATTTGCAAGCAAAATTGAAATATATTTTTTAAAAATATAAACCCGATAAGGTTTGTATTTTTTAAAACAACATTTACACAGAAAATTTTATTCATTTCCATTCAAACAATAATATATTCAAAACTTACAGTAAAATAATATTGAAAACTTAGATTTATTATTTTACCGGTATTCAAATTTTCGATTAAAGAAAATATTAGTATGTATCCTAATATTTTTTCCCGTATTGCGTATGCAGAAATAAAATAACATATAAAATATATTTATTGTACAATTATTCTTTAGAATAGCATCAGGTAAAGTAACGTCGACCAGAAACTCTCAAGGTATCTCAAGTATTTTTTCATTTGAACGATTTTATTGAATTTGCTGCGAGGCAGACGCGTGTGGGCATTTACAATATTTGTCTTATATTACAGCAACAAAAAGGTACAAAAAGCTGTGAAAGTAATAAATATATGTTTATATTTTTTATTGTTATTAAAAATATCTAGTTAAAACCATCCAACAACTAGAAATGGAAAGTAAAGAATCTCTAGTTTCTACCAACCCTACAAAAAATATGTTCGTTTTCCATTATTTTCAGCTTTACTCTTATCTTGCATATAGCAGGGTAGGCAGAGTGAACCTAGTGTTAAGACACTCCGTTCCACATTCGAGTTTGTTAGTTCCCCAGAATTATTACCTTAGTAACGTAAAGTAACCTGCCAACCCTAACAAAAAATATGTTCGTTTTCCATTATTTTCAGCTTTACTCTTATCTCGCATATAGCAGGGTAGACAGAGTGAACCTAGTGCTAAGACACTCCGTTCCACATTTGAGTTTGTTAGTTCCCCAGAAAAATTATAGCATTGCGAGTTGAATTCAACACCGCGCTTTTACCTTAGTACCAAAACGAAGAAATGAATATATTAATAGGTATTAATTCATTCCCCTGTGTGGGAATAGGATCCTTTATTATGAAGGAATGTCAAAGAATAAGCTAACCTGAAAGAATAAGCTAACCTAATGTCTTCTCCATTTTGGAAGAACGACTCCTAAGCATTTTTGTTTTTCATTTCCAGAAGTTTTCGAAAACCATTTCCCGGCTCAATTGAAACAACTCTAAATCTGTAAATACTTAATTTTAATTTGTTTTTAAGTCGAATAATCCCGCACGCTTTGTTTTGTTCCTATCTATTTTTGTCTGTAGTAGACGCTATTGTAATTATAAAGGTTTCAAAGGGATCTAAGGGGTGGTCGTTTGCGAATTAGGTTTAATTTAAAAGTTTAAATCGACTTTTTCTCAATTTAATTCGATATCATTTGGAATGGATGGATGATATCATTGGAAAATTTTTATATGCTAATATTAGGATCTATAGCGGGGCTTCTTAAACTTTTGTCATTCACGACCCCATTTATGATTGCGAGTTTCTTAACGACCCCCCATACAAATATAAAAGAAAAATAAATTAATATTTTTGAATGATTTATTTATTAGGTAACAATATACATATAGGTACATATGAAAATATATAGTTTTAGAATTCATTTTGAAACATACAAAAACTGCTGTCGGTGGAGATAACTCAAAACTTTCAACAAATGCGCGTGTCTAGACGCTGCAAGTCCACTGTATTCCGCCAACTCTAGTGATGTTATAAAATAGTATATATAAATATTTGACATTAAAATCTCTCGCGACCCCCGAATTTTTCTACGCGACCCCTTTTGGGGTCGCGACCCATAGTTTAAGAAACCCTGATCTATAGGAAAAATTAACACAAGTGATAGAAAAAATAATTTTATCTTGTTTTCGAGATAATGTGGAACACTTTAAAAATGTTAAAAAAATTTAATAAGTTATATTTTGCCAAATGATAATTTTAGGCAATTATCTTCATCATAAAACAAACGTTAACAATTTTAATGCTACGTATGGCTTAGTGGTCAGAGAGCTTATTAAACGGTTTCAAAGAGGCGCGGATTCATATCCCGCAATGTCCAATTTTTTTATACGTTTCTTAAATAAGCAAGTTCAATTATTATGTTAAAAAATAGGGCAAAAATGGTATAATTGCTCTATTTTTCTAACTATTGCAAATTTAAATTTATGTGTAATTACATTTTAAAAATATAAATAATTTTTGTTTGCTAGCTCCCTAGGAGCGGGCAGCTTGTAGCGTCTTGTCTCAGAGACTTAAACTTTATTCATTATAAGTTTCTTATCATCATCGACAGGAGATTACTTGGGTTACCAGTACTGGTAGTCGGAGCTATTAGGCTCTCATCTACACTTACTTATATAATAAGGGGCGTAGTGATCGACTTATCAAATCTCTATTTGATAATAATTAATGTTTTGGCCAAGCTTTTGGTTTGTTTCTATTTTCATTTATTTCCTCTTTTAGAGTTCCGTACCTTAAAAGCTAAAAATAAAATTCTTGTAGGATCACTTTATTGTCTGTCTGTTTGTCAATTCCCTTTATTTCTAGATTGCCTTAAGATATTAAGCTGAAATCCAATGGTACGACCACAATCAAAAGATACGACCATTTATTCATCGATTTTGTTGCATTTTGAATGAAATTCTTCTCGTAATCAAAACTACTAACTAATTCAAAATTGAGATATATTTCATTAAACAAAAAAAATGTAGTTAAATTCATAGGAAATTAGTGTATATGCTTGCAAATTTAAAGTTAATGAATGGTAATTTTTATAAGTTGACTTACATTCCTGAAAATGATACGGAAGCCTCGGTTAACGACTCCGACTCGCACCTCGATTTTTTATTATCAAATTTTGAAATATATCTGCCTTTTTGTGGTATACTTTGCTATACAAAAATGCATTTAATTAATTTCTTTGAATTGCAAAAGACGAAACATTACGTCTTAATAAACTAGATACTTCTTAATGAACATTCCTTACAAACGCTAACAATTTTACAACAGCAAACGTAAGTTGTTGCTAAATAACTACGTAATAGAATTATCGAAGTTAAAGTAATGTTTGCGATGTCGTGACAACTTCTTACTTAGCAGTTTGTGCAAAGTCTGCAAGATTTTACTGCTAAAGCTTACTGAAAGAGTTTTTTACTTAGTTCTATTTCACAAAGGTATGCAAATTTTAACTTGAACAAGCGGGATTTGCATAACAAATGCTAAATTAGTGGCGATGAAATGTTTCCAGTCATTATTAAGCTGTGATTCGTAGTAGTTATTCCAAACTAAAAATATTATGGCTAAAATGGTATATTATACCTTTTCTAAAGATATCTATGCATAGGTTTCCTTTTTTCTATACTTCTTAACATTCTATGGAGTAATGACACAAAAATATACTTGAAAAAGGCAACATTTCCATTTTACTGTTAAAACCTTCAATAAAATTCCCTCCCCAAGTTCATATAGTATACTTTATATCAATTTTCCTAACAGTACATTTCAATCTACAATAAGTAAAAAGAGAGTAGTGTTTTGCCTGGTACCAGAACCAGAATGAGAAAATGGAAATATTAAATATTCTGTGTGGGAATAGAACCCATAACGCCTTTACAGTTGTGCCCATACATGGTCCACGATAATCTCAAATTCTTTTGACAGTAAAATATGCTCTCTCTATATTGATCAGCTTCACGCTTATCCCGCAAACAACAGGGTAGGCAGAGGCAACCTAGTGTTAAGATAATGATTTTGATTATCTTAACACTAGGTTGATTTTGATTGAATGGCAGAACTCAACGCCGCGCTTATATATTAAATTTAAATTTTGATTGAGAACGTCGTAATTTCTGCAATATTTCTATTGATTCCATTTACTCTCATATATTATAACTGATATATTATTTAACATAAATTGCTCCACTTCAGTTTATATCAAATCAGGCCTACTGTAAATCGGCTTATGTTTTTAGTGGTTTCGAAACAAAATTAATGAAAATGGTATCAAGAGGGTTTCTGACTTTCTTTGTTTTTATTTTGACTAATTAAGACGAAGAATTCGGGGAAAAGTGGGGAACGGATTACGGAAACGGAGTGCCTTAACACCAGATTCCTATGTTCCCTCTGCCTACTATGCGCGGGATGGGAACAGCATGGGAAACAGCATGAAGCTAAATAATATGTAATAATAATAAATATTTTAATGCAGATTTAAAATTATTAGTCACATGAAATTGAAATAAATGATATTATACTAGTGCTGAGTGATAATCGAACTCACAACTATTGCAAATGTGATTGCTGGTCCATGATGTGGGTTTGAATATTACTAAAAGAATTAAAAATAGATGTTTATTTTAAAACTTATATTGATTATATAATTTCAAGTCTAGAAGCAAAGGGGGAGTAACTTCCAACAAAAATTGGAAATATTGGAAATAAACTTAAAAAAGATGTGTCACTTCTAAATATTATTATAAAACTACATATATCAATATTCTAATTGTGGTCAGTGAAATCTGTTTGACTCCAAAATTACATATTATTGTTGAGTGCGAATGGATGAGATTACTCTATCTCATATTCTATTCATTTGTCGATTTTATGTGAATTAAATACTATTGTGAATTATAATAATTGATGTATAAACAAAATATGTTTTTTTTTCTATTACCTACGTGTATTTTCTGAGCTTTTTAAATTATTTATTTTATATATTTATATACGATCATTAATGAAATACTTATTATAGGCTACATTTATGCCGATCTAAATATCTATTTATCTATTATCTTAAAAATAACAACCCTCTTTCCTCTTGTTAAGGATAGCGAGGTTGTTAACAAGTTCTCTTAACTAAGAAACTAAAGTACCGCTAGTTAATTGACGGTATATTTTAACTTTTCCAATTTCACCTTTATTCCAAATACAGAACGGACAAAAAAAATTTACTTAACATCGAGTTTTTTGTTTTCAGAGTGGAGAAAATAAAAATAATGAATTCCCCAGTATGGATCGAACCCACGACCGCTAACAGACAATGGCCCGATAACACTAGATATTTTGACCAAATATTTTGTAATTTGTAACAGCAAAAGTAAATATTTCTTAACTGGAACGAACCAATATTTTAGGAGAGGCGCGAGATACAATTCAATTATTTGTACTTAAAATTATAAGAATTACAAAGTTTTATTGGTTCTGTAACTTTTCCAATATTCCAGTTGATCGCGTGTCATCAAGAAACGATTTCGTAAAAACTCAATTCTCTCTTGGACACATTTCAACAAGGTCTTTCCTTTCAATATATTGTTTTTTACCTTTTACTTTTCTTTTCATATTTTGAAATAGACAAATAAGGCATTGTTAGTAATTTAATAGATTACAATTTTTTTTTTCTGAAAAATATACTATTACAAGACCTAATATTGTTTATGCTTGTTACTTTTGTTTGTGCTCTTTGCGAAAAAAATTAAATAATTCATAATTCATTCCCCCGAATGGGAATCGAATCCAAACGTCAAAAGCAACCCTTACGTTTACAGTCACAAGCTTGTAAAAATAATACATGTAAAAACATAACAACATGTTCCAATGGAAATACTCATACCCAAATTTGGGACTAAAACAAGTGGGTATTGTGTATGTTACTGAGTTATTTCCACTCGCTCTGTTGGGCTTCCCTTTATTTGTGCCGGAAAATTAGCTGCGTCAGTTGTAGCCCATTTGGAAGGACCGCCGAAAAAGTGGGAGCTGAAATCAACTGAAATAACTTCCCTCTAACAGCCTTGCTTATTGATCGTTTTTTGATACTTTTCTATATGAATAAGGTATACCTATATATAGTTTTAGCTTAATCATGGGATGGAGAGAATTTAGAAGGGTATGCAGAGGGTATCCCGCACATAGCGTAGGCAGAAGGAACATGGGAACCTAGCGATAAGACATTTCCACTTCCCACTGGTCGAATTGTGGCACACCCAATGGTGTTGAGTAGCGGAAGTCAACGCCGTGTTTTGCGTCGTTACTAGAAGGTAAAAAATGAAAAAAGTAATTTCCTCGAGTGAATATCGAACCCAACACTTGTCGCGTTTTCAGTCACACGCTTATGCCACTGAGCCATGGTTGGCCATGCATTTTGTTCTTCTATACAAAGGGAATCCTGTTATAAAATTGTGTCAATAAAAATATTTTCATTTTTTATTTGTTTTTTAGGATATAGAATCCCTAAAAGCTAACATATACAAATATGAAAAAAGTCACTATTTCGTAAAACGAAAAACCCTTAATTAAATTAAAAGCTGTCCAGGTACAAAATAAAAACATCGGCATATTGTATACCTGTTTCATTAATATGTAGCAGTTAGGGTGACCTTTGAATTTGGTAGTATAATTTGTACGTCTCTCTCGACTCGCTGTCTAGTGGTCGCTATGATAAAAATTATGCAAAAATGTTAAACATCTAAGGGACGTGTAATTATTATAGGGACTAGTATAGTTATTATGGAAATAGTTGTTTTTACTTTAAATTATATAGGTTTTTGTATTTTAGAGTTACATTTTATTAGAGTTTTGTAATCACTTTTTACTATTTTTCTTTCTGTTTAATCTATATGTAAAAATACTTAATATTACACAGAAACTGATGGCTGTTTTTAGAAGTTCAATAAAATATTAATAAAAAAAATAAAGAAAGAAAAATAAAGAATATTGTGGTAGATCTCAAACTTTTATTTACCTATTACTACATTAGATAGATGGACAAAACGTGTAAACTGTCATCACTTGATAAAACACCGGCGACGTGACACTGTCGGGGAATAACCGTAAGATCTTAGCTTGATAAGGTTTTCATATATCTATATGTTACTATGGGATACTTCTAGATGACATATTATGACATATAAAAGAAAATAAAGTGGCTGGTTTGGCTTGTCGGAACGCCATCCATACCTATATTATAAATGCGAATGTAACTCTGTCTGTCTGTCTGTCTTTTACGCAATCAGGGCCAAACCGCTAATTTAATTGTGATAAAATACTCATATAGAGATACTTGAGGGTCTCGGGATGAACATAGGATACTTTTTTTTTCATATTTGTAATATTATCGATACCAATATTAATATATTATGTAAATACTTATTAATTTGACATGCATTTTATTCCACCATGTTAATAACAAACGTCGCTATGCGACCGTTGCTAAGCAACGATTTGCAAAGTTTGTTGTTAGAAAACGTCACCCAAAATGAGCTTGCTTAACGCATCTCAATATTGAAAACTGAAAATAATTTCATAAATTTATTTAATAAATATATTCGTAATCGTATCGTTTAAATAACTAAAATTGTTATTTTTATTTGCTTAATGAATGCTATATTGAGTTATGTAGGCTACCTCAGAATCAAGATGTCTTTAACTATGCGAAAAGCTCAATTGCTCAAACGCGGAAATAACATGTAATTTGTTTCCTCAGTAGAGGTCAAATCCGCAACTATTGTGCTTACAATCAAAACTTAGCCTTATCAGAGCCTCGAAGCCTCAAATCTTATATATTATTATATAATATACAATGTCTTTTGCCTTGGCTAATGCCGAAATACTGAATACTGATAAACACAAATACTGAAATAGTTATCATAGTGTCCTTCACTATTTCCTTCACAAATTACACTATTATTTCGTTTAGTCCATACAAAAATTGACAAAAGAAAAAAATGAGGAACCTCACATTTTCTACGTAGAATCAGTATTTGATTCGTTTGATCGTAGCGCCTTTTAGTTTGCGATTCATGTTTCTGCTCCATTACATTTGATTACAAAATGTCTTCAGTATTTTCTTGAATTTTATTTTAAACTATTCTTTTATTATTCTGTTAGAGTAGATGCAGTGAAGAGGACTAAATACTATGACGACTAGAATTACTTCTACAAAGGGTAGAGAGACAGTTCCTTCACTTAAGCCTAGAATATAATATTCGTGTAAAACCTTTCTTTTTGCTGTTAGGAATTGGGACTTAACTGACGACAATATTTGTGTGTCCGAATTTTAAATTCATTTTTCTTATTAAAAACATCGTTTTTCTCATCTGACGCACACATAGTGTGACGATTAGTTCCCAAAATATATATAATGACTATAACTGAACCCACAAGCATCGCGCTATAATAATCTTACGCCTTTGCGCCAGCGGCGCCATGACGGTCGCTATACCAAATCCTTAAATTTTATTATTCATCGGGACTAATATTTTTTTTACTTCATGAAAAGTTTTAAATTTCATTTTAAAATTTAAGCTTTCTCCCAAGATATTCATGACTCGTAGTTTTCTTGCAACCGCAGTGAATCACAAACATGGCAAGCTTGCATTTATTGTAATTCCGCGGGTAATATCCATATTTTGCGGGAACGAAATACAATTTTCCAAAGTTTAAACTTTACGTATTGAAATATGAGTCGTTTGCGCTTCCACTGTAAAAACTAAATCCTAATTTTGTATTTGTTATACTTTGTTGTTTGAAATCTATGTATATTTTATTAATTATTTGTAGTTTAGAATATATTTTTACCAAAAATACTTTCTATGTACACTGTAGAGGATATCTTTTATATATTTATACTAGTGGACCCGAACGCGGCTACGCCCGCTTGAACTATAAGAATATTTATTGAATATATTTATGAAATTATTTAGTTTTCAATAGAGAGATGCGTTAAGCAAGCTCGTTTTGGGTGACGTTTTCTAACAACAAACTTTGCAAATGGTTGCTTAGCAACGACGGATGTTATAAACATGGCGGAATACATTGTATGTCAAATTAATAAATATTCTAATATATTGGTATACTAGCGACCCCCTTGCGGCTTCGCCCGCTTTTACTACTGGATTATTCCACCACTTAAGATAATGTGAAAATTAATTAAACCCTAATGCAACCCGCATTTTTGTAGTTTCAATAAGGATCTTCCAATTGTTTTACACAGGAAGGATTTTTTAGTAGGTACCGTAATTTTAAATCTGTGCTACTAATCTTTTCAATTACTTATTAAAATATATTTAAATGACTATTTTTAGATAGTTAAATGACTATTTTTAAACGGAAGAAATTATAATCAAAAACCTACCTATACAATACAAAAAATATGAAACCAAATATATCGCGCTGAACTCCAATTATCCAATACGTGCAAACGCATCTAAATCTTCGTTGCTATAGAGGCAGGCGGGTTTTTTTTTTCGAGCTTGTGGTTAATGCTGAAGAGGGTATTCTGTCCCTGATGAAAAGCAAGCACTACGTGGCTGCCTGTGAGGAAAATTAAATAGAATGCATCGGCCGGGAATCGAACCCGGGTCGCCCGCGTGGCAGGCGAGCATTCTACCACTGAACCACCGATGCGTGTAAGGCAGACGGGCGCGGCGGACGCATGGCGAGTGGCGAGCCGTTTCGCAGCAAGGATTTTTTGATATCGTAACAACTTCTAAAGTACTTATTAAAATGAAAAACAGTAAAAGACAGTTTTGATCTACATTAAATGACCAACGTAACTAATATACTTATTTATATGCCGAGAGTAAGGGATAAGTGAAACTTGAGTAACGACTGAAAAGCGACTTTGTTTTATAAGATATAGGATATAGGTATGGATTAAAAATGTTTCGTGATTGTATTAGTAAGTCATACATGTTTGCTTAATATTGCATACTTATTAATATTTATTTATTTTCAAAAAAGAATCAAGGAATTTTGTGTTTCCTAAATATAAATATATATGTAAAATGCAAAATTTAATTTTAATTAAAGCTGTTGAAGATGATAAAAAAATAATTAAATAGTAATACATTTTAACTTTAAAATTACTATAACAATATAACTACTAAATTAAATAAATAAAACAGGCTTTGTTATATTTTACAACCTACTGTTACTAGCTGAAACATTTACAATTTCCATAAATTTGAAGATACTAAATTTAATTTATTATTTTTGTCTATTTTTTAATTGTTCTTTAGAACTATTATGTGCTATTTATGTCAACAATTTTGAATATCTTTATGTTATTTATCACACGGCTTGAAGTAATCGCTTTTCAAGCGTCGTTACACGCAATTAATCTTTGCCGACAGCTCACGGGTTTATAGAAACTGTTATCATATGAATTTGTATAAGTACCTACATACTTGTATAAAATAGAGGGTTTCTTGTATTTTATATTAACCCATTCTTGACCGAATTTGGGAACATTTTATTAAAAAAAATGTTACTTTAGCTACTGCAGTTATTATCGGAACAAGAAATTACAAGATTTTTTTATAGTACTGGAAAAGGAGTAAGCTATGAAATATTTCTATATTTGTAGCCTATATTATTAATATTTGTAAAGTAATTTTCACTATTTACTCCCCCAATAAGTATATCAATACAGAATAATATAAAAGTGACATTAAGAAGTTAGAAGCTAAACGATATATCAAAGGAATGGCTCACAAAGCAATAATCGCGTGCCACATAATACTAAATTTATTGGAATGTATACGATGACGTGTGTAATATTTTTTTCTAATGTACAAATATCATGATATAGAGGAAAATAAAAAATAGAGGAAGCTAAAATACTCCGCTCTCCATTTTTCACCGAATTCTAGTGGTATTGCGTGTCCAGTGATGGAACTCAACTTTTCGCTTTGCCTTGATTTCAGAGCGAAGAAATGAAAATATTAAATATGTCATTTTCTCGAGTGGGAATCGAATCCACAACCTGTCGCGTTGACGTGTTGACAGTGACACGCCTTTGTGCTCCTGTGTCACAACTGGCCTCAAAACTAATTTTAAAATATCCGCGATTTTTATTTAAGAACTACTGAAAAACTGTTATATATTACAAACTTTCCCTAAAAGGCATTTATCATAACAATAACTATAATAAATAAGACTTGGCAAGTCTAGTCTAATTCACTTTTCCTCTCTCGGAACGTTTCCAAGACACGTGTCGTAGGAACAACTTCTATTCGTCCACTTTGTCGCTACATTTACTAGAATAATATTTATGATTTTAGTTCTATAAGCAGTGAGTACTTATATGTTTTTTTTTGTAAGCAGAGAAGCTAGTGTTAAGACACTCCAATCTCCACTTTCTACCGAAATGTGTAGGCATTGCGTGTTGAATAGCGGAACTCAACGCCGCGATTTGCCTCAATCAACCAGAACGACACGCGCTCGTGCGGTGCGCCTTTATTTTGCGAGTTATTTATAAAATTTTATGTTTGGATGACAATATTTTTGTTTCAGAGTGCTATTATAATTGTAATTCGTTATTAATGATTTCGGTTAATTTTAATTTAAATCGTTACCAATGTTGTATTTATTTATCGTTCCGTGCTTTATTTATATGAAAAAAGTTTCTCTTGATGTTGAAAGACAAAGTACGTAATTAAATTCCGCACAACATTCGGACGTTGAAAAGGAAATAGAAAACAGAGTGTTTTGCGGCAGGTACGTGGAGATACAAATAATTTCATAATAAATCTAATGACTAAGGGATTTTTTAACGTTTGCGAGGTTTATTATATGTTCATTTATCTATCACCGTTTCCTTTCACTTAAAATTTCGTCTTGTTCATAAATTTAAACGTTAAAATAAACAAATTATATAAAAACTCATTTGTATTAAGACACATGTTTACTTTTATAGCAATGCGGATGTACACATTATGTTCTATTTTTATTTTTACTCGATTTCTGCGAAAAAGGGATTAATAGTTTTTTGTTTTGGTATAGCAAGATAGGTAAATTTATATGCGCTCTGGTGTCGAGGACAAGCGCAGCGTTGAGTTCCGCCGCTCAACATGGAATGCCTCTAGAATTCAGCGAAAAGTGGGGAACAGAGTGAATTAACAGTAGGTTCCCTCTGCCTATCATGCAGTGTACGGGAGAGAGAAAAATTCGTTATCAATTATAACGACTCGTGACTCAAAAACCTAATGTGACTAAAAACTTATATCTAGGATAAACAATATAATGTCGAAAGATGGGCTATAATTTTTATCTGGGAACACGGCACCAGTCAAGCTACATTTCTACACATTATATTTACATCCTTAGTATGAAATTAATACTTTCAAAAAATTTCTAAATAAACCTTTCTGAAAATATTTTTTTAAAAAACATATATATTTTTTTAACTTATCTATATTTGAACCCGCTCTTGGAGACCATCGAGACGCTCTGACCACTGAATTTAACAAAAAAAAATCATTTTCTGAACTTCCCACTCAACACCCCATTTCTTTTTGTGAAACCTATAGACATTCTTATAGAAAAACCCCACAACATGATGTCTTACAAAAGAAATATACATACATATATACGGACATTTCTTTTATATATAAATTGAAAATGACAGGGATGATTTTCCATACAATATGGGGAAAGCGTGAATTGAACCCAAATTGAACTTTATTGGTTTTTTATTTTCGTCGTTATGTTACGGATTTTACAGAAAGTTTATTGTTACCACAAATATTGGACCAGTTTTTGTAGAACCAACAACAGGCAGCTGTTTTTCTTATAAACTTTCCAAATTTTAATAAAATACATAGCTGAGGTAGTCGCCGTAAAATGTTTTAAAAGCGTATAACAAAGCCATAAAAAGTCAATATTGTCTCGAAAGTTTGTATGAATTTCTTTCCTTTGAAACATTTTTATTATATTTCTTTAAGTTTTAGTTTATTGCAAGCTGTGTCTCCTTCAGATTGTGGGATAAAAATAGTATTACGATATCCCTTTTATAAGAAATGACTTCAACTTCAAACAATCGTATTGGACACAAACAGTATTAAAAAACATTTAAGTTTAAAATCAGTTGTTTCGATGTTAAATTTTTACTAAGAAATATTAGACTACTTATAATATTGTTATGACAATAGATAAGTAATATGGTGAGAATAAAATATGTATTGCGTAGTAAAGTAAGCTAGGTATATTATATTGCTATAATATACTTTATGTATAAAAATAATATTCAATTGTTGATTTTCAGCAAAAATCAAAAGAATTTGCCAAAAAATCAGATCTAAACGTGAGTGGAATACAGAATTATATTTATTATAATGAAGTCAAAATATTCTTTTGTGGAATAGTAATCTTACTATAAATATTCATTATATATTTGATATAAATAAAATTATTATCAGAAGCCATTATAACGCAGCGGCACAAGTTGTGAGTTTTATTCTCACTTAAGGGTATGAAATATTTAACATTCTTATTTCTTTGTTCCGATAAGCAAAGCCCGGCGTTGAGTTTTGCCATTGAAAAGCAATGCCTCGAAAATTCAGAGGAAAGTGGCGAACGGAGTGTGTTAACACTAGGTTACCTTCCAAAACACTACAGTGTGAATCTGATAAAAATGTATATTAAATCAAAAATCCCTCCTCCTTAAAAATAATGAACTGTATTGGGAAAAACAAATTAAACTAAATATCTTGAGTTGCCTTTTTCATGAAAAACTGAACGTATTTTTTGCGGTAGATCTTTCTATGCCAATAGATAACAAAGCATTGTTTGTCGACGCCACCTTAAAGTGCTTTTTTATTTTTATTTCAGCTTATTATTTTTAAGCTGCAAAATTTATTTATATATTAATTTTATTTAGACTTTACCATAGCGTTGGTTATTCCCTTTATCGTGGCCTCGGTTTCGTAATGATACGGCTACGTCGCTGGGAATAAAGCGTAAAAGTAATAAAAAATACTTTTCTATGGTAATAAAATATATGTATTTTTTTCATTGACAAAAGAAAAATTTACTGAACTTGTGTATATTATTAGAACATGAAAACTATTCAGATTAGTAAATAAATTATTTAGTTCAAACAGACGAGGCCGCGAGCGGGTCGCTAGTGTATAATATATTCGACTGAAACTGGGACAACAATCATTTATTAATAGAAACTGGCTCACGAAATTCGCCTTAGGGTCTTAAGACGCGTTGGAAAATATTTTTTACCACTCATCTCAGTTTCAAAACCCTTTGTTCTTGACAACTATAGAAGTAGAATTTTTTCCTGATATTTTTACAAGAATTCTATTATTTGAATCATCCCAATATTTTTGTGTCTTTCTTCTTGTGCTATTTTCCACGCTGCGGTAACACAACTTTTAAAATCAAATTTGCGGAGTTGAGTTTCGCCGCTCAACACAAATGTCTCAAAAATTGGATGAAAAAACTGAACAAAATAATATTAGCTTAACACTAGAAGCGCCCCCGTCCCATTTTTGACCCAAACGCTTTGTAGGTTGATTGTATATAACTTTTTTATTTGTTAATTTATCTAAATGATTTTTTTTTACTATTACCAATTTTAAACCTTTATTTAATTAAAAATATAAATAATTTTATAGCAGTCATACTTTTTGAAAAAAAATTAGATTTACCTAGAACTGCCGCTGGGTCATTTTTGTCCCGCCATTATCATTTTATTATTTGAGGGTATAATTTGACATATTTTCATGCCTCGGGGACGAGGTGGAGGGGAAAGGGCAATGCGGGGGCGGAAAAAAATTGAATAGTAGGTTTAGCAGTCAATGCCTAAGTTTTTAGGGTTCTGTAACTTTTAAGGAAAAAAAACCCTTATAAGATCATTTTTTTGTCCATCCGTCTGTCTGTGCCTTTATCTCAGGAATGCTTGGAGAAATCGAGTTGATATTCATATGAGTATATGAATATGAACTATATGACGATCTACAGTCCCTTGATTTCCTGAAAAAGCGCCCTTAAAAAAGATATGATCATTTATATAGTAAAAAACGTTTATTTCGAAACTATAAAGGGAATCAAATTAATAAGGTACTTTCAGTTAACTTAGAATTATCAAATTTGGCAGCTAGTATCTACATGTAGTGCCAGTACAGGAAAAAATCTGAAAACTATACATTTATGTTTAAATCTTAAAAAATAATAACCTGAAAAGTGGGGTAAAATTGATGTCAATACTAAATTTTGCCGCTAGTTGAAGTGAGGTTTCAGATGAAAGGATGACTAAGCTAGGCTTGAATTTCAGAAAAAACACTCGATACCAAATGTGGACAATTATAGGGTAGATAGAGGGAACCTGGGAACCTAGTGCTATGCACTCCGCTGGCATTTTCCACCAAATTCTGGAGGCATTACCACGCAATGTTCATCATCATCATCATCTGTGATGTATCACTGATGAAGAATATATTAATGCATTACTTGGCCTAATAATAATATTAACTAATTTCAATAACTTATAATTTTGTAAGAGTTATTCAGTTAGTTGTCACAACCTTAGAACGTATTTGAAATATTTGATTCTTTCTTTGTGTTTTGTTTTTTGGTACTTTTATGTTTGTTAAAGAATAAAAATTGATTATTAAAGATGGTCCACATATTTTACGAATTATTTTAATAATATTTTTTTGTATT
>JAEBDU010013258.1:60484-80307 GCA_016802625.1 Heliconius numata
CCATAGTGTTGTATCAATCGATAAAGTCAAATTTTAATATTTCAACAATGCTCTTACAATACTAAACTATTAAATAAGTATATACAAATATATTGTAAGTTCACATACTACGGCGCGCGGCGGCGAACTCTCGCTACTTCTGTAACTTTTATTATGTTTAACTTTCTTTATAGGTTTTCTTTGAGAGTTGGTCTAGTTATAGCTAAACGAAGTGTGAGTGGTTATATATGGTACACAACATTATTTTTAATAAAAAATATGAATTTTAATTAAAAAAGTGTAATTTTGTTTGTAAATTATTAAGTTAAAATAAATATATTTTAAGTTATTTCCAACTATTTAATTCGTTTTTTATTTTACAATTATATTATTATCATCATTATCATCTATCTATCTATCTATATATTATCTTATTATTACGTTCAAAAAAAAAGTTTTACCTAAAAAAATATTAACCAGTTCAACACGAATAATATGAATTTGTAAGGAATAAAAAAAATCATTGTTAATACAAGAACTGTTACAGATTCTTGCACGGCTATTATCTAGGGTCTAATTACTAGCGCCAAGTTTGAAACTTTAAAGTTTTGATGAGTCCCAGGTGGTTTAAAATTTTAGTCATATTAAGTAGAACTAAGAACAGCTTTTAATTTCTATATTCTTAAAGATTTTTATAGTACTTGAATCTATAAAATTTCAGATTTAGAATACTATCGGTTTCTCCTTGTACATATATAAGAGTAAAAGAAATAAATGAAAAGAAAGAAAAATAAATACATTACAGTTTTTATAATATTAGTAAATACAATGTTATTATTATTTTTTAAGTATTATTTACTCAGGATAAATGAGTATTTTTAGATAATTTTGGAAAGTGTGGGTTACTAATTAAAAATAATAAATGTATTGAAGTATGTACTGTGTAAAAATTACGAACGTAGCTCAATTTGAGCCGCTCTCTTGACACGTCTGAGACTTTGTATAGAGTCTCAATAAAATGTGTATAAGTACATAAATAGGGTAGGAGAGTTCTGTTTTGATTTTTTTTACTTTACGCTGTACCCCTATATAACAGGTTAGACAATGGGTGTTATCACTTAATTAGTGTTAAGACTCTGTCCTCCATTTTCCGCCCAATTATAATTATATTTTGCTATGTTAATTTTAATATTTTATGCTAGAAATCAGTATAACTTTAAATAGATAATTAATAAAAATCTTAAATATAACAAATCTGTCATTTTTAGGCTCTCATTATTTTTTAAATGTTAATTGTTGTCTATCTAATAGGCGTAATATAATAACTTTTTTGTTTAAAATAAATTTTATGTCTTAATATTAATATATTAACAATATAATAATAATAATATGAATAAAATAATAAGCACTGTCAATAAAAGCATCGATGTTTTATGATACTACTTCTAAAAAGGATTTATTTCTTATCGTATTAATATTATTATTGTTGTAGATAGCATACAATTGATGCTATGTCATCTATGATTCATTACTATTTGTTTTTTATGAAAAAATAGGACTTTCTCGACTTTTCTCGCTCACCACCTTGACCACCTTGACCAGGAACATAAAAGTCTTCGAAGGACAATGAGATAATTTTTGAGTTGGGTCAAGTCGAGTTGAGTTCGAGCTTTGATACTCTTCCCAGCAATTAAATAAGGAGACAAATATTTAAAAATTGTCTAGTCCATTCCGATTTTTTTGAGATGTTCCAGCATTCAAATTATTTAATAAATCCAATAGATACAGATATAAATGCTTACAAACATAGAAAAAGCAAAAAGATTAATAAAATATGTATATTTTGTACCTTATTTAGTATTTGAAAGTTTATGACCAAAAAAGCCTCCGAAAAAACCAGCGAACCAAATACATCAACTTAAATTCCTGTCGTTTTTTTCCTTCCATATTTAAACATGTATGACACATTACCGTGTTTATATTGTCGTAGCCTAACACCAGCCTGTTCACATAATCGACATCACGCATAAACAATTTGTACATTTATGATGTGGCTTCCCTGTTTACGTGAGCTGTGACTGTGAACGAATTCATAATACCATTGTTCTAATTGCTTTGTTCTTATCTAAATGTTATCTCAAGTAAGAAGTAAGTACGTAAGAACGTCGCATTAGAGTGACGCATGTTCCTTAAGTACTTATTATGGAAATGAAAGAAGTGATTTAAATTAGAATAAACAAACTGTATAATTTTCTTTGCGACTATTAGCAAATGTATGAGGATATAAAATTAAATAATTGCCTTTGAAAGGTAGAAAATTTATATATTTGAATTATTCATATTATTTAGGTTTTTTTTATTTTTTCGGATATATAATAAATAGGTCTATCAAAATAATATCTATATTAGATTTCTTCTATTACTATCGTAACTTATGTTAATAACAACTCTAAAGTTAACAGCATCGTAAAAATCCGAATAGTACCTGCGACTATAAAATACGTCCGTGTTTTCAGTGAATAAAATTGGGTCATAAGTAATCAAAGCCGTTTCACGGGCTGGCGGATTCGAAAGTTTTTCCAATTGAAATCGAACGTATGGAAAATAATATCCATATTGTACTGAAGTTTTGGCAGAAATTGGGTACCAAGTGCAATTCTCGTAAGATTTATATTTTTTTTTAGCTTCCCGCTGTGCTGCGTGTAATACGGTAGGCGAAGGGAATCTATAGTTAAGACAATCCGCTCCCCATTCTCCGTCAAATTCTGGAGGTATTGAGTGTTGAGTGGCGGAAGTCAACGCCGTGCTTTGCCTCAACACCAGAATGAAGAAATGAAAATATTAAATATTTTATTTCCTCGAATGCGGATCGAACCCACAAAGTTTGCACAACTGTTTCCAATCACAAGCTTGCTTGCACAATCCACGACTTGCCTCAAGGACTTTTAATATATGTATAATAAATAATAATTTAGTTAAGTTGAGAAAATAACTCGGACAATGGAGGCAACGTTACTTCCCACTTTAAAGGAGTCCCATAAACCTTGAGATCCTTGGGCACTCTTCAGTTTGATGGGCACCTGCAAAGTGGTCCATGAAATACTAAGAAACGTTAATGTCTTTACCTGTTTTATTTATTTAGGTATTGATAAGTGGCTACATTTACAGTAATAGTATTAAGTTAATAAAAATAAAATGACAAAATATGTAAAACAAGACGACTATTTTAAATTTACAATGATTAAATTCTAACGAATACAATAAAAAAATAATAATATTTTATTTTAGAAACCATTCAATTAGGTCAAATTTCAAGCGGTTGCTGGTCTATTAAAAACAATATGTAATACTACCTCCAAAATTAATTAGTCCACTAGTATAATATATTTGAGCGTACGAGAATTAATTATAGCCATCTCCACTTAACCCAAAAATAACAGCCGTTGTTTGGACAGCTCAAGGCATGAAATGGTCCGTCATGCTTCGTCACTTGATATCTAGGGTTAACGAAAATATAAAATTACAATATTTGTTCTTAAAATAGAAAAAAAAACAATATAGTTTAATGGTACGCGTTTGGGTGCACGTATGATGGTTGTCGATTTGATTCCCAATTGTGTATAAGTTATATAATACTGATATCGCTGTTCAGAGAGCGGCGTTAAGTTTCGATATCTAATACTCAACGAAATACTACTAGGTTATTTTGCACCGATAATGAGGATATAGAAAGAAACACTTTCTTATAAGGCAATACATATATTAAGCATCGTAAAACTCCGAAGACCACCCTTATTTTAGTTTGAAATGGCAAAAGCAATCTAAAAACTTGAGTTGTGACCGTCATCATAATGTCAAACCCTAAATATAAAACAAATATTTGTATATTCATACATTCGCTCCATCCCTTAAAAGGAATAGCGAGTAAAAGGCAATATTGATACAAAATACCACTTTAAAACCACTAGAGCAGTAGATTGGTTAGTGTTCTAATTTTTTGATAAAATATTTCTTAGTGCTTGCTTTCATAATATTGATTATAAAAATATTAATAATAATAATTGCAGGATAATAACAAGAATAAGATAATAATAATAAAGGAACATGAAAAATTAAATCATAAAGTCGTTATGGGAAATAAATAAAAATATATAATATTGATTTGTCTATGGTAAACCGTTAACGTTTCTATTGATTTGACTGACCTCTTGACCTAAGAACTAGTTGCGATGTATTAGGTGCTATATATATATATATATTATTCAATCGTAAGGAAACTTAGAATTATAATACTAAATAATTATATATTATAGAAATAACTGAGTTTACATAACGACGACAATATTATAATTACAATTCATTCCATTTTCAGAGAAATCTTAAACTATTTATTTATATAGATAAAGCAAAATGGAATGGTTAGTCATCTGGCTAACCTAGAGAGTAAAATTGAAAGTAAAAATAACAATTTTAAGCCACTGTGGTGCAGCGGCACACAGTTTTACTCGAAACGCTTACGTTTAAGGCTGATAAAGTTGCAAGTTCGATTTTCACTCGGGGGAAATTATAAATTATACATTGAGCTACGCCGCAAAGTTACGAAAATTTTGTCAAAATGGAGGATTGAGACAGGAGTGTCTTAACTCTAAGTTCCCTCTGTCTATCCTACTTTATTACAGCGTGAAATTAAAAAAAAATATGCTTTCAATTTGTACATCTAGAGGAAAATGATTTCCACAAGACTCAACCCTACGTTCAGGCCAACGTTGCATCAATAATGATGCTTTCCGAGACTCGAACAAACGACGACTTAATTACAATGATACTACAGGCTGTACTAATTTTGATTGTATTTTAAGCTAGATTCCATTTGATTGAAAGAATGTCTACTAGAGCGGGGAAAATGATTCGTACCCTCGATCCCCAATGTGCCAATACATCTTTTACATTGTTAAATAAATATTTAACATAATAATTTGACTGACAACATATTTGAAATTATTAGGATATTTTTGAAATTTCTACAAGAACAAATTGAAGACTGTATATTTTATAGATGAGATATATAAATTTGCGGGTTACAAATCATCTACAGGATAGACATTCCCTCTACCCAGTGTTAAGACGTCGATCAATTTTCGAGACACTTCGTGTTAATTAACAGCAACTCTGCGACGCGTTTCGTTTTGTCTTGTTATAAGAGAGAAAGAATGACAATAATTATTTTTTTTATATGAAAATCAAACCCTCAACCACTGTCTGTTTACAGTCGAATGCTGTGCCTCTTCACCACGATGCCCAATACCTTATATATTATTTTTGTACGTAAAATATCAAAATCACTTATTTCTATATCAACGAATACCATAAAAAGATATAGCGACGTGCGAAGTATTCCTAAAATAGTCTACCAATATATCGTACTCGTATATTATTAGGTTGGGTGTCTATTGGTAGGATTATTTACATGAACTCCGTCTGAGATGGGACCGGCGGATACGAAGGTCTTATTGAGTCAGGATTTTTTTATTGATTAATATAACACTAAAGCATTTTTGCTTACGGTTTTATTATGCTTATTTGCTATTCAATTTGAAATGTATAAGCCAGTTAGAAGAGATTGTAAAAGCGATTCCTAGTGGAGTAAATTAAACTGGTAACGAGACAACGCGCGGCGTTCAATTTCGCCACGTAAGATACATTGCCTCCAGAATTCTGCGGAAAATGGGAAGCAGAAGTATTTTAATGGGAATGGCGTGTCTTAACACTAGGTTTCCAGGTGCCCTCTGCCTAATCTGCTATGTGTGGGATAGTTAGTACAGCGTAAAGCTAAAATTTTTTTAATATAATTGGAGTTCTGGGAACAAAACACAGAATGAAATTACCGATATTCCTAGAAAAACCTAGATTTTCGAAATGTTAGAGAATGAAAAATATCCTACCACATATAGTTTTCCTAAAATCCAGCTTTAAAACTGTAAATACAGTGATACTGCTGTTTTTATGTTTTTTAATAAATTCATGTATGTATGTCACGTTTACGTGAAATGGCCAACGGCATGAGATTATCTGTTTCATATGACAAGGATCCTCTCCAAAATTGCAATTTCCAAGCAAGAATATATTGGGAATAACTATTAATAAATGTTTCATTTTATAATGTTTTTACATGGTATATGTTTATTTTTAAAGTTCCACACTGTACCCCACATATTGTAAGTGGCAGAACTCTACATCTCGCTTTATGTTATTGCCAGAGGGAGGAATTAAAAATAATTGACACTCTCGAGTGGATATCGAACCCACAACCGTCATGATTACAACTAGACGTTGTGCCGCTGCACCACAGCGGTCTCTATGTAGTACCGTGCCTTTTTTTTGTTTAAAATAGAAAAGTTTTTCTGCTTATTTTAGCTAGATAGACAATCCAAGCTTTGTTTTTCTATATTCAAACATTATTGAAATTATGGTAGCGCAATAGGATAGCTCCAGACTGAAAGCGCTATTTCTACTCGGGAAAATCAGCTATTTTCATTTATAACATTTACTCTGACTATCCTTTAACACGCTGTAACCCACAGCGTGAAGAAAAAAAAACTAATTTATTATTTCAAAAAGTTTATTTAAAACACCATTGAATTTGTTCGTGGTAATTTTTGTTTACGCGTCTACCACAACTCTTGTCGTAAACAAAGGAAACCCGACAACAAATTATTCCTTTTATTTGTTTCACCCAGACCGAATATTGCGTCTTTGATGGCAAAAATGGACAAAGATTATTTGAACCAGAACTTTATTTTCTAATACTGTCTGAAAACAAAGCTAAACGATTTGTTTGGTTCAATAATATTGAAAATATCTCAAAGTTTTCTTTATATTATTATTAAGGCACTTATAAATTTTTGATTGCCTTATATAAATAAAACTAATCGAAGCCTACAATTTTTTTATGTGAACTGTAAGACATAAAATGAAAAAATAATTACATTTTTTGTCGAGAAATCATTTCTTATTGTATACTCTTAGGTAGGTTAAGGAGTGGACTACGTACAAGCAAAATTTCGACTTTCTAAATTCCAATAGTTTCATCTATGCGTTGTCTATCTATTACTAATACGCAAGGGTTTTCAATATATTATATATTCGTATATAGATATCATTCTTATCGAAAAATTCCTCGTTCACATCTGACCGTAAAAAATATATTAGAACAAGACACGTCCCTTGTTTCTTCCCGATGGAATTTTTGACGAAATAGAGCAGTTTCACTCGGTCTCGAGCGATTCCACAAATGAGACGTCAAAAAACCTTATTTGGTATTTGTACGAAAATACAGTAAAATGAGAGTTCTTTTAGAAGAGCTATTATTTTTCTTTTAATTAATCCACTATCTATGATTGTTGATTGTTTTTGCATCATAGAAAAGATTTGGACTTATTTTATTCATGCCTCAATCATTTTCGGTGTTTTGTTTTAAAATGTTCAAGACATAATAATACTTATTATTTTAATGTGCAATTAAGTCCTTAGAAGCAATTGCTTCCCTTTTAAATACATATTAGTAACTCTCTATACTTTACTCCCAACGCGAAGGCCCTTATAATATTTGAAAGTTCTTGTCATAGTGCTTTTGTATTAAATTCTGGCTAAATAAATACGAATATTTTAATGTAAATACTACCAAAACGTAAGCATTTTTTTCAATACCATCTGGTATCTTTATACATATATTGTATAGGCTCTTCTACCTCAACAACCCTCGAAAATAATTAGAAATGTCAAAAGAATGAAATGCCTGCCAGAAATACTGTATTTCTGTGCGAATATTTACATCGACGAGAGTCAAGGCTGAGGTGCTATCAAAATATAAGTGACCTGTTCAAAGTCAACTCACAAATATTTTTTACTAAAAAATAATATAAATTCAAGGTAAGGTATCATTGGATTTTTAAACGTTATAAGATTATATTTATTAGATATAAATATGTATAGAGAGGCCAGTCAGCACCAGCGAGTGACTGTAAATACGACATGTTCGAAGACGCCCAAGGAAATGAACTATTTCATATTTTTATTTTACGTTGGGGTGTCGAGGCAAAGCGCGCCGTTGAGGTCCGCTACTCAACAGGCAATGCCTTTACAATGTGGCGGAAAGTGAGGAACGGAAATGACGGAATATTACCTAACCACCCATATTAATACATATTTAAATATAAAGTCACTAAAAACACATAATTCCAAGAAAGACCAACTTCTGCCCACCTGAAAAAGAAAAACGTTATTCAGAGCACACACTCAAGCTGAAATAACCTATTATGAGAAAATACCGAATATTTTCCCATTCTTATCTTATGAGGTGTAAAGAAGTTATTGGAGTGTAGCTCCTATTGATAACTTTGAACATTTATGATTATAATAAATAAATAAAAAATCAAAGAAACATGTTTTTCATACAACATTTTTAACGTCTAATCATAAAAAAATACAACTTTCAGATAGCGTACTCAAAAAAGTCTTATAATTTTTTAAGTTTCAACTGTATAACAGGGTAAACAGTGGGGACTTGATGTTAAGACACTCCGTTCCCATTAAGATTAAGACTTCCGTTCCCCACTTTACACCGAATTCTGGAGGCATTGCCATTTTTCTTGTCTTTCTGCTTTTTAAACCCAACCATATAATTTTATTCGGTAAAATAAAATTAAACTAGGTATATTCATACAAACATTTTGAAATTAGTGGAAAAGTCATAAAACCAGTATTTTCTCTTTGTTCAAATAGAGTCAACATTTCGTGGGAAATAATCTACAGAATAACATTTTTCGTACGAATTTTGACACCCCATGTCACTCTTTTATAGACTAAAATTCGAAAAAAATCTGAACGGATGTTTGTAGTACCTGCTGGTAGCTGGGTGTCAGATTTCAGCTCGATCTGTCCAACCATTAGTGCTATATGTTGAAATGTTAGTAAAATATTTGTTTACGTGACGTTTGTAAACGTGACGATTATAAATTAATAGATAATTATCAGTCGGGGGATTTCCTTGCTTTGGTAACAAGACAAAGCTTGGATAAAACCTGGGAACCTAATGTTAAGATGCTCCGTTCCCATTAAGACAGTTCCCTTTCTCACTTTCCGCCGAATTCCTGAGGCCATGTTTCTCCTCGTTACCAGAACGAAGAAATGAAAATATCAAATATTTTATTCCCCCGAATGGGAATCGCACCTACAACCGTGACGTTTACTACGGCTGTAAACGTCACGGTTGTGCCTTTGAGCCAGGAAGGCCACAATAGTTATTTATTGTCAAATTACTCTTTTATTCCAATACACTAATACATTACAGAGTGATTTTGTTTTAATCACATTGTAGTACAATAAAGACATTTGACGAGGGAAATTTATTTCATTCGGACCTATCTTCATCAATCAGCGGTGTAATAGAAACCTCTCTAATAAGCCCGCCTCGCTGTCAATCGACCTTATTGGACGCGGCGGACAGCCCCAAGTGAAGCCTATTACTTGTTAATAGTATGTCTTAACATTTGGGTAAACGGAACTTTTTCGATCAAAATTAATAGTAATTCTACGTATAAATATACATTTATATTCCTTATAAGGAAAATTAAAGTGTTTTGTTTGCAGATTTAGTCAACAGAGCTCAGTCGTCGCACAGGGCGCGAGTGAGTGACTGGTTATGGATTCGACTCCCATTTCAAAAAATGAAAAGCACGGTGTTGAGTTCCGCCACTCGCTATTTTGTTTGAACACATCTTTTTTTCCATGGGACTAACATAGTAATTTCTTAGATGTGATCTAAAGGTACCATAAAATGTGGAGCTTGGAGCTATAAAATTTGATATTTTTAAACTTTTAAATAAGATGATTCTCCAATACAGGAAAAACGATATCGAAAAAAATACAGTCGAATTGATAACCTCCTTTTCTTACAGAAGTCGGTTAAAAAGGAAATCTTTTCTTATATTCATCTATCTAATAATTCTAATTATTCATCTATCTATAATCATCTATCTCTTGTTTCCAAGTCTGATATATTTTATGAATGTATATTTTATTTTTTGTAAGTATTTTTAGTCTATCGCTATTCAAAGATTACAGATAAGTTTGGTTGGCGTCACTCCAAAGTAACATGAGTTTGTAAAAAGTTGCTGTCATCGCTTTTATATATTTTGGGAATCTTCGTATAGAACAATGTATTATATTGATAGAAAAGACGTATTATCTAGTGATTCATACATTCCTTTTCCTTCCAATTTTAGTTAATGTATATTATATACTAATGATCTCATTGACGTAGTAATGGGGGGGGTTTCATTGTGATATCTAAGTGTACTTCAATGTAAAATGTACTTCATTGTAATACCTCAGTGTGGCAGAACTCAACGCCGCGCTTATTTGCCTTGTTGCCAGAGCGAGAATCGATCCCAAAACCGTCGCATTACTGTCACACCCTCCTGCCCCTGGACCACGACGGCCTCACTAGATTTCTTACGTTTACACAAAATATGAATTAAAAAAGAAAACCTAAGTAAGCGAAGATGTTTCCTATTAATTTTGTTCGAAAGACCAAAAAGTATAGATAAATTGACATACAAATCAAGCAGTTTAATTTCATATGTCCAAGAAACGTTGTCCTTTATACGAGAACACATTGCTTGGACCGTCACTGCCCTGCTACGGAGATTGTATAAGGGTGTGATTTGTCATTGATTTATCTTCGTCTGGCCCGCAATAAGCGGTTTTCCCTATAGGTTTTTCCCAAAATCTACTTATTTTATTTTTAATATATGGTAGTGTTTTTTTACAGGATCACCTATCACCTTTAAATTAAAGGATAGGGAAAGGAGCATCTAATGCTAAGACCACTAACCAACTAACTTCAAGACATTGTGGGTTGACTAGAGGAACTCAACGCCATGCTTTGGCATCCTTATTTATTAATATTGAAAATAAAATAATAAAATGTAGAAAACATAATAAAATAAGATAAATTGGTACGGTACAAAAATCATAGCTCGTTAGAAATTTTATGCTCTGAGGCAACCCGGGTTTTACTCATTCGTATTTTGTTTCTGCTGATGCGTATATTTTAGGCAAAATTTTATTTGTTGGCTGGTTTTGAAATTTGTTCGAAATAAATTCCTTTTTTATATATAGTGCGTAATAATAATAAAATATTTTATTATTATTAAGCACTATATATTCTTAATAATATTATACTAATAAAGTATTAATTTAATTAAATTGTGACTATGGAATTAAATGTAGCATAAATGCTCGTATATTTTGATTGCGTTGACTTAGAAGCTTTATTTTTTTTGTGCTTCTAGGGGATATTGATCTTCTTTACCTTTTAAGGTACGGAACCCTAAGAATACATATAAACTAAATTTAGCCTAGTTAAGTTTGTCTAAATGTAGTTTTAGTATTCTTTATATTATACACTAGTATCGAAGCTACCAAAAGCTAGGAAGTAAATCGAGCGTTTCCATTAAAAACGAGGAAATCACAAACAACATAAATGCAACGTAATATTGCATTCGACGTATCTAATACGAGCTCATAAATACAAATTGCATGGATTCTTAGCAATCGTGCCTGTAATTTTCAAAAGAAATAAGCCACGACTAAGTTTTTGTGTTGTAACTTATTTAAATTTTCTATTTGGGTCTAGAATATAGCTGGATGCGACGAAATGCGATTTTATTTGATTTTCAAGATTTATCTACCTGTATTGAGCGAGGAATTGGAAATAAACTTTCTTCGTGAAAATCCAACCCACAACCTGTCGCGTTGTACCCCAAGTATCTATGTAAAAATATAAAACTCTTATGATACTATCTTACTGAAAGAAGCCGGAACTTTGAATTTTCAAATATTCCTTAAGAGTTGCTTAAGAGAGTAAGGCAGCACCAAGAGAAGATTTTCCGAAATTAATACGGAATCTTGGACAAATAGGATGTTCCGTCATAGGACATAAAATCCTTTTTCTTTACTAATCGGTAACTCGGACTATAGTCCACGCAAACGTAATTGCGGACTACGACTTGTCTAGATAAAACTTGTCCAGTCACGCCCGACTTGTCCCCCATCCGGTGTTTCATATTGTGTAGCGTTTTATAGAGTCGGTAACAGCTGTTCGTGAAATGGGAAAATTCTTCACAAAGCGATCGGTTTTAGGTTTACCGCTTTTGAACTTGGTGAAACCTAAAAAGTTATGGTTGAATTTTTCAAATTTATTTTTGTTGAATTTGTGTATTTATAGCTCGGTGTGCGCGTTGTTTGTGGGTTAGTGGAACCCATATCGATTGGAACTTGAGTTTCTATATGAATGGCCTTGTAAGAATTTTAAGAATTTGTTTAGTTCAAATATTTTATTATATACCACTATTATTAATATCCAGGCCAGGCATATCAAGGCCAGTCGTAGCTCAGGGCCACAAGCGTACGACTTAAGCGCGACGCGACGGGATAAACCGTGAAACTAAAAAAATATAATATTAATGGAGTTTCGGACTTTTGTTTGTCCATTAATTTCCCCTAGTGGGAATCGAACTCACAACTTTTAAGTTTACTCACAGACATTGTGCCGATGTGCTACGACAGCCTCTTATAAGTTTCTAAGTAATCTAATAAGTTTCTAAATGAAAATACATAATAACAAATTACGCTATCTACTTTCAAGTGAAAACGGCTTAGCAACAAAATATTTTGAATAACGTAGTTATTTTTGGCCGCAGGGTTTGAGTGGTTGGCAGCTGTCAGCCAATATTAATTTGTTGACTAACACCATCAGCTTCCTGAGCTTTCACGAAAATTTCAACATTTCACAAGATACATATATAAAGTTAAAAGTTATTATTATTTCAACATTTCTTATATAAGCGCTATTGTAGTATGGTTGTGAAAAAATTGACTATACATTATAACTATGGGTTCAATTTCTCGACAGGGGAATATTATTTTAATAATGTCTGTTAAATAAGTAAAAGTAGTTGAGGTTGTAGTGGTTCAGTGGGGTTGCGTTTTGTAAAAACGATGGTCGTAGATTCAACACCCACTTAGGGCAATGATAATATTTAATTTACTTTCATTTTTCCATCTGGTAATCGAAGCGCTCAAAAATTCAGCGAAAAGTCGAGAACGAAGTATCTTAACATTAGGGTTCCCTCTGACTAACCTATGCAAGAAAAAATATGAAGATAAAAAAAGATTTTTTTATAACATTTCATCTTGTATTTTAGTTTAATATATTAAATTTATATAACATAAAACAATGTGATGACAGAGAGATTGTAAAAAAAATATTTTTATACTATTAACAGGATTCGTTCAAAGCAAACATTTTAAATGCGGGATATAAAATCCCTTAATAGCGGTTTTATGGGGATGCGCAATTTTCCCCATGTATAAAAACTCATGTCTAAATAACGTTAATGATGTCTGGTCTCTAATAAAAGTTTTGCTGAAATCTTTTATATATTCTCTTTATGGTGTGTAAAGTCATAATCCAATGAATCCGGTCTACTTTTCAACCATTAAAGAAATATTTTGTTTTTGGTGATGGTGTCCAGTGCTTAGCGTATGGTAATGGTATAAACACGACAGATTGTGGGTTCGGTTCCCACTCGAAGAAGTAAAATATATTTTCATTTCTTCGCTCTGGTGTCGAGGCAAACTGCGCCAATGAGTTCCCCCACTCCTCAGGTAATGCCTCCAGGGAATATCTTAGCTGGATCTCTATTTAACGTGCATTCTCCTATTGCGTAATATTGTCTCTTTTTTGCCGTACATTCTCTTTTGTGTGTTTTCCATTTAACGTAATATTGGCGAAGTAATGAGTGCTAAACTGGCCCACTCGGAACGCCATAAATAAAGAACAACAACAACAATCATGTAGTTCAAGCGGGTGAAGCCGCGGGTGGGCCGCTAGTAAAGAATAAATAATCAGATAACACATGGGTCAAACAACATTCATTCTGGTCAGAAGATAGGTGCGATCCGAACAATAGATGACCTTTTCCTTTAATACATCCTCGCGTACCCTACGTTAAGCTAAAAGGTTGTCAAATAGAAGAAAATCATGATTGTTAGGCAAACACTTCTGGTGTTTCCTTCTAAATGTACTTTTGTAATAATAGAGCAGTTCTAAAAATTGAAGAAATGGTAAAAATCATCGTAATAATTCTTATTTAATTGACTTGAAAGTATAAAATGTAACTTACTATTTACTAGCTTTTCCTGCTGCTTTGCCCGCATAGTCAAGTAAATAGTCATTGTATATGACTATTTACTATTATTACAATATTTAATTAGACTTTCTCAAAAAAATTACTGGTTTTCTAACACAATTTTGTTTTTTCATTTCAAACTAGTAGTTCTTATTAGCGTATTAAAACAAACTCATCATCTTTATTATAGAAATAATTACATACTATCTAAGAGCTTCTAACACTTTTAAATTTCAACAACAAGTACTGTATTTCTTTGATAACAAAGAGTTACATCACCACGTCACTTAAATTACCGTCTTGGCAATTTTATCTGTCCACGTAAATTAAATCAAAGTCTTAACAAAATGGCCGTCGCGTCGAGCCGACGACGTGGCCTACTAAGCTGTGTAAAAACTTTTTTTAATTAAAATTAACGTAGAAGGCAGTGGTGAACTTAAAATTTAAAAAAAATGTTATTTAAAATTCTAATATTATGATTTTAACGAATTATCAAAAATTATTATATTTTAATTTTAACTAAGTTATTAACAGAATTTTGGATTTATTCACTTATCGTTGTTATTTATGATTTTAATAGTTAGGTATTTGATACATTTGTTTGGTGTTAAGTTCTCCAGAATTCTAAAAATGGGCATAAAATGGAGAACGAAATTATTTATTAATGGCGTGTCTTATGTAGACACGCCATTAATTATTTAATAAGAAAAAAATAGTGACCATAAAAATGAAAAATTAATCCATCTCTAGGATAATTCCTTATATCCCGCAAAACCAAAACATTATACGAAGATTATATGGCATTGAAATGTAAACTAGCGGAAATTTTAATAAGATTTAACGCTGCTTCGTATACAGTAGGTACCTCTACCTATACCTACATACACACGAGTACATCTTGGAAATATTCATGAGGGATTATGTATTGTCGTTCTAAATCCTTCTAAAGGTTATCTTTGGGTAGATACATTAGATTGGAGCTTACGATGCTCGCTTTATTACATACAAGTATGTTACATATTCATATTGGAATATGATTTAGACTTTGGTTAATGCATATTTAAATGACGTGACGTCTACGCGGCCATGACACGCCGCGCTTGAAGAGATCGATAATGGCTATCAATTTTTCGTTTTAAAAGTTGTCCTGAGAATTTTTCCATTTATATTTTCTTGGAGTGTGGATCGTTTTTATTTATATCTCTTTATAATAAGACCTTTAAATTAAATACATGGAATTTTTTAAATACCCAAAATGTAATAAATGAACATTTCATGTTAAATATTTAAAATGTTATTCAATATTAAATATATACAAGATTTAGTGATACGTTACTTATTCTAGACAGTAATACCAATAAAATAATACAATAAGTCAGTCAAACGTATCTTAAATGTAATAGTAATAACATTTCTATTTCTACTTATAAATCATAAATGAATTTCCATCTCCAATAATCGTTCTTTTGAATATACTATTAACTTTTTTCTTTATTTATTGGGAATATCGTCGCATGCTACGAAACCTATCTGTGCATTTCGTTTAATGCAAAGAGATATTTACTGAAACTTCTATTACCGATTGAAATAGAAACTTACAGCGGTTTCAATTCAACTCGAAAGAACTTGCTAAATGAGATTTGTTTACAATGAAGAAAATTTGTTCAATTTTTTAGTATTTTTCAATTTTACATATTGTTTATTTTATTAATTAAACATCTACATAATATGTATGTGAATACAATACAATTTAAAGGTAGGCGTTTTGACGGTCTTTATAATATGCAAAAATATATCCGCTACAAATATTCAGAAAGAAAAAACTTCAAAAGAAATAAGATTCTTAGTAACTATTTTAAGCCAAAAAAATATTAATAATACTAGATTATTAAGAAATGCTATACAGTTAACATCCAATTTCAATTTTTTTTAAATTAGAACTAATAAAAGTATTTTTTAATAATATTTTAGTTATATCTCCTTAAATTATTTGTAGGATCTCTTACAAAAGTTTATTACAGGCACGAGTAAGCTACAGTCTAGGCCATATAAAGAATAAAGCAATCCTCTTACCAATTTCAAGATATTTTCCGTTCGCCAACAAAAGACTTCCCGGCCACCTGGAATAGTGGATAGGAAATTAAATATTCTACTTTATAACTGATTTATAAAAGAAATATTTTATTCTATACAATTTAGTAGGTTTTTGATGATAATAAGAATAGAAATTAAATACTAGTAAATGAAATCTTGATTTTATCAATTACTTTTTATGTTTGTGTTTTTTGAATATGTTGTAACATTTTTAGAATTTGACTAGCAAATAAATATTTAATATTTTAATTTCTTCGCTCTAGTGAGGAGGCAAAGCGCGGCATTGAGTTCCGCCACTCAATACCCAAATACCTCCAGAATTCGGCGGAAATTGGAGAACGGAAGTATATTAATAGGAACGGCGCATCTTAACACTTGGTTCCCAGGTTTTCTCTTACCCTGCTATGTATATCCGGGATATGACAACAAACTTAAAAACATTACAAAGGTAAAGCAACTCTACTGGTTTTGTTTTGTATGTACGCAAACCACTACCATATAATATTATACTTTGTTGCTCTAGATTTCGAAGAAAGGATTTAACCTAATAAAGCTATTAGGTATTATATTCTGTGAATAAGGGTGCTTTAGCTTATCTAACTTGGTCCAGTTGTACTTGCCTACTAAGATTAAAACGACTCAACTTTTTAAAGCTAGCTAGTGAGGCCATTATTGTACATATTTAATATAAAATATATCTTTTATCAGGTAGAAATAATAATTTACGTAAATTATTATTTACATTTTAAAATAATATATTATTACTAGTGGACCCGAACGCGGCTACGCCCACTTGTATTATAAGAATATTTATTAAATATATTTATGATATTATTTACAATTTTCAATAGAGAGATGCGTTAAGCAAGCTCATTTTGAGTGACGTTTTCTAACACAAACTTTGCAAATCGTTGCTTAGCAACGACGGTTGTTATTAAGATGGCGGAATAAATTGTATGTCAAATTAATAAATATTTTAGTATATTGGTATATATCGAAAATATTACAAATATGAGAAAAAAAGTATCCTATGTTCATCCCGAGACCCTCAAGTATCTCTATATGAGTATTTTATCACAATTAAATCAGCGGTTTGGCCCTGATTGCGTAAAAGACATACAGACAGACAGACAGACATAGTTATTTCGAATTTATAATATAGGTATGGATTAGTGAAAAATATAACTCAATTACGAAATACTCATATATATGTTGAAATGCATGCAGAGAAGTCTTATACTCCATTACCTTATTATGACACTTCCGTTTCCCAACTTCCAACGAATTCTGGAGGCATTGTGTTTTAAGTGACGGAACTCAACGCCGTGCTTTGTCTCGTTACGAGAGCGTAAAGTAATATAATTGATTCTTCCAACTGGAAGTTAAACTCACAACCATCGCTCTTACAGTCATACTCTGTGGCACTACGATACTATGGCCTTTAAAATATTAGAACATAAATATGAAAATTGTTATGCATTTAAACTTTACGACAAAGAACGCAGTTATGGCCTTACGCGAAATTCCTAAGTGTCGTCGTAAAACGATATATTAGGAATTTAATTAAAACTGGTGATCTATGGATCTTTTAATTGATCTATAAATATGTACCGTGTGTTGGTAAATATTTTATTTTAAGCAGCTAAAGTATATGCCACTTCTAATGTATAAGAATAATCTAAAGAATAATTTTATAATTTCGGTAATTAAATAAATAACTGACTGAAATTATAATATTAAATAACATTTTTTGAACTTAGTGTACCGAGTTTTCATAGTTCATAATGTTAAGCTAAAGAATTAACAAATAACGAATATACCATACTATAGATACGAAATTTCTTCATATCTTAAAGAAATATTATTAACTAGCGACCCCCTTGCGGCTTCGCCCGCTTTTACTACTGGATTATTCATATAATGTATGTTTGCAAAGCACTTAAGATAATGTGAAAATTAATTAAACCCTAATGCAACCCGCATTTTCGTAGTTTCAATAAGGATTTTCCAATTGTTTTACACAGCAAGGATTTTTTAGTAGGTACCGTAATTTTAAATCTGTGCTGCTAATCTTTTCAAGTACTTATTAAAATATATTTAAATTACTATTTTTAGATAGTTAAATGACTATTTTTAAACGGAAGAAATTATAAACAAAAGCCTTCCTACTAATAACTACTACAAAAAATATGAAACCAAATATATCGCGCTGAAATAATATATTCAACTCCAATTATCCAATACGTGCAAACGCATCTAAATCTTCGTTGCTATGCCTCTATAGCGGGCGGGTTTTTTTTTTCGAGCTTGTGGTTAATGCTGAAGAGGGTATTCTGTCCCTGCTGAAAACCAAGGACTACGTGGCTGCCTGTGAGGAAAATTAAATAGAATGCATTGGCCGGGAATCGAACCCGGGCCGCCCGCGTGGCAGGCGAGCATTCTACCACTTAACCACCGATGACTGCTCATGACGCGCTTGTAAAAGCAAAACGTCGCGGGGCGCGTTTCGCAGCAAGGATGTTTTGATATTGTAACAACTTCTAAAGTACTTATTAAAATGAAAAAACAGTAAAAGACAGTTTTGATCTACATTAAATGGCCAACGTAACTAATATACTTATTTATATGCTGAGAGTAAGGGATAAGTAAAACTTGAGTCGGCACAGCTGTTGAGTCAACGGCGTGATGTGTCAACAATTAAATGCGTTTTTCTCTAAAACTATTCGCAATTTCGAAATTGTGTAAAAAGCAAATTTTATCTTCGTTTAACGTAGAAAATTAATAAAGTATTTTATAGGATAAGGATTAATACCATTATGGAAAAATATCCCTCACAATAAAAAATATATTGAAATTACTATTTTTAGACAGAAATATGATCACTACACGTTATCCTTAAAAGTTAAAAATATGCCGTCGCGGACTTTTTTGTAGATCTTATTAAGAGGAACAATACTCTAGTACATTATTTTCATGTAGTACTTACCATTAAAGCAGCTCATGCGCGAAAGTGTCTCAATGGGTAGGACTTTAGACACATTTATCGTATTTATGTTAATTTACATAAGAATGTACAAATAATAAACTATATATAAACCTTCCCTGAGAAATACTCGACCTAATGGTGAAAACCGCATAAAAATCCGTTGGGTGGTTTAGAAGAAGAAGAGTTAGAAAGTTCAGACAGACACGAAAAGCGACTTTGTTTTATAAGATATAGGATAGGATAGGACTAGCGGCCCGCTCGCGGTTTCACCCGCGTGAACTATGTTATTATTAATTTCTGTCTCCATGACTACGTCCTAGTGACGCCTATGCAAAATTTGAGACTTCTAGCATTTGTAACTACTGTGTGTTTGTAACTTTCGACCCCAAAAACAACCCCTTAGGAATCGAATATTGCAAATTCCCGTCTTAGCGAGCACCTACGTCTTATAAGTAACTCCTTTGCAAAATTTGAGATTCCTAGCACTTGTAATTTCGGAGATTTCGTGA
>JAEBDU010013258.1:90307-156888 GCA_016802625.1 Heliconius numata
AACGACTATATCTACTATCACATGTATTAGAATACTGGCTACTATTGATTGTCAGTACACTCACAGTATAATACAAAATCATACAAAGACTAATAAATTCACAACAATTAACTTCATAAATTCATTTATAGTAGACTCTTTGGTCATTCTGAAGTCCCTTACATGAATATCTTTGATACGATAACCATTTAATTATTATTTAACTACTATGTCACAATTTTATTATTTATCTTATATATTTACAAAGTCTTCGAACAGCGTATGTGACAAGAGAGAAAATTAATAGATAATTTCGACTAGTTCAATCGCTAGAACATTGCAGTACACGTTTTTATTACTTCAACACTAGTTCACGGTATATTAAAGTCTTAATTAAATCACAGTATCTAGGTCTATAGGTTCGACCTTTTGCATTGACAATCATAGAAAACTCTCCGATGCACGTGTCTCTTCCCTATCCACAGCTGAAACTATTTCTACGCCCTCCTCATAATTTGCGGCCTTGTTAGTAGAATTATTGACGCAATAATGTTGGTCTGGGCCGCCGTACTGGCTGTGGTAGAACTCCTCTCTCATCATATGATTCAAATTGGAGCATCTAAAGAATAATATTTCTTGGAACGGTTTTCTAAAATCTCTATTAAGAGTAGCGTATATTATAGGATTCAAAAGGCTGTTAATGTAGCCTAGCCACAAAAAAAGTGCACTCACAGCATCAGGAATTGTGTCTTCGTTGACAAAAGGCCTAACTATTGCCAACACGAAAAAGGGTAGCCAGCACACCATGAACGCTGACATGATTATTCCGAGCGTGGTAGACGCCTTACGTTCCTTAGCTAGTTGAAACCGTAATTTTTTCTGGTGCGGCGAATGAGTTGGATGTAAAAGATCCTTCGCCAAATGACTTTTTTGAGCAAAACTAGATAATGATGATCGAATCCGACTAGTGGTTAATTTGTTACTGCTTTCGGAAGATTGCCTTCGTCTATTTTCCTTCGGCGGGTGCTTAATTTCCGGCACGGGACCCATTTGCGAGTTTGGTCGATTAATTGTGTGAATCGGTTTTGTGGGTGTTTTCGGTACTTGTTGCAACATAGGGCATTGTGATTCATTAGATTTTCTTTGCCCCGTAAAACATCTCCCGATCGTGCCCTCAGTTTTGTCTATACTACACTGTAACAAACATAGTGTTTTTTTTATTAATATTTATTTTTTATTAAATAATATATCATAAGGAGGAATAATATAATTTAGTAGTATAATAACATAATATTTATCTATTACCAGTTGCAATAATATATGAATTGAGGAGAACCACAAACTATTCATCTAAATTACGGTGGTTTCACATTAATTAATTGCTTACAAAATTAAATTAATTATTACGCTTTCATTTCATCAAACAAACCAAAATGTTAAATTTTCATGAAAACAAAATATATAAAATCAAAAATAACCAAAAATAAATAAATAGTAACTGAAAATATGATATATAAATATTTTTTAAAACAACTTACCGTCGTGTTAGTACTAGCGGTTGATCCTCGAGTGGGAGGTGGTGGTTGCGCGCCCAAGAGTTTTGCTTCAGCTGCTCCACCATTTTTGACATTTATTTCTAAATAGCAATGCGTTTCTAAATGAGACTGCGCACGTTTCTCATCTTTTACTATTTTCCTTGCGGCGCTGAAGATTTTATAATAAACGACCACCATTACTGTGAGCGGCAAGTAAAATGAGCCAAATGTTGCGTAAATTTGATACCCTTGATTTTGTGACACCGAACACGAAGTTTCAGTTTTTTCATTTCCTAAAATTAAAACAGGCGGCAACGATATGAAAGCTGCGCTCATCCAAACTATAAAAACGCAAAAAAGCATTCGCTTTGGCGTCCTCTTCACTCCGTATTCCAGGGGTTTTGTGATTGCGTAATAGCGATCTACTGATATCATACATAAGTTAAGTATACTTGCTGCGCATGATAAGACGTCGCTTGATACCCAGAAGTCACAAACTACCGGTCCAAATGGCCACGTGCCCAACAAGTCATATACCATGGCTACAGGCATCACCATGATGGCCACGCACAGGTCGCTCACAGCCAGCGATACAATCAGATAATTACTCGGTCTTCTTAGTTTCCGTACCAGGCAGACGGCAACGCAAACTAAAATATTGCCAACTATAGTTGCAAAAATGACTATCATAAAAATAGCAGCCAAAATTACTGTTACTAAGGTGGAGTATTTAGAATGTTTTATATGAGGAACTTTGTGGACGGTTGAGTTGGGGTCGAAGAGTGTCCAATTTGATGTGGAATTTAGATTAGTGTTGTTTATTGAGAGAGCTGATTCATTATAATCTTCCGAAAACACCAAATCGACTTGCAATAATAAAGAGATGAGTATGAGAAGACACGAAGGTAAAGTAACAAAGCTAGGCCGTGAACAGTATAGGTTATGGTTTTGAGCCGCCATACGAGTCCCTGACTGGGGTGACGGTTACTCTCGTTCTTTTATCGTTACCATGCATTGGGTTTACTATGTTCCTTTTATTTTTTGCTGTAATTAATTATCTGTACTCAAATTAAAACTCATTATAATCTCGAGTCAAGTTTGATAAACGACTTCGTCGTGAACTTCTTTCGACTTGGAGTGGCGCAATTGATTACACGCGAATGTGGGCTTTAATTGACATATCGCCTGGAATTCCCTTCCGATTCTGAGCAGAGCCATTGGATTGTGTGTTTGTGAAAATTAGTTCTTCTTCTTGTGGTAATAGAGTTTATTTTATAATTGGTCTAGATTGGTTCTCGTCGTGGCAACGGAGTAGCTGCTAGTTGAAAATCTCGCCTTCGGATTGCTTCATTAGTGTCAGTGCTGGTTGGATATTTCCAATCTGAAAAAAAGAAGAAGAGATTTTTTTAAAAACTTCTATTATATAAGTTTAAAAATACTCCATTTACGTTTAAAAAGACACCGAGGAATATTCAACGGGAGAATTATTTTGATATTGGTTTTGCTTCGTTTGTTTTGAAGAGTAACTCAGTAAAAAAAACATCACAGTTCTTATATATGGCAGAATTGTGTGGTATGATATTTTTCGTAAGAATTTTTGTAATTAATAGTAAAATATAATATAATAGACAGTACAGCATAAAATAGATTTCTACATTGATTTTCTCCTCTTCATGTTGAGGGAACTTATGAACCATAAATGTTAAGACACTCCGTTCTCATTAAGACGCTTCAGTTTCTCACAAATAAAATTACAATTATAATAAATTTTGAGGCCATTAACTTTTGGTTTTAAATATTGTGTATCTAATTTAAAAATATATATAAAGCAATAACAAAATCTATCAACATCAGAATACAATGGCTACCCAATTAAATTTTACAATGCTTCTAAATAATCTAACCAACAAATTTTAATGGGTTTCGCATACCATAAGCCTCCATCGTTATGTTTGCCTACAGGACTGACGTATTTTTAATAGAGACAAACTATAAAACAATCATATAATGCTACTAACATCCATCCACGTACTGTAACGATGTCTTAAAATACTAACTGCCCATTAGACAGCATATATGGGCAAACGGCTGTTAACCTGAATGATAATATACATTACGAACTATAAGAGCTTCACCTTAAACGTGGTTTGACGTACGATTTTTTAAATTAAGTATTATTTTTAGCTACTCGCTGTATCTCACACAGCAGTTTAGGCAAGGATTCTAGTGTTAAGACACTCCGTTCTCACTTTTCCGTTGAATTTTGGAGGCACTGCGTGTAGATTGGCGGATCTCAACGCCGCATTTTGTCACAATACCTTAGTGAATAAAATGGAAATATTAAATATTTAATTTTCTCGAGTGGGAATCGAACCCACAACCTGTCGCGTCTACAGTCACTCTTTGTGCCCCTCTGCTATGATATACTATTGTTTTAAGTGGTTGTTTTATGAAGGTAATATAAAAACTTGGTACAAACAGAAATAAACTTGTTTTGATTCATGAACAACAAGTAACGTATTTGACGCAATCAAGAGAAGAAAAAATACAGGATCTTGCAAAATTATAATAAAAGAAGCTATGTTATTACTCATAATAACATAGTCGCATAATGATAAATGCTTACAAAATTCGAGTTATTTTGGAATAAAAATGTAATAAATTTTATACATTTACGTAAACTGTTAAATACTGCATTTTAAGCGACATGTGAAAAAAAAACACAATTTTAAGTAATAATAAATTCACAAAAATATAAAAAATCAAGATATTTCGGAATAAAAACCGTAATTTATTGTAAATATTTACATAATTAGTTCGGTATCTAACGTTAAGCTATATTTAAACGTAATTCCAAGGTCAGAATTCCACCTTAACTAAATTCTTACTCCTCTAATCGAAAACCCAAAAGTTATTATAATTCGAAACGAATAACTCATTATAATTCCCTAAGGCGTCCTTCATAATATTTTAATGCGTTCAAAGGTAAATAGGATAGGAGGATAGTGATGTGAAAGCTTGTTTACCAAAACATACTCATATGTACCAGAAAGTCAGCCCAAGGGATAGTGGGTGGTGTCAAAAACATAATCTGTTATTTTCGACCGCTGACCCTGTTCCGCATTATAACATGATCTACTAGAGGGCTTACCGGATGTTCTTGGGGTCTATTTCTCTTTAATTATTGATGGTGCTACATAAATAATTAACTAATTTTTAAATTTATATATTAGATCCCGATTTTTGCGTTTCAATAGACATTTTTGATAATCTTCATTTGGTGTTCGCCTACACTTCCCAAAGAACCTGTAATTCTGTGTATTTTTTGTCAGTCAGGCAAATAAAAAAACGTAGCTTCACACAAAACGTTATAAAATTCATCATTCTTCAATATTAGGCTCGTCATATTTTCAAAGTCATAATGATTCCAATTATATCATCATAAACGCGAGGTTTTTGGTAACTTTTCATGAATCCGTCAGGTTCGTTAACAACTTCTAACTGCACAACCTTCCCGCAACAACTTATTAAGCTTATAAGTTTTAATTGTGTGTAACATACAATACTGTATGGGAAAGGAGTATGGCAATAATGAACATTGGGTATTTTCCTATATTCATTTCATACAAAATGAGTGAATAGGCCCGCAAACTTAGGTTTGTCAACCTTTATAAGTTTTACTTCCCTTTGACCTACTATAGCAGGATAGACAGAGGGAACATAGAATTAAATCACTCCATGACCTACTTTCAGTTCACTTTTAGTACATTACGTCAAACGGCACTGAGTTCCGCCAAACAACAATAGCGGATCTCAACGCTGCGATTTTTCTGACAAAGCGGGAAAACGTATATAATGCACACCAGAATATTTCTTCACGCAATTTATGTATCTAATATGAAAGGAATCGCAGGAATATTAATTATACAATAGGTTAAAAACGGAAAGCGGTATGATATTTTCCAAATTTTCTCAATTTACTTGTAAAGTGATATAGATAACATGGGATAAAAAGTCTACTACCATCATAAGGTACTTCATCCACGCTACATTGATCCATTGATTGTGGGTCATGGGGTTAACTCATCCCCATTTACAAGATTTACCATATAAAACGTTCTGCTAAGGACTAGTAAATTCAAAAACCTTAGCTTAAAGGAAAAGGCATCAAAGGTAAAAGGAATGCCTACATATTAAATAAAAAATATGGAAATGCAATTTTGCTCCATTTCTTTTATTTCTTATTTAGTTGTTATATCATGTGTATATATATTAAATTTTATTAGTAAAAGAAAATTTTATTAGTGATATTGATTTTGAAGAATGACAATAATATTTATTCGTAATAAATCTATGTATTTTTATATCTTTTGAAACGTGACAAGAATTTGGCTTACTACGATAAGCTTTACACTTAAATTTCTATAATTTATTGTCACTTTGGATTTTCCTAATAATGAAATTATTAAATATGCAACTGATATAATAATCTTGCCGTTATAAATTAGAAACATACGGTAGACTCCTGGCAAGTTATATTATCTAAAACTGTAAGATCTCTACTCACAACACAGTAGGCGTTGGACACGTTCCCTACTCCGTCACGTCAACGCACTATGGGAAATCGAAGTCTGTATCAGATCAAAAATCGATAACTTTTTTATTTGTTAAGATAAACAATTGAATTTTTGCACAAGCATAAAGTATGAAATAGTGCGTTAGGTGACGTTCAGATATTATACTTTTATTGGAGAATATATATATATAAAAAAATAATGAAAAGAAAAGTTTTCAGTAAATGATGGTAAAAATTAAAGGAATAACAGTAAAAATGTATTATTAAATTAGTTTATTATTATTCCCGACTGGTAAGGAAGGGTTATGTTTTTAGCGCATATTTTGTATGTATGTATGTACGTATGTTTGTACGCAATATTCTTTATTACCTTGTATCTCCAGAACCGCTGAACGGATTTACATAATCGAGGTATCGTTACATTTGCTTCAGCAGCCCAAGTATTTTTAGGTAGGTGACGTTAAAAAATAATAATCATGGCGGCTGTGGGACGCCATTGGACTTAGTGCAAAAAAAAATTTTGGTTTCGAATACCACAATATGGGTATCAAATTCAAGAGCTCAACACGAGGATTTCAAAAAGGTATAATTTAAAAAATAAAAATATATTTATTAAAAAACAAACACCCCGACTGCATAAATCTGGAAAGAAATTAACAAGCCCAATAGTTTATTAAGATGAACAGTCGGGACCTATAAGTAATTCTTCAATCAATAAAATCTTTGCCAGGAACCTCAAATAATTTAAAGAGCTGCTAATTCTTCTCTTATTGAACGTAAACCCTGAACCTTCAATGTATGGGAGTAATAATTCACGCTTGGAACACTTAAAAGTATTCGTCATTTTGAAATTTAGTGAAGACAGTTAATAATCAAACGTCTGTTAGTAATTTTATTACTAATTTGTAATAGTTTTATTAAATTAATTCACTCTTCATATAATTTCAAAAATGAGGGTAGTGTGAATAAATGATTGTGCAAAATGTGTACAAAATGAAGATAAAACGTCCTTTTATCAATAAATAACAATAATTTAATGGAGATTTACCGCAATCTAATCAATTAAATAGTAAAACATTAGAAACTACAATAGATAGAGTTTTCGTGTCCCCTGACTTGTATAGTAGTTTTCGTGATAACTTCTCAGTCTGCAGGTCTCTGCAGCTAATTTTTAATAAATATTGTTTATGAATATCTGGACTATAAAACAATATCAAATAGAACGCGTCGGGAGACGTCGGTAACTGTTAAAAGTCTCGATGAACTTTAAACACGTACCTTTTTTCTCTTCATTTATTATTAATATTTTTTATAAAAATATAGTCATGATATCTACAATATAATAATTGTTTTAAAATCTACATACTATGGGCTTTTCAAAAATATATAACACTTTATACCTACTTGCACATTTTATTAAGGAAATTATGTTTAAAGTCACAAAGCGAAAAACCTGAAATAGACATTCTTACATATTACTATTTTCTAAAATTAAAATATGTATATTCTAAATATAATTCACGAAAAATAATTCATTATATTAAAGTTCCACTATTATACTATTAAAAAAAAAATACTAAGTGCGTCTGGGACGACTTTTGTAAAAACGACTTTTGATCTGCCGTTGTTCTACCATTGTCCATAGTGCAACGTGTCAAATTTAATTAAATGTATAACGGAGTTAGTTCGTGTCATCATTTTATTATGTTACTATAGGCTGTAGTTTTGTATACATATGAATAAGAGGAGGAGAGGTTTCGCTTTAAATTACATGTGAGAGACTCTTATAATTAGAAGAGTTAGTTAAAAATCTTTTAAAAAGGAAAGTCTTTTTATAATTTTACATCATTAAAGCACGAAATCGTCTTAGCACAGGGGGGTGTGAAACGCGACGGTTGTGGGTTTGACCTCCACTCGAGGTAATGAATTATTATTTATTAATATTTTCATTTCTTCGCTCTGGGAAAAAGGCAAAACGTAGAGTTCCGCCCCTCAATACGCAATGCCTCGAAGAATTCAGAGGAAAGTTGAGAACGGAGTGTCTTAACATTAAAATATCTTGTCATTTAAATGTCTATCTCTATATAGCGACAGAAAGAAGTGCTTATTACAATATATATGTTCTTATCATCGTTCATTTCCAATTATGTAGAGAAAAAATTTTTTTTTCAAATATATCATACGAATAATAATATAAAAAAGCTAAAATTATATCTTTATAATTTATAATATGGCATTATTATTTTATTAATAAATAACAACATAAATATGTGTATAATAGCATAAATAAACTTGCACAAACTATAGCAAGGTCGCTACCTAGAAGCACTTGAGTGCACTAATTAAACTCGATTGATAGTGAATTGATGAATCCAACCGATAATACTGATTGCTTATCATGGAACTGGCACCGCCCACGGCTGTTGGGCTTACGTTTATTAAATCTAAATACGTTTCCATTTTTACTAAAAAGTTTCCGGTAAGTAGATCCGTCGCAGTACAGTGGGATCTCATTGTAGACACGACGGCTGTAGGTTCGATTTCCATGCGGGGAAATGAATTATTTTCGCTCTGGTAAGAAAACAAAGCGCGGTATAAGCGGTAATGTCTTGAGACATTTCAGAATTGAGTGGAAAGTAGGAGAACAGAGTGCTTTAACATTAGGTTCCTTCTGCTTACCCCGCTATATGCGGGATATAGCGTGAAGCTGTATATGAATCTTTATCCTCTGTATGCGAAGGTAGAGGGGGGAGGAGGTTGGGGGAGCAAAACTAGAGTTAACATAAACTTTCTGACATCTTTTACAAGAATGAGATTAGCTAAAACTTTTTAAGCATAGTTGCTTAAAAAAGTTTTAGCTTGGGCTTGTGTTAGTACACAAGCCCTTATATTATTTCCCATATTTTATTTCCCTCAATACCGTCACTATGCGCATTGCAGTGGAAAACGTAATAAAGTAATATATCTCGGATTTGATTACCGTCGAATGGCAAACAAAACAACGCTACGGTTTTTATTTAATAAAGTTAGGCACAACAATAAAGTTGACACAATATTGTATTGAATTTAAATTGAATATCATTTTTATTTTTTTTCATGGGGCTGTCGTGGTCGAGATGGATAGCGTCAGACTGTAGGTGCGACGGTTGTGGGTTCAATTCCCAATTGGGGAAATGATTTATTTTCATTTTCTCGCTCGTCTTCTTAAGACAAGATAGTTGTTAGCTTCTGCTACTCACCACGAAGTCTCGAAAATTGGGCCTCTGCCTCCTTGCCATACGCGGTCCTTAGCGTAAAGTTACCACAAAAATATTGATTTATAAATCTAAAATGACAACGAATATAGGAAAAATGTTCGATTGGAATAATGAAGCTTTATTTTATATTTTTTTTGATATATTTACTTTACTGACTCACTAATATACTTTTACTTTTTAGTAATTCACTACTAGAATACTCAATAAATATATAACTAGAATACACTAGATATCTTAGAGATATAATTTATCATCGATCAAATATCGATAAGAGTCGAGTTTGGAGAACGCTTTAGTTCAAGTATTAGTGTAGTGTGTAAAGCATGTGGTTCAGCGGTTAGAATATACACGTAAAATGAAAATTAATTAATGATAACTACTGGTTCAAACCTATTTGGGATATTTTTATATATATACTATATTTATTGTTTTATTTATATGGATAATAGTTCATGAAATTTTTACATTGTTTTACATATTGACATTTCTTTATTAATTTAAAAAGTGGGGATCGGAATTATGATAATGGGAACGGAGTGTCCTAACACTCCACTGCCTATCCCAGGGTTCTCTCTGTCTCTCCTGCTATCTGCAAAATACAACGTGAAGCTAAAGATAGAAAAAAGAAGACATTAACTCAGACTACCTACACAATAAACATACCTATATGTCTACAAAGATGTAGTTTCTATGTGTACTTAACTTTTTAATTTTGTATTACTTATAAGTCGTTTTAACTGCAATAAAAGAACATAATACATTTTACTTATTTTTTACTTTTAAAATACTTAATCGAAAAATACCTCTACCGCTTTTAACTTGCTAAGAACCCACTATCACTGGCGCAGCGCCAAACAGAGCGAGATCTAAATGAATTTATCTCAAGAGTTTTAAAGTCAATCGAATAAAGCAAATCGTCTTTCTGTTTGTTTAGGTTAAATTTCATTATAAGCGTCCTTTTACTGAACGAACGAATACTGTTGACGGCGTAATGGTATCGGTTTTATACAAATATTGTTATTGGATCGACTGCGGTTTGTTTTTTATAAGTGAATTGATTGCTATGCGCGTAACTATATATTGTTATATATATATGTATATACCGATTTTTGTTTCTCATTTTCTACTCAATTATCATTATTTCCGCCCTTTGTCGCGTAATTGAGCAGAGAAATTAAAATAATATTATTATGCGAGTAACAATTTCCGAGAGCGGAGATCAAACAAGTAACCATCGTGTTTACAGTCGGATGTATCCCACTGCGCCACGACGGCCTTTTACAACGACGATTTTTTAAAATATATAACTAAAAATGAATTCGGAAAGCTCGATATTCTATACACTTATAATTCCTATTTCTACCTCCTGTTAAATAAAAAAATATTTTTATATCATTATGAAATCAAAAATATTGCGTATGAAAAAGCACTATAAACGCTACAATACAAACTAATACATAGCTATCAAAGACATTTTTTTATTATGACAGAATGCAAAGTAAGCAGTGCTTAACGAGCGAAGCGACTAGGGGCGAAATCCCCTTTTTATACTATACAATATAAAATATAATACTTAAAATAAACGTTAACATCTGTTGACATATAAAATAAAAAAATAATATATAATTATATATTTACAAGGCACAGAAAATCCATTATTTATACATTGTCATTTACAACGAAGCTAATCCCTTACGTCAAAGGAAACTTACGTTACAGGGTAAGCTGACCCTTGTATATACAGTTACGTCGCCAGCTAATGGAAGGATTAAAATTGTTTTATTACGAATATAATATGACTAAATGTACAAACAGAAATAAATAATAAGAAATTTATTAAAAATATTCACTTTAAGTTAGATATGAAGAAGAGACAATAGTTGCAAATAAAAGAAATGATGGGAGATAGAGTTAGTATCATATATATTTAGTTAGTATAGTAGATATAGTTAGTTATCTTTTACTATGTCCTAAATAAATTTAATTTAAATTATAAAATTATTCTTTAGATTATTTTTACAAATTAGAAGTGGCATATACTTTAACTGTTTAAAATAAAATATTTACCAACACACAGTACATATTTATAGATCAATTAAAAGATCCATAGATCACCAGTTTTAATTAAATTCCTAATATATCGTTTTACGACGACACTTAGGAATTTCGCGTAAGGCCATAACTGCGTTCTTTGCCGTAAAGTTTAAATGCATAACAATTTTCATATTTATGTTCTAATATATTAAAGGCCATAGTATCGTAGTGCCACAGAGTATGACTGTAAGAGCGATGTTTGTGGGTTTAACTTCCAATTGCAAGAATCAATTTTATCACTTTCCGCACTTGTAACGAGACAAAGCACGGCGTTGAGTTCCGCCATTTAACACGCAATGCCTCCAGAATTCGTTGGATGTTGGGAAACGGAAGTGTCATAATAAGGTAATGGAGTATAAGACTTCTCTGCATGCACTTCGACATATGTATGAGTTTTTCGCAATTGAGTTATATTTTTAACTAATAATAAATATAACTAATTATTAATTATTTTAAAATGTAAATAATAATTTACAATAATAGCCTCACTAGCTAGCTTTAAAAAGTTGAATGGTTTTAATCTCAGTAGGCAAGTACAACTGGACAGAGCAAGATAAGCTAAAGCACCCTTATTCACAGAATATAATACCTAATAGCTTTCAAAGGTTAATTCCTTTCTTCAAAATCTAGAGTAACAAAGTATAATGTTATATGGAAGTGGTTTGCGTATGTTCAAAACAAAACTAGTAGAGTTGCGTTACCTTTGTAATGTTTTTTATGTTTCTCGCCATATCCCGGATATAGCAGAGTAAGAGAGAACCTGGGAACCAAGTGTTAAGACGCGCCGTTCCTATTAATATACTTCCGTTCTCCAATTTCCGCCGAATTCGGGAGATATTGGGTGTTGAGTGGCGAAAATCAATGCCGCGCTTTGCCTGCTCACTACAGCGAAAAAATTAAAATATTAAATACTTATTTGCTAGTCAAATTCTAAAAATATTACAAAATATTCAAAAAACACAAACATAAAAAGCAATTGATAAAATCAAGATTTCATTTACTAATATTTAATTTCTATTTTTATTATCATCAAAAACTTACTAAATTGTATAGAAAAAATATTTCTTTTATACAGAAATCACTGTTATAAAGTAGAATATTTAATTTCCTATCCACTATTCCAGGTGGCCGGGAAGTCTTTTGTTGGCGAACGGAAAATATCTTGAAATTGGTAAGAGGATTGCTTTATTCTTTATATGGCCTAGACTGTAGCTTACTCGTGCCTGTAATAAACTTTTGTAAGCGATCCTACAAATAAGTTAAGGAGATATAACTAAAATATTATTAAAAAATACTTTTATTAGTTCTAATAGAAAAAATCGAAATTGGATGTTAACTGTATAGCATTTCTTAATAAATCTAGTTTATATGTTTTTGGCTAAAAATAGTTAAAAGTCTTATTTCTTTTGAAGTTTTTTCTTTCTGAATATTTGTAGCGGATATATTTTTGCTTATTATAATTTAAATTATTTGTATATTGTTTGAGGCTTACCTTTAAATTGTATTGTATTTACATACTATATTATGTACATGTCTAATTCATAAAATAAACAATATGTAAAATTGAAAAATACTAAAAAATTAAACAAATTTACTTCTTCCTTGTAAACAAATCTCATTTAGCAAGTTCTTTCGAGTTGAATTGAAACCGCTGTAAGTTTCTATTTCAATCGGTAATAGAAGTTTCAGTAAATATCCCTTTGCATTAAACGAAATGCACAGATAGGTTTCGTAGCATGCGACGATATTCCCAATAAATAAAGAAAAAAGTTAATAGTATATTGAAAAGAACGATTATTGGAGATGGAACTTCATTCGTGATTTATAAGTAGAAATAGAAATGTACTATTACATTTAAGATACGTTTGACTGACTTATTGTATTATTTTATTAGTATTGTCTGTTTAGAATAAGTAACGTATCACTAAATCTTGTATTTAATATTGAATTACATTTTAAATATTTAATATAAAATGTTCATTTATCACATTTTGGGTATTCAAATAATTCCATGTATTTAATTAAAAAGCCTTATTATAAAGAGATATTAATAAAAACGATCCACACTCCAAGAAAATATAAATGGAAAAATTCTCAGGACAACTTTTGAAACGAAAAATTGATAGCCATTATCGATCTCTTCAAGCGCGGCGTGTCATGGCCGCGTAGACGTCACGTCATTTAAATATGCATTAACCAAAGTCTAAATCATATTCCAATATGAATATGTAACATACTCGTATGTAATAAAGCGAGCATCGTAAGCTCCAATCTAATGTATCTACCCAAAGATAACCTTTAGAAGGATTTAGAACGACAATACATAATCCCTCATGAATATTTCCAAGATGTACTCGTGTGTATGTAGGTATAGGTAGAGGTACCTACTGTATACGAAGCAGCGTTAAATCTTATTAAAATTTACGCTAGTTTACATTTCAATGCCATATAATCTTCGTAGAATGTTTTGGTTTTGCGGGATATAAACTGGTATAGGGGATGATCCTAGAGACAAAAAAGTTGTTACATTTTGATGGTCACTCTTTTTTTCTTATTTAGATGCAAGAATTTCTTATTTATTTTATTTTATTTATTAATTCTTTATTGCATACACAAACTATAAGTACAATAAAAAAAAGAAAATCGATAGCTATAGTAATATAACTAGCATGCAAGGGCGACCTTATCACTATTAGTAATTTCTTATATTCGACGCGTGTCTAGATAAGACACCCCATTAATAAATAATTTCGTTCTCCATTTTAAGCCCATTTTTAGACTTCTGGAGAACTTAACAACAAACAAATGTATCAAATACCTAACTATTAAAATCATTAATAACAACGATAAGGGAATAAATCCAAAATTCTGTTAATAACATAGTTAATATTAAAATATAATAATTTTTGATAATTCGTTAAAATCATAATATTAGAATTTTAAATAACATTTTTTTTTTAAATTTTAAGTCCAATACCACTGCCTTCTACGTTAATTTTAATTAAAAAAAAAGTTTTTACACAGCTTAGTAGGCCACGTCGTCGGCTCGACGCGACGGCCATTTTGTTAAGACTTTGATTTAATTTACGTGGACAGATAAAATTGCCAAGACGGTAATTTAAGTGACGTGGTGATGTAACTCTTTGTTATCAAAATACAGTACTTGTTGTTGAAATTTAAAAGTGTTAGAAGTTCTTTAGATAGTGCATATTTCTTTTTCTATAATAAAGGTGATGAGTTTGTTTTAATACGCTAATAAGAACTATTAGTTTGAAATGAATAAACAAAATTGTGTTAGAAAACCAGTAAATTTTTGAGAAAGTCTAATTACCTAGGACACTCAGAATATGTCATATACAACGACAATGTTTACAATTGACTATGCGGGCAAAGCAGCAGGAAAAGCTAGTAAATAGTAAGTTTCATTTTATATTTTCAAGTCAATTAAATAAGAATTATTTCGTTGATTGTTACCAATTCTACAATTTTAAGAACTGTTCTATTATTACAAAAGTACATTTACAATTAGTACATGTTCTATTATTACGGAGGAAACACCAGAAGTGTTTGCCTAACAATTATGGCCATGGTTTTCTTTTATTTGACAACCTTTTAGGTTAACGTAGGGTACGCGAGGATGTATTAAAGGAAAAGGTCATCTATTGTTCGGATCGCACCTATCTTCTGACCAGAATGAATGTTGCTTGACCCATGTGTTATCTGATTATTTATTCTTTACTAGCGGTCCGCCCGCGGCTTCGCCCGCTTGAACTACATGATTGTTGTTGTTGTCGTTGTTCTTTATTTATAGCGTACCGAGCGGGCCAGTTTAGCACTAATCACTTCGCCAATGTCACGTTAAATGGAAAACACACAAAGGAGAATGCACGTTAAAAAGAGATCCAGCTAAGATACTCCCTGGAGGCATTACCTGTGGGGTGGGGGAACTCAACGGCGCAGTTTGCCGCGACACCAGAGCGAAGAAATGAAAATATATCTTACTTCTTCGAGTAGGAATCGAACTCACAACCTGTCGCGTTTACAGCTACATGCTTATACCATTACCATACGCTAAGCACTAGACACCATCACCAAAAATAAAATATTTCTTTAATGGTTGAAAAGTAGACCGGATTCATTGGATTATGACTTTACACACCATAAAGAGAATATATAAAAGATTTCAGCAAAAGAGAGATTTTATTAGAGACCAGACATCATTTACGTTATTTAGACATGAGTTTTTATACATGGGGAAAACTGCGCAACCCCATAACACCGCTATTAAGGAATTTTATATCCCGCATTTAAAATGTTTGCTTTGAACGAATCCTGTTAATAGTATAAAAATATTTTTTTTACAATCTCTCTGTCATCACATTGTTTTATGTTATATAAATTTAATATATTAAATTAAAATACAAGATGAAATGTTATAAAAAAATCTTTTTTATCTTCATAATTTTTCTTGCATAGCATATTAGTCAGAGGGAACCCTAATGCTAAGATACTTCGTTCTCAACTTTTTGCTGAATTTTTGAGCGCTTCGATTACCAGACGGAAAAATGAAAGTAAATTAAATATAATCATTGCCCTAAGTGGGTGTTGAATCTACGACCATCGTTTTTACAAAACGCAACCCCACTGAACCACTACAACCTCAACTACTTTTACTTATTTAACAGACATTATTAAAATAATATTCCCCTGTCGAGAAATTGAACCCATAGTTATAATGTATAGTCAAATTTTTCACAACCATACTACAATAGCGCTTATATAAGAAATGTTGAAATAATAATAACTTTTAACTTAATATATGTATCTTGTGAAATGCTGAAACTTTCGTGAAAGCTCAGGAAGCTGATGGTGTTAGTCAACAAATTAATATTGGCTGACAGCTGCCAACCACTCAAACCCTGCGGCCAAAAATAACTACGTTATTCAAAATATTTTGTTGCTAAGCCGTTTCCACTTGAAAGTGGATAGCGTAATTTGTTATTATGTATTTTCATTTAGAAACTTATTAGATTACTTAGAAACTTATAAGAGGCCGTCGTAGCACATCGGCACAGTGTCTGTCTGTAAACTTGAAGATAGTTCGATTCTCACTAGGGGATATTAATGGACAGGTAATGTCTCTCCGAAAGTCTATTAAAATGGTAATATATATATTTTTTTAGTTTCACGGTGAATCCCGTCGCGCTGAAGTCGCACGCTTATACCCCTGCGCTACGATTGGCCTTGATATGCCTGGCCTGGATATTAATAATAGTGCTATATAATAAAATATTTGAACTAAATAAATTCTTCAAATTCGTACAAGGCCATATAGAAACTCAAGTTCCAATCGATATGGGTTCCACAAACCCACAAACAACGCGCACACCGAGCTATAAATACACAAATTCAACAAAAATAAATTTGAAAAATTCAACCATAACTTTTTAGGTTTCACCAAGTTCAAAAGCGGTAAACCTAAAACCGATCGCTTTGTGAAGAATTTTCCCATTTCACGAACAGCTGTTACCGACTCTATAAAACGCTACACAATACTAAACACTGGATGGAGGACAAGTCGGGCGTGACTGAACAAGTTTTATCTAGACAAGTCATAGCCTGCAATTACGTTTGCGTGGACTATAGTCCGAGTTAGCGTTTAGTAAAAAAAAAAGGATTTCATGTCTTCACGACGAAATATCATATGTTTTCAAGTTTCTATATTAATTTCAGAAATTTTTCTCTTGGTACTCCCTTACTATCTTAAGCAACTCTTAAGGAACATTTGAAAATCAAAGTTCTACTCCACACACCGACTTCTTTCAGTAAGATAGTGTCATAAGAGTTTTATATTTTTACATAGATACTTGGGGTAGAACGCGACAGGTTGTGGGTTGGATTCCCACGAGGAAAGTTTATTTCCAATTCCTCGCTCAATACAGGTAGATAAATCTTGAAAATCAAATAAAATCGCATTTCGTCGCATCCAGCTATAGTCTAGACCCAAATAGAAATTTTAAAAAAGTTACAACACAAAAACTTAGTCGTGACTTATTTCTTTTGAAAATTACAGGCACGATTGCTAAGAATCCATGCAATTTGTATTTATGAGCTCGTATTAGATACGTCGAATGCAATATTACGTTGCATTTATGTTGTTTGTGATTTCCTCGTTTTTAATGGAAACGCTTGATTTACTTCCTAGCTTTTAGTAGCTACGATACCAGTGTATAATTTAAGTTAAAGAATACTATAACTACATTTAACCAAACTTAAATAGGCAAAATTTTGTTTATACATCTTTTTAGGATTCCGTACCTTAATATGTAAAGAAGAAACCGGTCGATATCCCCTTGAAGCACAAAAAAACCAAAGCTTCTAAGTCAAAGATCAACGCAATCAAAATATACGAGCATTTATGCAACATTTAATTCCGTATTCACAATTTAATTAAATTAATACTTTATGAGTATACTAATATTAAGAATATATAGTGCTTGATAATATTAAAATATTTTATTATTATTACGCAATATATAAAACAGGAAAGTATTTGTTTAAAATTTTAATAAATAAGTCCCGCTGAGTTTCTTGCGCCGGTTCTTCTGAGGCCTGAGGCACTAACTTTACTGAACAGGTGGTGAATTATTTGACGTTCAAAAATAAAGCTTTTATTTTGAATAAAAAATATTTGAATTTGAACTTGAATTTCTAACAAATTTCAAAACCAGCCAACAAATAAAATGTTGCCTAAAATATACGCATCAGCAGAAACAAAATACGAATGAGTAAAAACCGACCCGCAGACCATAAAATTTCTAACGAGCTATGATTTTTGTACCGTACCAATTTATTCTAAGCATTATTATTTTATTCATTTTTCTACATTTTATTATTTTATTTTCAATATTAATAAATAAGGATGACAAAGCATACCGTTGAGTTCATAATGTCTTGAAGTTAGTTGGATAGTGGTCTTAGCACTAGATGCTCCTTTCTCTATCCTTTAATTTACAGGTGATAGATAGGTGATCCTGTAAAAAAACACTACCATATATTAAAAATAAAATAAGTAGATTTTGGGAAAACCTATAGGGAAAACCGCTTATTGCTGGACAGACGAAGATAAATCAATGACAAATCACACCCTTATACAATTTCCGTAGCAGGGCAGTAACGGTCCAAGCAATGTGTTCTCGTATAAAGGACAACGTAATCGGTAGGTTTCTTGGACATATGAAATTAAACTGTTTGATTTGAATGTCAATTTATCTATAGTTACTGGTATTTCCAACAAAATTAGTAGGAAACATCTTCGCTTACTTAGGTTTTCTTTTTTAATTCATATTTTGTCTAAACGTCAGAAATCTAGTGAGCCCGTCGTGGCCCAGGGGGCACAAGGGTGTGACTGTAACGTGACAGCTTTGGGTTCGATCCACGCTCTGGCAATAAAATTTTTGATTTAAAAATTAATCAGGAGATTCAGTCAAAGGGTTCTTCTTAGGCAACAAGTAAGAACTGGTTACAAAAGAATGTAGACGAATAAATCCTAATATAGAAGAGGTTATTGTAATTCATTTCGGTGGTAAAACTACGTCTATGAGGTCAATAGTGAATCTATATGAACTAAAATTGGAAAGAAAAGGAATGTATGAATCACTAGATAATACATCTTTTCTATCAATATAATACATTGTTCTATACGAAGATTCCCAAAATATATAAAAGCGATGACAGCAACTTTTTACAAACTCATGTTACTTTGGAGTGACGCCAACCAAACTTATCTGTAATCTTTGAATAGCGATAGACTAAAAATACTTACAAAAAATAAAATATACATTCAAAAAATATAGCAGACTTGGAAACAATTCTATAGATAGATGAATAAGAAAAGGTTTCCTTTTTCGATATCGTTTTTGCTGTATTGTAGAATCATCTTATTTAAAACTTTAAAATATCAAATTTTATAGCTCCAAGCTCCACATTTTATAGTACCTTTAGATCGCATTTAAGAAATTACTATGTTAGTTCCATGGAAAAAAAGATAATGTAATGTGTAAAAAATATATTTATTTTCGAGGAAATCGTCGCAATGAGTTCTAGCTTCACTTGATACTGCGTTCTTAAAAGTCAACCGTAGTCTCCTAATGCCTCTGTTACTAATATTCAATAGATGCCCCTCATTGCGTAGAATATATTTTTTTTGTTTCACGGTAGGATACTGTAGGTCATACAGTAGGATAGGCAGACCGAACCTAGTGTTAAGACACTCCGCCGAATTCTGGAGGAATTGCGTGTTGATTAGCGGAACTCAACGCCACGGTCTCACTCATTCATTTTCTGAAATGGGGATCGAATCCACAACCAGTCACACACTCGTGCCCTGCTCCACGACTGAACTCTCTTGAATAAATGTGTAAACAAAACACTTTAATTTTCCTTATAAGGAATATAAATGTATATTTATACGTAGAATTACTTAATTTTGATCGAAAAAGTTCCGTTTACCCAAATGTTAAGACATACTATTAACAAGTAATAGGCTTCACTTGGGGCTGTCCGCCGCGTCCAATAAGGTCGATTGACAGCGAGGCGGGCTTATTAGAGAGGTTTCTATTACACCGCTGATTGATGAAGATAGGTCCGAATGAAATAAATTTCTCACGTCAAATGTCTGTATTGTACTACAATGTGATTAAAACAAAATCACTCTGTAATGTATTATAGCAACGGAATAAAAGAGTAATTTGACAATATATAACTATTGTGGCCTTCTTGGCGCAGAGGCACAAGCGTGCGACTGTGAACGTCACGGTTGTGGATTCGATTCCCATTCGGGAGAATGAAATATTTAATATTTTCATCTCCTCGCTCTGGTAACGAGGCGAAACGTGGCGTCGGGAATTCGGCAGAAAGTGAGAAAGGGAAGTGTGTTAATGGGAACGGAGCATCTTAACATTAGGTTCCCAGATTTCAGCCAAGCTTTGTCTTGTTACCAAAGCAAGGAAATCACCCAACTGATAAGTACCTATTAAATTATAATCGTCACGTTTACAAACGTCACGTAAACAAATATTTTACTAACATTTCAACATATAGCACAAATGATTGGACAGATCGAGCTGAAATCTGACACCCAGCTACCAGCAGGTACTACAAACATCCGTTCAGATTTTGTTTTCGAATTTCAGTCTATAAAAGAGTGACATGGGATGTCAAAATTCGTACGAAAAATGTTATTCTGTAGATTATTTCCCACGAAATGTTGACTCCATTTGAACAATAAGAATATACCGGTTTTATGACTTTTCCATTAATTTCAAAATGTTCATATGAATATCCCTAGTTTATTTTTATTTTACCGAATAAAATTATATGGTTGGGTTTAAAAAGCAGAAAGGCAAGAAAAATGGCAATGCCTCCAGAATTCGGTGTAAAGTGGGGAACGGAAGTCTTAATCTTAATGGGAACGGAGTGTCTTAACATCAAGTTCTCACTGTTTACCCTGTTATATAGTTGAAGCTTAAAAAAATATAAAATTTTTTTGAGCACGCTATCTGAAAGTTGTATTTTTTTGTGATTAAACGTTAAAAATGTTAAAATGATTTTTTATTTATTTATTATAATCATAAATGTTCAACGTTATCAATAGGAGCTACACTCCAATAACTTCTTTACACCTCATAAGATAAGAGTGGGAAAATATTCGGTATTTTTTCATAATAGGTTATTTGAGCTTGAGTGTGTGCTCTGAATAACGTTTTTCTTTTTCAGAAGGCCAGAAGTTGGCAAAAAACTTTTTGTACAATGTATTTTTAGTGTCTTTCGTGGAATTATGTGTTTTTAGTGACTTTATATTTAAATATATATTAATATTTTAGATTAGATAGTTAGATAATATTCCGTTATTTCCGTTTCTCACTTTCCACCATATTCTAAAGGTATTGCCTGTTGAGTAGCGGACCTCAATGCCGCGCTTTGCCTCGACACCCGAACGTAAAATAAAAATATGTAATACCTCATTTCCTTGGGTGTCTTCAAACCTGTCGCCTTTACTGCACGCTTGTGCCGACTGGCCTCTCTATACATATTGATATCTAATCAATATAATCTTATAACGTTTAAAAATCCAATAGTACCTTACCTTGAATTTGTATTATTTTTTTAGTATTTCAATTTGTGAGTTGACTTTGAACAGGTCACTTATATTTTGATAGCACCTCAGCCTTGACTCTCGTCGATGTAAATATTCGCACAGAAATACAGTATTTCTGGCAGGCATTTCATTCTTTTGACATTTCTAATTATTTTCGAGGGTTGTTGAGGTAGAAGAGCCTATACAATATATGTATAAAGTTACCAGATGGTATTGTAAATGCTTACGATTGCGTAATATTAAGAATATTCGTGTTTATTTAGACAGAATATAATACAATTGGAGAGTCTCAAAAGCAGTATGACAAGAACCTTCAAATATTATAAGGGCCTTCGCGTTGGGAGTAAAGTATAGAGAGTTACTAATAAGTATTTAAAAGGGAAGCAGTTGCTTCTAAGGACTTAATTGCACATTAAAATAATAAGTATTATTATGTCTTGAACTTCTTAAAACAAAACACCGAAAATGATTGAGACATGAAGTCCAAATCTTTTCTATGATGCAAGACCAATCAACAATCATAGATATTGGATTAATTAAAAGAAAAATAATAGCTCTTCTAAAAGAACTCTCATTTTACTGTATTTTCGTACAAATACCAAATAAGGTTTTTTTGACGTCTCATTTGTGGAATCGCTCGAGACCGAGTGAAACTGCTCTATTTCGTCAAAAATTCCATCGGGAAGAAACAAGGGACGTGTCTTGTTCTAATATATTTTTTTACGGTCAGATGTGAACGAGGAATTTTTCGATAAGAATGATGTAATAGATATACGAATACATGTATATATTGAAAACCCTTGCGTATCAGTAATAGATGAAACTATTGGAATTTAGGAAGTTGAAATTTTGCTTGTACGTAGTCCACTCCTTCACCTACCTAAGAACATACACTAAGAAATGATTTCTCGATCAAAATATAATTATTTTTTCATTTTATGTCTTGAAGTTCACATAAAAAAGTTGTAGACCTCGGTTAGTTTTATTTATATAACGCAATCAAAAATTTATAAGGCATTTGCCTTAATATGTAATGTTATAAAAAAACTAGGAGATATTTTCAATATTATTGAACCAAACAAATCGTATGTTTAGCTTTGTTTTCAGACAGTATTAGAAAATAAAGTTCTGGTTCAAATAATCTTCGTCCATTTTTGCCATCAAAGACGCAATATTCGGTCTGGGTGAAAGAAATAAAAGGAATAATTTGTTGTCAGGTTTCCTTTGTTTACGACAAGAGTTGTGGTAGACGCGTAAACAAAAATTACCACGAACAAATTGAATGGTGTTTTAAATAAAATTTTTGAAATAATAAATTTGTTTTTTTTTTCTTCACGCTGTGGGTTACAGCGTGTTAAAGGATAGTCAGATTAAATGTTATAAATTAAAATAGCTGATTTTCCCCAGTAGAAATAGTGCTTACAGTCTGGAGCTATCCTTTTGCGTTGCGATAATTTCAATAATGTTTGAATATGGGAAAACAAAGCTTGGGTTATTTAGCTAAAAAAAACAGAAAAACCTTCCTAATTTTAATAATATAAAGACAAAGTATCTACTACATAGAGGCTGCCGTGGTTCAGCGGCACGTCTAGCTGTTATCATGACGGTGGTGGGTTCGATATCCACTCGAGAGTGTTAATTATTTTTAATTCCTCTGGCAATAAGATAAAGCGAGATGTAGAGTTCTGCCACTTGCAATATGTGGGGTACAGTATGAAACTTTAAAAATAAACTATAGACCATGTAAAAACATTTATTAATAGATATTTCCAATGTATTCTTGCCCGAAAATTGTAATTTTGGAGAGGATCCTTGTCATATGAAACAGATAATCTTATGCCGTTGGCCATTTCACGTAAACGTGACATACATACACGAATTTATTAAAAAACATAAAAACAGCAGTATCAGTGTATTTACAATTTTAAAGCTGGATTTTAGAAAAACTATACGTGGTAGGATATTTTTCATTCTCTAACATTTTTAACTGACTTCACTGATTAATATAAAATCTAGGTTTTTCTAGGAATATCGGTAATTTCATACTGTGTTTTGTTTCCCACACATAGCAGGATAGGCAGAAGGAACCTGGAAAGTAGTGTAAAGACACGCCATTCCCATTAAAAACTTCCGTTCTCCATTTGCCGCTGAATTCTGGAGGCAATGCGTCTTACGTAGCGAAACTCAACGCCGCGCTTTGCCTCGTTACCAGTTTAATTTGCTCCACTAGGAATCTCTCTTACAGTCGTTTCTGACTGGCTTATACATTTCAAATTGAATAGCAAGTAAGCATAGAAAACCGTAAGCAAAAATGTTTTACTGTTATATTAATCAATAAAAAAATCCTGACTCAATAAGACCTTCGTATCCGCCGGTCCCATCTCAGACGGAGTTCATGTAAATAATCCTACCAATAGACACCCAACCTAATAATATACAAGTACGATATATTGGTAGACTATTTTAGGAATACTTCGCACGTCGTCTATATCTTTTTATGGTGTTTGTTGATATAGAAATAAGTGAGTTTGATATTTTGCGTACAAAAATAATATATGTGAACCGGCACAGCATTCGACTGTAAGCACGGTGGTTGAGGGTTTGATTCTCATATCAAAAAATGAATTATTGTCATTCTTTCTTTCTTATAACAAAACGCGTCGCACAATTCTGCCAATAAACACGCAGTGTCTCGAAATTTGATCGGTGACTTAACACTGGGTAGAGTGAATGTTTATCCTGTAGATGATTTGTAACCCGCAAATTTATATGTCTCATCTATAAAATATAAAGTCTTCAATTTGTTCTTGTAGAAATTTCAAAAATTTCCTAATAATTTCAAATAGGTTGTCACTCAAATGTTAAATATTTGTTTAACAATGTAAAAGATGTCGTGGTACATGGGGGATCGAGGGTACGAACCATTTTCCCCGCTCTAGTAGACATTCTTTCAATCAAATGGAATCTAGCTTAAAATACAATCAAAATTAGTACAGCCTGTAGTATTTTACATTGTAATTAAGTCGTCGTTTGTTCGAGTCTCGGAAAGCATCATTACTGATGCAACGTTGGTCTGAACGTAGGGTTGAGTCTTGTGGAAAACATTTTCCTCTAGATAGTACGAATTGAAAGTATATTTTATTTTTTTATTTCATGCTGTAACTCTATACAGTAGGATAGACAGAGGGAACTTAGTGTTAAGACACTCCTGTCTCAATCCTCCATTTTGACAAAATTTTCGTAACTTTGCGGCGTAGCTCAATGTATAATTTATAATTTCCCCCGAGTGAAAATCGAACTTGCACCTTTATCAGCCTTAAACGTAAGCTTCTCAAGTGAAACTGTATGCTGCTAGACCACAGTCGCTTAAAATTATTGTTTTTACTTTCAACTTTTTTCTCTAGGTTAGCCAGTTAACTATTCATTCCATTTTGCTTTATCTATATAAATAAATAGTTTAAGATTTCTCTGAAAATGGAATGAATTATAATTATAATATTGTCGTCGTTATGTAAACCCAGTTATTTCTATAATATATAATTATTTAGTATAATAATTCTAAGTTTGCTTACGATTGAATAATATGTTATAGAACACCTAATACATCGTGACTAGCTCTTAGGTCAAGAGGTCAGTCAAATCAATAGAAACGTTAACGGTTTACTATAGACAAATCAATATTATACATTTTTATTTATTTCCCATACCTAGTGTATGATATAATTTTTCTTGTTCTTTCTTGTATTATTATTATCTTATTCTTGTTATTATCTTGCAATTATTATTATTAATATTTTCATAGTCAATATTATGAAAACAAGCACTAAGAAAGATTTTATCAAAAAATTAGAACACTAACCAATCTACTGCTCTAGTGGTTTTAAAGTGGTATTTTGTATCAATATTGCCTTTTACTCGCTATTCCTTTTAAGGGATGGAGCGAATGTATGAATATACAAATATTTGTTTTATATTTAGGGTTTGACATTATGATGACGGTCACAACTCAAGTTTTTAGATTGCTTTTGCCATTTCAAACTAAAATAAGGGTGGTCTTCGGAGTTTTACGATGTTTAATATATGTATTGCTTTATAAAAAAAATTTTCTTTCTATATCCTTATTATCAGTGCAAAATAACCTAGTAATATTTCGTTGAGTATTAGATATCGAAACTTAACGCCGCGGTCTCTGAACTTCGGAATCAAATCGACAACCATCATACGTGCACCCAAATGCTTACCATTAAACTATACTGTTTTTTTCTATTTTAAGAACAAATATTGTAATTTTTATTTTCGTTAACCCTAGATATCAAGTGACGAAGCATGACGGACCATTTCATGCCTTGAGCTGTCCAAACAACGGCTGTTATTTTTGGGTTAAGTGGAGATGGCTATAATTAATTCTCGTACGCTCAAATATATTATAGTAGTGGACTAATTAATTTTGGGGGTAGTATTACATATTGTTTTTAATAGACCTGAAACCGCTTGAAAGTTGGCCTAATTGAATGGTTTCTAATATAACATATTTTTATTTTTTTATTATATTCGTTAGAATTTAATAAATGTAAATTTAAAATAGTCGCCTTTTTGCATATTTTGTCATTTTGTTTTATTAACTTAATACTATTACTGTTAATGTAGCCACTTATTAATACCTAAATAAATAAAAAAGTTAAAGTTAAATGTTAAAAAGACATTAAGTTTCTTTGTATGTCATGGACCACTTTGTAGGTGCCCATCAAACTGAAGAGTGCCCAAGGATTTCAAGGTTTATGGGACTCCTTTAAAGTGGGAAGTAACGTTGCCTCCATTGTCCGAGTTATTTTCTCAACTTAAATAAATTATTATTTATTATACATACATTAAAAGTCCTTGAGGCAAGTCGTGGCGCAGAGCCGCAAGTTGTGATTAGAAACAGTTGTGCAAACTTTGTTGGTTCGATTCGCACTCGAGGAAATAAAATATTTAATATTTTCATTTCTTCACTCTGGTGTTGAGGCAAAGCGCGGCGTTGATTTCCGCCACTCAACACGCATTACCTCCATCGAATTTAGCGGAGAATGGGGAGCGGATTGTCTTAAATCTAGACTCCCTGCCTACCGTATTACACGCAGCACAGCGTGAAGCCAAAAAAAATTCTACGAGAATTGCTTACTTGGTACCCAAATTCTGCCAAAACTTCAGTACAATATGGATATTATTTTCCATACGTTCGATTCCAATTGGAAAAAACTTTCGAATCTGCCCGCCCGTGAAACGGCTTTGATTACTTATGACCCAATTTTATTCACTGGTATTTTATAGTCGCAGGTACTATTCGGATTTTTACGATGCTGTTAACTTTAGAGCTGTTATTAACATAAGTTACGATAGTAATAGAAGAAATCTAATATACATGTTATTTTAATATACCTATTAATTAGATTTTCGAAAAAATAAAAAAAAGGTAAATAATATGAATAATTCAAATATATAAATTTTCTACATTTCAAAGGCAATCATTTAATATTACATCCTCATACATTTGCTAATAGTCGCAAAGAAAATTATACAGTTTGTTTATTCTAATTTAAATCACTTCTTTCATTTCCATAATAAGTACTTAAGGAACATGCGTCACTCTAATGCGACGTTCTTACGTACTTACTTCTTACTTGAGATAACATTTAGATAAGAACAAAGCAATTAGAACAATGGTATTATGAATTCGTTCACAGTCACAGCTCACGTAATCTGGGAAGCCACATCATAAATGTACAAATTGTTTATGCGTGATGTCGATTATGTGAACAGGCTGTTGTTAGGCTACGACAATATAAACACGGTAATGTGTCATACATGTTTAAATATGGAAGGAAAAAAACGACAGGAATTTAAGTTGATGTATTTGGTTCGCTGGTTTTTTCGGAGGCTTTTTTGGTCATAAACTTTCAAATACTAAATAAGGTACAAAATATACATATTTTATTAATCTTTTTGCTTTTTCTATGTTTGTAAGCATTTATATCTGTATCTATGGGACTTATTAAATAATTTGAATGCTGGAACACCTCGAATATATCGTAATGGACTAGACAATTTTTAAATATTTGTCTCCTTATTTAATTGCTGGGAAGAGTATCAAAGCTGGAACTCAACTCGACTTGACCCAACTCAAAATTACCTCATTGTCCTTCGAAGTATATTCCTGGTTAACCTTTAACTATGGACGTGATTTTTTTATAACACACATATGGACGTCGGGTCTGTCAGACCAGTGTATTTATTGGTTATATTCCGTCTGTTTTTTAAAGGAAGAAGACAATTTTATGTTTTAGTTTACATGAATAGCCTCAAATCAAACAAAATCAATATAAATAAAATCGCTTTTTATTAAACTTTACGCATCACAACGATTTAAGTAACTTAAAGTCACAATTTCAGTCTTTGGCCACATGGGATGACTTTTAAGAAAATAATACTATAAATAAAAGACAGATAATAAAATAAATATTTTTTAACAAAATATAAAGTCTAACAATTAAAAAAAATAAAGAAATTACAACTTATGTTATAAAATAAAAATTTTGACAACACCTCAAGATAAGGTACTATTGAACATCGATACACAATGGCTTTCAACATTGTAGGCTAACAGGACTATTGCAGTCAACATAAGTATGTGTTGTCTTTCTATATATCTTTTGGGGGCAAAGTATACATGTTTGTCAAGAACCTAAAACTATTTTTTTAGCTTCAAGTTCAATAAATGATCGATCAGATCGCGAAATGCGAGTCAAAGTCATTCTCAGTTCTTAGAGTAGTTTAGTATACGAAACGCGTCTTTTTATTTGATAAAGTGCTATTTTCTTTATCAAATGTCGTCCAATTCTTTTGTTTGATGTTGATTATAAAGTACCGATATATTTGTCCCTGACGTGCTTGGTCGATCATTTTTTTCCATTTTATCATAAAAACTAAAAAAATTGAATCTTTTTTTTAGGTAAATAATATTTATATTACTAAAATATATAATAAATAATGCAAAATAATATATAATATATAACAATATAAACATTTGAATACAAAAAATACAATTAAAATATTAAAGTATATTTTGTAATATTATAAAAATGTATGGTGTTTTGAAATCACTTTGTATGGAAAACATGGACGTCGGGTCTGACAGACCCAAGTCCCGTTTAGAAAGTTAAATACTCACGTGTTTTGAACCCAGAGACACAACCACTGCTATCTACATTCATTTTGTCATTAATACGAAAGGTACTGAGCGACTCAGTGGCGGAGGTCACCGAGAAGTGGCCGATTTGTAGAATTCGTAGACCCACATGGGTCTGTGAGACCCGACGTCCATACTTAAAGGTTAAGGTGGCGAGCGAGGCAGTTCATTATATATTAAAATTCTATTTTTTTATAATAAACAAATAGTAATGAATCATAGATGATATAGCATCAATTGTATGCTATCTACAACAATAATAATATTAATACGATAAGAAATAAATCCTTTTTAGAAGTATTATCATAAAACATCGATGCTTTTATTGACAATGCTTGTTATTTTATTCATATAATTATTATTATATTGTTAATATATTAAGGCATAACATTTATTTTAAATTATAAAGTTATTATATTACGCCTATTAGATAGTCAACAATCAATATTTAAAATATAATGAGAGCTGAAAATGACAGATTTGGAGACTAAAGACTTTTATTAATTATATTGATTTCTAGCATAAAATATTAAAATTCACATCGCAAAATATAATTATAATTGGGCGGAAAATGGAGGACAGAGTCTTAACACTAATTAAGTTAAAACTGTCTAATCTGTTATATAGGGGTACAGCGTAAAGCGTAAAGCGTAAAGAAAACTCTCTCTTATACACATTTTATTGAGACTCTATACAAAGTCTCAGACGTGTCAAGAGAGCGGTTCAAATTGAGCGACGTTCGTTATTTTTACACAGCACATACTTCAATACATTTATTATTTTTAATTAGTAAGCCACACTTTCTAAAATAAGCTAAAAATATTATTTTATCCTGAGTGTGTTAAAAGAACTAAAAATTATTAGCATTTTATTTACAAAAATTATAAAACATGTAAAATATTTACTATATAAAATATGATTATTTACTATATAAAATATAATACTATGTAAAATACACCTTAAGATGACTTAGTATTCTAATATACTACGAAAAACCGATACTATTCCGAATCTGAAATTTTATAAATTCAAGTACTATGAAAATCTTCAAGAATATAGAAATTAAAAGCTGTTCTTAGTTCTACTTAATATGACTAAAATTTTAAACCACTTGGGACTCATCAAAACTTTAAAGTTTCAAACTTGGCGCTAGTAATTAGACCCTAGGTAATAGCCGTGCAAGATTCTGTGACAGTTCCTGTATTAACAACGATTTAAATTGTTCTTTAAATATTCATATTATTCATGATGTTGAACTGGTTAATATTGTTTTTTAGGTACAGCTTTTTTTAATATATACAAATAAGATATTATATAGATAGATAGATAGATAGATAGATGGATACATGGTATACGACTTAAATGTTTGGAAATAAGTTAAAATATATTTATTTTAAATTAATAATTTAACAAACAAATGGCACTTTTTTATTAAAATCCATATTTTTTATTAAAAATAATGTTGTGTACCATATATAACCACACACACTTCGTTTAGCTATAACTAGACCAACTCTCAAAGAAAACCTATAAAGAAAGTTGAACATAATAAAAGTTACAGAAGTAGCGAGAGTTCGCCGCCGCGCGCCGTGGTATGTGAACATATAGCTTAATTGGCAGGTTGATACACACTGGTTGAACTTACAATATATTTGTATGTACTTATTTAATAGTTTAACGTTGTAAGTGCGATAGTAAAAGATTGTACTTTTACGCCTAAATTAATTAACTGATCATCTTGTAAATTTAACGTGTTTCCTCATGAGTTTTCCAGAACTCTCCCCGTGATAAATGAGGTAGAGAAAGCAGATAGGAGTGAGGATATGTCTCTTCGCAAAGCCAAAGCGTCGCAAGCAGTTTAAGCTGATGTTGGAGTGCACCAGCCCAAACATAAGAACAATACGCCATATGAGGCCCAATCGACCGACCGTATGCCGTATTATTACCTGATTTATGCTTATTTCTTTGAGGTTAACTTGGCCTTGCTTCATATAATTTAGCGATCAAAATTATAATTCTATAATTTCATATACTAATTCATAGAAACTAGTTAAAGTTACATGTCATGTTTATATTCGCTGACTATGAAATTGTAAGAATACATTATGAAACTGCCGAATATCATCGAATTTACATTTATGTTTTTTCAACACAAAGCTTCATAAAATTCTCCTTCCTTAGATCCAATACTGTGTAGCTATTTTACATAATTTATGAAATTTATTCCCGAACGTTCGCTTTTTTACTCTAATGCATGTGTTATGAAAAGAACATGTGAATTAAATATTCATCTCAGCGCTCCGCACTTCGGCAAGGATTTTAAAAATGTTTTTGAGTTCTATTATCTAAGACAATATGGCTGTAGTACTTTTACGTCTTTTACATTTTTTCTCAGTTTTGCCCCAGCGATATGCTGGGAAAAGGTCAATAGCCAGAGGAGCCAATTCCAATATTGACCATTTTTTTAAATGTTACACGTGGAAACTCACGTATTATTGTTCTCTTAAAATCGTGCCCATATTTTATGGTGGAACTGAGAGCATATCTATTTCTACGTAAATGGTCGTTACGCAACAAAATCTAGCAGAACTTTTTTAACGCATCCTAGATGCTTGAGATACGACATTCTTTCTGTAGGATAATAAATATATAGGATAGTATGTAATATGTAGGATAATTATAGGATAGGATAAATTATAGGATAATAAATAGATAATAATGAAAATCATAACAGATGTCAGGTTAGTCAGGTCAGATACAGATTCTAAAGATGCTATACTACGTTCTAGGCTCTCATTATGAATAGTAAAAACTTCTAATCATCTTGTACCAAAAACCAAGCCAACTTTTGTTAACAATTTACTTTTTGACTTAGACTGTTCACTACTGACTAGAAAGAAGGTTGAAAGGTAGAGAGACCCATCAAGCATTCATTACAATTATTTATATGCCACAATCAATGGATACCCCCAACTACATGAGAGCAAACCAAAGTGCTGGAATTTTCTTATGCATAATAAATTCTTTAGCATTAATAATTCATTCTACACTTGAGCCAAGTTTCAAGGAGCTTGACTTCTCCTTGTCAGTATGAAATCTGAAGTGTAAATCGAGTTTCTTTTGATCTTATACGCCAATATCCATATCGTAAGACCATTCAAAATATATTTCCTCCTTGCTTTTAAAGAATTTATAGACTATATTTATAAGAAACACTGTTAAAGGGAAAATGTGAAAGTAATATAAGTATATATTTTTTAGCTTCACGCTGTGTTTCCCCATATAGTATAATAGGCAATGGGAATCTAAGGTTAGTTTTTTTTATCGACTTACCAGAGCGTACAGTTATTTTTTTTTGTTATAATGTTCAATCTAAAATATATAAAAATATAAACAGTTTATAACGTAATAATATATCACAACACCGCATAAAATACAGCACTCAAAATAAACGAACTGAATTATATGCAAGTGGAAGTTCGAGTAAACTTATGGAAATCAATGAACTTAATAATTCAGTCCGAACCATTGAAGTCATCTGGAATAGCTTTGCCTGGTTTATATCCAATGAGTAAAACACCGCGGCGCATATGCGTAACTCAAAACTACTATTAGTGCTTTAGAAAGGAAGGAAATTGTAATTTTCAACATGAGAATATAGAAATCTATAGTTATTAGTGGGCTCTCTCGGGCCTAAATTAGATCGAATAGATCTAAATTAGATCGATAGAATAGAGAGATTAGATTAGGTCAAAGTACGGCGTTGTGTTACTCTCTTTCAACGCGGTATATCTTAAATGAGACAAGAGCAAAAAGCCGAGTGATATATTACTCGATTCGCTCGTTAATCTTATATGGAAATAGAGATGAAAGATCAATAGGAACCAAAAAAAATTTTATGAATACATTTTCCGAATTAAATTAAAGAAGGTAGACTATTTGAGGCCGTCGTGACGCAGCTCTAGGTGATGTATAATGAAAATTGGACCAAAAGTGAGCGAACAAAGTGTCCTAACACTAGTTTCTCCCTGCCTACTCTACTATATTTGAGCAAGATACAACATGATTTTTTTTTTATTTTAAAAAGCCCACGACTCTTATCAACTTACTAAACATGTTTAAATGGTTTTACACTTAAAGAAAGATAAAAGTCTGGGTTATTTATGACTAAGTTCATTCGTTCTTTCCGTAAACAGGTCACCAGTTCAAATTCCATTGTTACAGCATAAATACGAGTATACCCGCAGATTGCCAGTTACCTCTACATATATTGCCTTTATATTGTTTGATTAAGACAAAGTGAGTTTGTGGATCCTGTACTTTCCTGCGCGCAATTCAACTCTAGAGTTAAGTAGCGTAGTGCTTTGAGAAAACAATTTTTTTTTTACTTATTATAACAGATTTATTTTTTAAAGTAAATAAGAAATCATTCTTTTTTTTTAGTATTTTGAATAGCGGGACGGTGTTCAACGCCATACAAATCTCTGTATTGAAAAAATCTCAAGTAGGGATCGAACCTACAACCAGTCGAGTTTACATGCACACTTTGTGCCCCTACACCACCACTGGCCTCGTGTATTGTTTTTAAATATAAATAAAAATAAATAAATTTACAATTTTGGAGTTTAATTTATTCTTTGTCTTCTATAGAAAGAAGCCGTTGACAGTTTTCACTCGCAACAAGAAAGAGAATGATTGACGTTTGATCGCAGCTTTATCTTTACCCCAGTATGGTACATAGGATTTGGAATTTTAATATAAAATTTTAACAAAAAAAAATAGGAATTTCGAATCATTTGAAGAGTTCTTGCGTTATTTTTTTTAGAGAAATCTAAATATAATAAAAATATTTATAATATATACCACAACTCACTGCTTGAAATTATAATCTTCTAGTGTATAAAACAAGCGGTATAAAAGAACTTTTAATATATTTCAAAGTCAAACATGATTTTTGTTTGTATTTATATTGTAAGCAAACATGCACAAACAGCGGATGTACCGTACAATATAATAAATATCAGTCAATTTTGGTTTATGTAAGTAAAATATGTGTATTATACATGTAAGTATATTCACAAATTATTAGTAGATACGTCGCAGTGGAGAATTGTGGATGATTGTAGGTTCGATTTCCAGGAAATGATTATATTTTTATTGATCATAATTTCTCCGCTCTGTTAGAGAAAGTAGGGAACGGAGGTGCTTCAATGAGAACGGAGTGTCTTAACATTAGATTTCCATGTCCTCTCAGGATTGATTACAAAAGAGTAATTAAGAACGATGCCAAAATAATATTAATAACTTTTTACAAACAAGTGTTTAAACAATTAATATTTTGGAGGTATTTTATCGTACAAAACGATCATATATTCTAGTTATTATCTCTAAAAGCAAACTTCCAGACTTTCGATAACAGACTGTCGATCTACGTGCCAATTTGTCTTTCAAAGCCGTAGGTTCATCTCGGTATAGCGGAGTGGATTCTTGCAAAGCTAAATTTAACCGTTTGATGATAGATAAAACAGCAATTTGTGCCAGTATTAGTGGTGTTATGGGAATATCCACTATCTTTCGCAAATTTATATTATCTTTTTAGCTTCACGCTGTATCCCGCTTTAGCAGTACAGGCAGAGAGAAACTGGGAACCTAGTGTTAAGACATTCCGTTCCTTATTAAGATACTCAATAGGGAAATAATAATTCGTGTTGAATGGCGGAACTCAACGCCGCGTTTGGCCCCGTTAGCAGAGCGAGGAAATTAAAATATTAAATATTCACTCGGGAATCGAACCCATACTTTAAAATAAAAAAAACATATTAAATTTTCTTTGAATTTTCACAAAATATGTTTATGTATTTATTTATTTTCTTCGGTCGTATCTTAGCGTCGCGTTCGCAAATTCTTCTTGTGATAGCGTACGTAAATTACGAGATTACCACAGAAACAATACACAATATACATACCTACCTGACAAATACATGTATGAAGAATACCTATAGCGCGCGCGGTATTTTTTTTTAGGAAATAAGAGTTCTTTTTTTCCATTTAATTAAAATGTGTCTCTTTATTATGAATTCGGTCATCTAAGATGACTTCGTAAATCATTTCCCACTTGGGAACAATCGCTTCAATTATATTCAGTTTTACAATTCAGTTCGGCATTTAGTTTTGAAAATTAGACGGAAAACTGGAAATATAGTGTATGTCTGTCTAGCCACAGAGGGGACCTAGCGTTAAGGTATGTTTTAAGCAGAAAAAATCATGAAGCTGACTTTTAAATAAATTAAAATTCATTCCTAAACAATAAACAAACTGACGTAATCGAGTCTCGTATTTAAATAAATACTAAGATAAGATTTGAGTAAAAACTTCCACAGCACAGTACGTTTCTACTATTTTTATACAATGTAAATAGTTTTGACATTCATTTACGCACTTACTATTTTTTTTTATTTCACAATATTTATGCTTATTTGTTCACCTGAAACAAGTATACATGTTATTACGACACATTGTATTTTATTTACTTAAAAAAAAATACATATAAACTATAATATATAACAGACAATAATAAAATAGACAATATAGACTTTGGCGTTATATTATTGACATATCTAATTGTATACGGTGGTTCTGAATTCAAATCTGAAAAGAAAGAGTACAAGACATTTTTCTTAATTTTTAGAGAAGTTTTTTGGAAATACTTATGAGAATGGGAAAAACGAGGTTCTATGTTTTACATCATAAAGTCCACGGAAACGAAGTCGCAAGCAGCATCACCTATGAAAAACACCAATTGATCATGAGATTTCCAACTTCCAGTATATATATCTGTACACTATACTATATATTGCTTCAATACATACATAGGTATTAACCTATTCGTATGTAAAACAACGGTTGCTCTTGATTTCACCTTTTAGTTTGTTCTCATAAAGTTGAATAGTCATTTAGAAACTTGGTAGATGAGGGTTGACCTTTACAGGGATTTATGCAGTTTTACATAAGTGGTCTTATAATACGCATTTAAAACTTTTCTAATTTGTACAATTAATGAGGATAATGACGTATTATGATAACGATATATTATTATGACAACCGTATCTAATAATTATATTTTATAAATATTTGAATTTAATTATTTATCATATTTTTTGTAAGTCCAAAATTTACACTATTCAATTTAGATATGTTGTATTAGGAATACCTATTGTATATTATATTAGGTATTACCCATTTTTTCCAGTGTCGTGTATGTATATAATTTAAAGAATCTAGTATTAAAACGTACCGTTCTCCACAATTCTTCAAGGGAACACTTCGTGTACCATACGTCACGATGTCACGAAATTGATAATTCCAAAAAACAAAGAATATTTTTTTTTATTAATGTCGTTTAAAATCATGACAATCTAAGTTTTGTGTCAAGGTTAGAATTAACCAAAATTTAATCTAAATTTATATATTTAAATATGTTTTTTACATATCGTACAAAAATCTTGATATAATCAAATGTCAAAATATCACAGACACAGCCTATTGCGTGAGTACATACAATACTAAGTCAAGGAAACACTTGTTTTGTATAAACATTTACATTTAAAGTGCCTTATACTAATTTTGAAAATATTTTGTTACGTTAACCATAGTAATAAAAGTTTCCCTTCTTATAGTGTGTAAGGAGCTAAACGACGTTAAAATAATACCATAAATTTATATTAGAAAATCGTTATTTTTTTTCAACACAAATATGTTAATGCAATTGTACCTATCTTCTAGCGAAAAACTAAGCTCTCGATTGCTAAGTTGATGGTGGTTAGTCCAAATATCATATGGAAAAAACCTTAAATTTGTAGTACCTAAGCAGATATACCTAGAATAAAAATAACCTGGTCAAGTGCGAGTCAGACTTATACCAGAGGTTCCCTACACATTTCAAAATTGTAGGTCAACTCGAAATACAACTTGTAAAGTAGAGAAATGTAAGATTGCGGGATTAATTCATTACATAATTTATTTTAAAAACCTTCAAAATTTTTGATATTAACAACGTAGCTGGTTGCTTGTATAAAACTAATATAATAACAAAGTAATCGTGTAAGCGATGGTGTCGGTATGGAGTAATTTGATGCAATTAAGTGCTTTTGAAATTGTGTAAGCGATGATATATTAGAGCTAGTTACAGTTGTTTGCGAAGGAACTAATATATTTCATAAATGTAATTTGTGGGACATGTTGTAAGGAAAACTTATTATGAGAAAGCAATAATTACTTATGATCGATGTCTCTCTCTTTTTTCAGATTCACGATTTATTCTGCATATAGAAAAGAATACAGAGGGAACTTAGTGTTAAGATACTCCGTTTCTAATAACTCTGTGCTTTGTCGTCTTATCAGGTTGATGGGTTCTGGTGCCTGTCTGTTTTATAGAAAAACATTATTTGATTTTCAAATTGGAACTGTTTCCCTTAATATTCCAAAGACCAGTCCAATTAAAATATTCACGCAGGAGTCCTTTGAAAATCTTTAGTAAATTTAACCCTTCTGTCAGAACGTACCCCCGTTCTACATGTTACCCTCATTTACCCTTACCACAAAGTCCGGACGTCCGGCGCTAGTCCGTTTTAACCAACATTTTTACTCCCATAAATTAAACGTGGTCTAAAATTGAGTTGTAAACGCGAGAGAAATTGGTACGAAATGGACGACCTTTTTTAATTACCTTACACGTTGTAATTTATATTGTTTTTAGGGTTGTATGTTGTTATAATATACCTTCACGGTGTATCGTACATATGGCAAGGTGGGCAGAGGGAACCTAATGTTGAGACACTCTGCTCACAATTTTCAAGACATTGCGTGTTAAATGGCGGAACTTATAGCTGTGGTTTGTCTTCTTACAGCTCGGTAATAAATACAATTTATTCTCCCAAAAACAGAATCGAACCCACAATTATTATAAAACTTTCTTGTAAGATAACTTTGTTTTGTCTCTATATAAGAGTTATAGTAGAAGACTGAAAGCATTATGTCCTAATTACTTCGAGATAAAGGCATAATAACGGTTGTATTAATTGTTCAGTTTCAGACATAACAAGGGCTCAAGTTCCGTTAGTTTGCTTACTGTAGCTTCATTTATAAGACTAAGTCGAATATAAGGCTCTATGTTTATTAGCAATAAACAAAATAGCTTAAAATAAAAAAAACAACACAGTTTTAAACGCGAAAAAGAAATTTTCCATATTGTAGAAATTTAATAATTTATTTGAAGCTAGAATATTTTACAAATAAACTAAATAAATGAGGCCAGTCGTGGCGCAGGGGTACACACGTGTGACTATAAACGCGACAGGTTATGGCTTCGATTCCCACTTGGGGAAATTAAATATTTAATATTTTCATTTTTGACAAAAAAAAGATTGAATAAATTGAGTTATTAATACGCGTGAAGCTGAAAAAAAAAGGTTAAACAAATAACTCAATCATTCAAATATTTTATACAATATAAATCTTCATCCATACGCCGCAATAATAATAACTCTGGCACGACTCTCTCAGTAAGACGTTTGTTACGGTTTGTAAGTCCGCTATACACGCGGTGTACAAACCGGATGTTGAACGTGTGAGGCTTCAGTGTACTGGGAGGGTCAGGTTTCATCTGTGACGCTAACTGGTTTCAAGTAAATATTAAATATTATTCATGAAATAAAATGTTTTAGGCGTGTTAAATGTTTTTCTTTTGGGGTACAGAACCCTAAAAATAACTAAAACTTAAAGTTATAGTGTAGTCCTAAAATTTGGTCCTAAGGTTCCGTACCACCTAAAGTAGGTGAGTCCGACTTGAGTTGCACCTGACGTTTTTTTTATAGATGAGCAATCGTTGCTGAGTACGAAATGTTTTAAAGAGTGAAATTGGAGAACAGATGGATTTATTATATATTCGCTTTGCCAATAAATACAGATAATAATACTGAAAAAGATGCAAAAATATACCAAATATGTTTTTCCTACTGTGTACAACTGGCTTTATATGCGTACCCTGCCTAACATGTAACAGTCGAGGCGAAAGACTGATGGTAGTACATATTTTATGATTTGTACTGAAAGCTAAAAATGTATATACATATACGAGTAGTATGGATTACGGTTGCGCAAGATAAATCTTATAGCTCAAACCTTTCATTGAAAATTGAAGTAATGATTCTTTTTTTCTTTTGTTTTTGAAATTTTATATATAACATTTCATCTCTACAGAAAGAAAATGTTGTTTTTTTTTCTATTTTTTAATACGTTTGATACACTTCTATCGATTACGACAGTCAATTCGTTAATCATTACAGCTTTTAAAGTTTCCGAGTAAAAGTAGTCAGTTTTTCCCATGACGCTGAATTAGGTACTTATTTGAAATCCAAAATAATAAAATATATTTTCTATTATTGTATGTTTTGAAGTAGGGGTACAAAGGTTGTGGGTTCACCCCTACTCGAGAAAGTGAAATATTTATTTAAATTTTCATTCCTTCGCTCTGGTGTCGTTCGTTGAGTTCCGCCACTCAACACGCAATGCCTCTAAAATTAAGTAGATAGTGAGGAACGGAGTCTCATAGCACTAGATTCCCTCCTCCTACCCTGTTATTTGCGGGATACATATAAAATTACCATAGTAAAAAATCTTAATACAAAATTTAATACTAAAAATTCCAAACATTTTCCATTACCTCCTTTACAACGAGCATATCTCATCAAAATTAAAACTGTTATGACGCTCTTGCTTTAATTAAAATTAACAAAGGACCTTCGCCCATTAATATATTATACTTGATTAAAATCATTACTATGAACGTATATTCTGTAAAGGAGGATGATAAATTAAATTATATGAAACGTTGAATATTACTCGAAAAGAAATTTGTTATGTAAATATTTTCTTCAATTTCAACCGGATCTCATAATCAAAATGTAATCTAACTTTAATCAAATTACTCTTGAAGTTTACCTTTCCAATAAAAAAAGAATAATCGAAATCGATTGACTGGAAATTGAGTAGTTCGTTCATTTGTCGCGCACATACTTGATGCAAATTTAATACTTTTGTTATTATCTCATGGATACCATTGTCAGAAATGGACCAAATTAAAATGGGACTACACGGGAAGCATAAGCTTTCAAATAAAAAAAGAATCATCGAAATCGATTCACTCAGTCAACCGTTCTGAGGTAATAAACGTAAAAAATACAGAATTGATAACCTCCTCCTTTTACAGAAGACAGGTAAAAAAGGAATAAAATTAATTATATATTCTTCACAGGGTCATGAAATATGTAGTTGTATTTAAAGGAAGTCAAATTTATATATTTGAACAAGAATTCCTAATAAATATTTACTTACAAAAAAATCAAATTCTACCATAGTTTTATATCATCCACTAGATTTTCAGCGCCTATTGGATTTCTCAACAATTAAGACCAGTTATATTTAGGTTAGATCCATTACTGAATGGGACAGCTGATTGATTGACGATGACTGTGCTTTTAATCCTAGGGTTGACGTGAATAGGTAGAGGGCAACTCGAATTTTGGCCACGGGCACCAATTTTGTTAGAACTAGGTTCGTACTACTTTCTTTAGAAAAATATTAAATAGCTACAAAGAATCGGAAGCGGTTACCGTTTTTAACAAAATGAACAAACAAATATCGTCTATATGTTTTAAAATTATTCGAAAAGAGATTGTAAGTAATTGCAATAAGTGATATGTACCACGCAATAACAATACTACACATGAGTTTCTTTCACCTCGGAAGTATATTTTAACCTGCACCTATAAGAATTTCACCAACCAGAGATTGAAGCCACAATCACCGCGTACACTATCTACTTGTCATTCATTAGTTACAAATGTTAGTACACTTATAATAATAATATGGAAAAAGAAAATAGCGTCGAAGAAAAATATTAAAAACGGTAAAAAAGGCAGTAAACGTGTTATTTGTGAACCAAAAATAATATTTCTTAATGAAAAACATGAAGTCTTAGAACTGCTTTACCAAAGTGGGCTTATTTTATTGTATTAATCGAGACGCCTAGCACGCGATCCATTAACGGATAGGCACAATTTTATACATAATATAATATGGGGATTTCGGAGTATAATTTAAAAGGCACGTGGGGCCAGTGGCGCAGGAGCACGTGTAACTGTAAACGCGACAGGTTGTGGATTCGATTCCCACTCGAGATAATGAAATACTCTGTATTGTGATTTTCGCTTTGGTGACAAGGCAAAGCGTGCGTGAGGAACTCCGTTGAGTTCAAATATCATCTCATGTAATTAGTATACTTGTTATACTACTAGGTATATGTAAAATGGTGATCTGGACCAGTACAGATTCTATTAATAAAACAAATCAGACATTTCGTTCGTCTGTTACTATAAATAAATTAAAGAAAATTTATATTTTAAGATTTATTATCATTAATGGAAAAATAAAACATTAATTATAGCGAAAAATATAATATTTTATAATATATGAGAAATGATGACGTTAGTTTTAACCATCGCTTTTTTTTCTAAAAACAAAATTTAAATCGGCTAAAATCATAAATATTTTTTTAAGAAAAAAAAATATTTAACATCTTTTTTACAGACAAAAAAAACAATAAATTACAGGACTTCACGGTAATAGATTATAATGAAAAACTAATGGATATAAATTTAACAAATGTCATCGTTTACGTTTCAAAGTGGCAATTAAAGGAGTTTTATTTGTCGCCGTAGTAGATTTAAAAAACGGCTTGAGAATAATAAATTTGATGGATCGTGTTATGCAATTTTTTCTGACTGTAATGGCGTTCATTAGAAATAATGAATTATTTTCGTTTTTACGCTCTGGTAACAAGACTAAGCGCGGTGTTGAGTTCCGCCAAATTGGACGGAAACTAAGGGATAGAGTCTCTTAACACTAGGTTCCCTTTCCCTAGGGTGGGCTACATGCGAGTCACATCGTGAAGCAACAAAGCGTGTTATATAAAATTCAAACTATCAAAATTTTCCTCTATTTTAAAATGAAAACCCTTGCAAAGATTAATTTCAACGCAAAACTACGCTGTAAACATTCAACATTAAATAATTGAAAAATACTTTATAAAATGTAAATTGAAAATACAAATCTTCTAACAAAATTAAATTAATTTTCATAAATCTCCATACATGTATTTTTCTAGAAAACATAGTGCATACTCACTACAACGCACGCTAATAGCTTTTCTGCCCTCGCCATTTACAAGTAACACTAATTGTTTATGTTTTAAACAATCGCCTTCACCAGTCGACAATTGCCCATTCTAAATAGCCTATCGTTTATCTTAATTAGTTGAACAACTTTAGTCTGGCATGGTGTTTAACATGTATTAGTTTGACACGTGTAGGAACAAAAAATGTATGTCTGTTATCATGTATCTCCTAAACTGCTAGCTGATTTTAATTAAATTTGACCCCATAATTCTCTTATTAAGAGAAAACGAAAAATTACTAACAAATAAATAATACTATTAATAATATCGTATAAAGATTATATTGAGATAGTTATTCATAAAATATAAATTTAAATTCAATAATTTTATTATGTCTTAAGTATGTTATCTTTAAATAATCATCGTCTAAATAAGAATCTTTTATTATGTCAAATAGCTATACAAATACAATTCTACTAACACTAAAATAAATTTTTACTTCAACTCGGAATAGAAATAAATATATTTAAAATTGTGTACAGTTTTTTATTAAAGAAACCGCAAAAAAGTTTACCCTTTTAAGAATTTTTATATTGAGTTTGAATAAAAACGACGTGGGCAGGATTAATGTTTTAAAAGAATGCTTCGAATCGCTGTGAATTAAACTAAAAAGCTTATAAAATTTCTCAATAAGAAATATTTGACAATGTTACATCCTATAAAACGTTCTTTAAAATATGTTAAAACTAGTGTTTTTTCGCAGTTTTGCTCACATTTAATATACGATTATACATACATATCTATTGCGTTATTTGCCGTTTTGGCAAGTTTTTGTAAAGCTTTTACGATTTCTAATTATATATATTCGATATTCAGCTTTACATTAATGTTATATGCATATAAATGAATCATTCACTCACACATCTATTGGTGCAAAATGCAATAAAATCATTTTCAAGGATTTCAGCTTAGGTATATAAATATAAACCAACAATTTTTCAGCTTAACGCTGACTTGGATTTGATGGAACCTGGGAACCCAGTATTATGTCGCTTCGTTTTCATAAAAACACTTCTTTTTTCCACTTTCCGAAGAAGCCTCAAAATAAGAGCGAGGAACTGGAACTATTAAATATTTAATTTCTCCAAGTGGCAGTCGAACCCACACACGATGCAGTTTTAAAGTGCACGCAAAAGCAACTTTGATTCATATTATATAAAGAAAAGAGATATGTTTATTTTAGCAACAAAGTGCAAAGCTTTTAGAGATTCAAATAAGTACAATTTTACGATTTTGTTTGCACCCCTTATGTTCCTTTCGTATTTCATTCTATAACGGACGAGTTCACTTTATGCGGTAAAAAGCTAGGTTAAAGGTTGTTTTACTAAATTTATTCATATTTTTAAGTTTTACATTTCAAAAAAGGATATAAATTTCATCCAATATTTTTTTATTTAAGGGTAGGATTTTTGCACTTTTTGTCAATATGTAATAATTAATTTTAAACTAATACGTATTAACTAACGGCCTCTAAATTATTAGTGAACGATTGTAATATTAGGTTATAAGAGCACAGGCATTTTTAGCAACATCTATAGGCTATAAATAATCGAAAATTCACTTACTTCAAAGAATTTTTAATAAAGATATTAATTTATAGATAATAAATGATAAAAAATATTTTTCAGAAATTCAACCTTTAAAGAAGTGAGAAATAGAAAATACTGAAATTTAGTATTAAAATAAATAGAGTAAAGCCTATACTATAGCATAAATAGCATTCTATAGCATAAATTAAACCAGCCAGATATATTTAGATATATAACACAGTGTCCCATTCGTACTTGTGATCTTCAATACCCACGATTAATTGAGCCGAACATGAGTAATGATAGCTATCGCTTTCTACGACCCACGCATATTGTCGTCGGATCACTTTACAGAACAAGCATTTTGTCTTAGAGCTAATACGAGTATACTGCAGGCATATTGGGTTTTCCTATATATAATGTTTATTCTTTTTATTGTTCCGTACCTCTAAAGGTAAAAACGAAACTACTTATGGAATCACTTCGTTGTCCATCTGTCCGTCTATCCATATCCTTTAACTTGAGAGGAGGTATCAAGCTGAAATTAATAACAAATATTCAGGTCCATGGTCCACATGGAGGTAAAGAATAGCAAACAAGCTTCTAAATCCAAAAGATACGAGCATTTATGAATCGATTTTGCTGCACTGCCGAAATATAGAGGCATTGCGTGTTAAGTGGTGGAAATCAACGCCGCGCTTTGCCTCGACACCACAGCGATGAAAGAAAATATTAAATATTTAATTTTCTCTACTGGGAATCGAACCTACAACCTGTTGCGGTTACAGTCACACTCTTGTAGCGCCATACGGTGCGCCCTTATAAACACGCGTAGTTAGTATAGGTATATCCTTATATAGTACTGTTGATTGTACGTTTGATACCGAGATTAAGTTTTGAATAGCTCTAAGCTATACGAAGTCTCTAGAATTTGTGCATTAGACGGAAGTCGGAGAACAGAGTAATAAGTTTCTAGGTACTCTCCTCTTTCTACAATATCTCTATCGTGAATATTTCTCCTATTTAATACATTACAGATTTTGTATTTTGAAATTTAAATTAAATGTTAACTTTAAGTAAATGTGTGAATTTAGTTACATTTATTATTATTTGTAAAAAATTATAATCACAACTATTAAAATATTTTGATTTGTGAAAAAAGTGGAAGTAAGATATTTTTTCAAGTGAACCTTGTTAAAAAGTATAAAAGCGTAATAAAATATATATCCAAAACTTATATATCATTAAATTACTTTTTAAAATTATTATCAAAGTATAAATCCAAATGCGCAAAGAATACTTATAATAATTTCCGTTTCTAAGCTTTTTTAATAAAATTAAAATGAGGACAGACATAATAAAGGATAGTTATTATGTTCCTTTTGTGTCAAAGCATTCTGTTTACCGCTGCAACATAGGATATTTTATCCACGTGAAATAAAATGACAGCTTACAAAGCGAAAGCTCCTTTCTATATTAAAAAACTCTAGTGGCAATTAACACGAGATGTTTATTCAATAAACTATAGAAAAAGGCTTTTTTATTTCACGCATATGGCAGGGTAGGCAGAGGAAACCTAGTGTTAAGATACTCCTTGAAAGGAGGAAATGGTGAACCATTTTCCGAATCCACAGCAAGAAAATTAAAATATTCAATATTTCATTCCCTGAGTGGAAATCGAACCAGCAACCATCACGTTTACAGGCACACGTTTGTGCCTCTGCGCCACGACAGCCTCAATAAAGTTTTCTTATAGACTTATTTAAGGGTGTAACAATTTACGGGTGTAAAACTAAAAATGAAGCCATACATTTTTCACAATTTCCTCCCTCATATGAAATGCCAATAATGATCAATGCATATGCATACTCAAGCAGAAAGAAATTGTGGTTTTAACTAACATAAAAAATAAATAAAGTACAGTATCTAAGTATCAGTATAAAAACTCTTTTCCCCACTCCTAGTCCGAGGGGACGGTCATTTGTGCAAAGAAAAAACTACATTCTAACGTCCCCTAAGGCACGTCGGTAAATACTTACGGCTATGTACTTACTTTTTGTTGAATTTTTAAACGGTAGCCTTTTTGTTTGTTTTCGTGCACTTTGCTACCTGAAAGCAAAAAAAAATGTATGAAGTAAAAAGGTTTTCTAAAAGATTTATTTTCTATACAATTTTTTTAAATTATTATATTTATTTCTTATTTTATGAGTAATAAAATAACATACTGCGCTACTCAATATTTAAAAGGAAATAATTGTGTTTTTCAATTTGTAAGCGCAACAGGTTGCGGCTTTGATTCCCACTCGTGGAAAAACAATATTTCATATTTTCATTTCTTCAGCCCGGTGACGAGGCAAAAGGCGACGTTGAGTTCCGCCACTCAACACACAATGCCTCCAGAATACGGCAGAGAGAAAGAAATGCAAATGTCTTAATGGGAACGGAGTTCTTAACACTAAGGTTTCCAGGTTACCTCTGCCTATCCTAGGATGTGCGGGAAACAGCGTAAAGTTTATAAACCAAAAATGCTGACAACTATGACGATTTTTGTTGTGTAAATATTTTTTTTATTTTTTACGTATATTGCTTCAAGCTTCTTTCATCTCTTTTGATTTGAACGTTTTGGCTAATCACTCCTTCTCGGTTTAAAGGCCGGTTCTTTTAAAAATAATATCCTCTTTCATACGATTTTAGACTCATGGCTATGTCATGTTGGCACAGCGTGGGGTGTCAATGATAAGTCATTTTGGGAGAAAGCCAACATGAATAATGGATAAATCTGGGAAGGTCTCCCCTCTCCCCGAATACTAGGTATATTCAATGATGGCTGTTTAAGCTAAGGACATTTTCTAAATGATTATTGCGTAGCTCATTGAATATTGTAATGAAAATATAGATGCGGAAATGGGTGTAAATAAATTTGAATAAATTTTCTTGTTTCTTGACTTTTTATTTGATTTTTTGTTCTATTTTCACATTTGCGCTTTATTCTGTATATATAAAATAGGATAGACTTAGTGTTAATGCTCTCTGTTCTCAATTTTCCGCCATCAGTTTCCGTATTCGAAACTCGACTTACTTACAGAAGAAAATGCGTTACAGAACGCAACGCATTTAGTATACTTTTTTGCCAGACTAGGAAATGATAATAATTCATTCCCACGAATTGAAACAGAACCTACAACCATTGTATTTACAATCAATTGATACCAAAAAATTAATTAATTACCATTTTAATTATTAATTTATTTACACTTGACACCGACGCGCGATAGTCACTTATGTAAATCTCTAAGATTATTTTGTTGCAGTCATGCATCAAAATTGTAAATAACAATTTTCATAATCTAAAGTGCATACTTTAGTTTTCCTTGATAAAGTATTTTCAAGATAGATAAAATATATACAACTTTTGTGAAAACTTCGAAAACAGTCGTGATGCAGGGGCACAAAGTGTTTTATGGGTTCGATATCCACTTGAGGAAATTAAATATTTATTTTAATTTATATTTGTATTTCTTTTCTGGAACCAAGTCAAAAAACCCGGCGTTAAGTTCCGCTAAGATGGAATTCGGCGGAAAGTAGTGAACGGAATGTTAACTTAAAACTAGGTTCCCTCTGCCTACCCTACTGCGGGATACAGCGTGAAGCTGATATTTTAGATATTTATTATTTATTCAATTAAATCATATCACAACATCAGTCACAGCACACTTTGGCAAATACATACCAGTACGAGTATAATAGATTGGTCGAAACAACTTTGTTATCAAATTACAACTAAAACTTGGCCCCAAAGTTTGTCGAAGTTTCTAAACAATATACTCTATAGTTAGAGTTGTACACTTGCCGAGGAATTCCCATGGTTCGTATGGGAATTTATATATTGCATTTGAGGCAATTAGGACAGGCTTTAATGCTATTAGCTGTGGGGACTAGTGTTTCCCTGCGGCTTTGTCGGTGCATTGATTTTATACTGAGCTTAAATTATTTAAAATCGATTTCGGGACGCGAATATTGCGGATTCTACAGCACATGGCGATCCACGTAATGTATTTCCAGAGAGTAATAAAAAGAACTTATTCCTTCGAGTGGAAATCGAATTCACAATCATATAAAGTTTATTTTTATTATTCTAGAAATAAAAATGTTTCCATTTATACATATTATTTTGCTTTATATTAACCTAAAACAATATATCTATAATATTACAAATAAACTTCTATAACTTTTCTACTAAAAAAAACAATAAATATAAGTAATATAGAAGACAAGAAAGAATCAAAATGGTTCTGTTTATTTAGTCTTTCACCCGATGTATTTCATCATGGTTCATGATGGATCGACACCGCAGTGCTCGAGTTTTATTGGAGTTATGCGGATATTTGCGTACATTTTTATTGGAAAATAAAATGGAATTTTTCTATTTATGTAATGGAACTTATTATAAGTTCTTGGAAATTTTGTATACTTTGTATAATATGATGGGAAATTGAATATTGTTTACATATATTTTGTTCAATATTAGGGATTCGCTTTAGAGCGACTCTTTTTATTTCGTGACATTAAATACTAAACGTTATATAAAAGGCTTCTAAGATCTTATAAAAAATTCACGATAAGATAGATCCATACTCACAAGAATACGAAAAGCATTCTAAAATCCTTTCTTTTCTTAGTACACTAAAAAGAAACAGTTATAATAAAATAAACAAATACATAAAAACCCAACGATGCTTATTGTAAATGTCAAACAAGGCAATTAAAAAGAAAAAAAGAAGTAACAAATTCCACAAATATGTATAATATTTTCTATACTAACATACTTCCTTTGATGACACGCTCTGCTACTCCAAAATTTTCAAAGTTTCAACCCTCCGGACTGAAACTACTTAAATATTCAACATAGGTTTGACCAAGTACCCACTTGTTGAATAAATCAACCGTTAAGGGCACATACAAGATGCTAAAACGCTTTTCTGATGAGAAAGTCTTAGTTTAGCTGGCTTCAACCTTATAGCCCTTAAAAATGGAGAAAATAGAACTCGAGTTTTTATGAAGAGTGTGTGTTAAGTATATTCTAATGGTTGAGGATTTAGAGAAAACCACACCTACTGCCAAATCCTTTATCACAATATCAATTCTATTTTATTATAAATTAAACTTAAATATTATAATAATATATATTCAATTTACCAAATAAATAATGGAACTAAAATCTAGTTACAGTGTTGTCATAGCCAGTCAATCGAGATACTTATTTCAATCGGTAAATATAACAAGTCAACACATAACACTAAGACTGAAGTGTTGTGTTACAAGTTACATTTTTAAAACTTCTTTCATTACGTAGCAGAAAAATATTAAATATAACATAAACATTAAATATCTTTAATAAAATCAAAATATTATTGAGAATAAATTGATTGATTATTTCCTTATAATCCGTTAATTGATTTTTTTCATCAGATTACCGTTACCAATAAGAAATGATAAATAATTGGGATTACCATGTCCATTAATTATAAAATGTATTGTAAGTGATACTGTTGTTATTGTTTTGAAGTGAAGTGTTTTGTGTGACCGGGGAAATACCTTTGCTATAGATATGAGAATTAAGTAATAATATACAAGCCACACTTACATAAAATAAAATAACAACTATTCTATACATATAAATAGCTTCATTAGTGTAATTTCTATTTTATTTTCTAACAATTTATTATGTTCCTTCACGATTTTCCCATATAGAACAGAGTAAACAAAGATAGCCTAGTGCTTAACACTACTCGAGTCCGAATGCGTATTGAATAACAGAACTAAACGCCGCGTTCTTTCTTACTGAAATAGAGAAAAACCGAATTCGCGACTATCGCCTTAACAGTCAACCACTATCCAACGGCGCCTTTATTTAATAACAAATACCTTGTAAAATTTGAACTCACTACCTACTCCAGTACATTGTTATCTTTAAGACTATCTGACAAACACATTAATATAAAATTTCTATATATATATAAGACGTATTGTTTACTCGACGGTACAAGAACTCGCACTTTAACTTGGCTATTACGTCACAGTATAAGACATGGCAAGTAATAGTTCTTCCATTAGGCATCGCTAATGCTTCTATTAGTTCTAAAGAATAACAAAAAGATAACGTCTGACGTTCTAGATACTAAAGTATATATTTGTATATTTTATTCTTATACATTTACTTTATTTTGTAGCTTTACAATTTCCTCGAAATAGCACAGCCGGTAGGCAGAAGGAACTTAGTGTTAAGACACTCCGTAACCCAGTTTATAGCTCATATTTTATACATTTCGTATTAAGTCGCGGAAGTTAACGCCGCGCTTTGCTTGTAGGCTTTTTTGGCCAAAGAAAATAATAGATAAGTAATTCAATGTTTTTTTTATTATTTTTAATGATAGAACATTTAATATTAAAAAAGTAAATTTATAAGAATTCAAGTATCGGTTAATAAATAGAAGACGTGACTTTTCCTTCAGTTTAGCGCTTAACGAAGGTAATATTTTTTAATAATACAGATTCTAATATGATTGATTTAGCTGTGTTTTTTTAAAAATCTACTAGTGAGAAAAATCTGGAAAGTTTTTGTCCAAACACTATGTTTTTAAGACATTGCGTAGTGAATAGCGGAAAACAAACAAATAACAAAGGGAGCGCGAACAAACGGGGCTGGTGTCACAGTGGACCATCAATCAATATTAATTCTGTCCTGGAACCCAAAAATGCGAAGGGAAACATGCGAAAAATTGTATTCAATATAATAAATTCCATAGTAATTTTTTTTTTAAGAAGTTATAAGATATGAAAATTCAATAGTTATGAAGTTCAAAGTTGTTATTTATTTGCTTCGTAATCTATGCTTAACATTATAATCTATGCTTAACATTATAAAGTCGAATCATAAAGGCTGGGCCCGTTAATCTCAGGAAGTATTTCATTTATTTAGGAAGGATATTTTACATCGTATTCAACCAGGAGGAAGTAACAAAGAAAAATGCTTGGAAGCTTCCGGTGCATGTGACGTAGGTGCTCGTGACCACCACGACGTTCTTGAAATAAAGATTTAGTCAATTTAAAAATAATTGTTTAGTCTAAAAAGCCAAAAGATTATCTCATTTAGGGATCCATACATGCTCTGCATAAACACAAATATCATAACTCAGTATAGCTGTAACATTTTCGAATAAAGATCTAAGCCGCCTACGAATTTGGTCGAAAAGATGTTATTTTGCCTACATTGTAAAAACTATATTAAAAAAACTATGGATGGAAAATTTTCCAATTCCATTTAGGTTTACTGTATTTTAAGATTGTATTTTCTCTTCTATTTTGTCCAGAGAATATTACTTGTTTAACTTTATATCAAATGTAAAATTGTACCTTTACAAGTTTTATCAAGGCCTTAAATCAAATGAATGTCAAAAGAAAATTAGCTACATTATTTGAAAAGATGTTTTCCATCTCTCAAATCAAGTACATTTTACCTCTAATACTTTTGAGGTAAATGTGACATGGACTGCTATACATGTACTCCTTATATACGAGTAAAATAAATATTTTCAAGACGTCATCGTCGTGCATTAGAATGTCTAAACGCGATGGTTGCAGATTCAATTTCCATTCAGGGATTGAATTATTTTCATTTCCGAAAGATAATACTAATTGCGGTCTTGTTCTTTGTTCCAGCACTAAGCAATACAAACATATATCTTTGTATGTCTTAAAAGCTGCGCCTACTGCTATGAGGTCCGGTATATATCGTCCAGTTACTTTTGTTATTTTTATCATTTTATTATTAACTAATAGTTTATAAATGGTAACGATAATGAATGATTAAAATTCTGTATCGAATAGGATAAGCAAATTAATATATCTTTATTTTTTATTTTAAAATTTCAAAGCAGTTACATACCTAGTAATCATTAATACACTCAAAATCAAGTAAATAAATACAATACAGTACAGTTAACAACCATACTATTAATAATAACGTAATTTTTTATTAAATAATTATTCTAAATTTCTAAACCATTATCAAAATTCTTAAGCTTTTCCAATTATTATCGTAATTCGTCGTTCGAAGTTTTAATGATGCCGCGCGATCCACTTTATTGGTTGGTTAGGCGATCGCCCGCAAGCGCTATCGTGATTATTATAACAAAGATAAGTTTAAAAGTCAAAATAAATTTTAAGATTTAAAAAATATTGAAATAGCTTCACGCTGTATCCCGCACATAGCAGGATAGGCTGAGGGAACTTAGAGTTAATACAATCTCAAACGTAGATTTTTAGCTTTGAATTCACACCCATTTCAATATTTACGTAATTAATCACGTCTCATATGTAGATATACATATATGTAATATACTTTTAATATAGCTTCACACTCTATCCCGCACAGCAAAGTAGATAGAACCCAGTGTTTAAACCCTCCATTCTCCGTTTTCGTTTGAATTCATGAACCAGACGATGTCTTACTGCGCCCATGTTATATGCAATACAATTTGAAATATGTCCAACTCGCGCTATACTGTTATAAATTACTTGTAACATATGGTCTAACTTTCATTAGAGTTTAAACGTTAGTTGTTTCTCGTTGTTGTATGAACTAAATATATTTTACCCATAAGTCGCAAAAATCCAATAAAATATAATTAGGTATTTATTTGTAAAGCTTAAAGAATTCAATAAAATTTTAAAAAATCACAATTTACAATTCTATTCTTGGATGGGCACGACTCACGTGTCTCTCCTTTTTCCCACGCCTATGTCAGAAATAAAAAGAAAATCTTTTTTTTATAATTTTTTCTCCGTGTATATGTTTTGTGATACTTAAAGATGAAAGATTTAATATGATGATTGATAAATGAAATATTTAATATTTTTATTTTCCTCCCTCTCGTGACGACACAAACCGCGTTTGATTCCCATGTTTTCTCTGCAACTTGATATGTGCGAAATACAGCGTTAAGCTAAATGAAACTTTTTGTTTTATCCCATCATGCTTTACATACCATATATTACATAAAACAAGCCTTTATTAATACTAATTTATTTTACCAAATAATCAATCAACAAATATGAATATAGTTATTAGGCGATATCTATCAATTTGCTTCATCAATCAAAACGATCGCTAATCCCCTAATCGTCACATTATTTGAATATTAATTTCACACGTATTGTATGCGTATTATATCATACTTAATAGAATATATGTATAAAATACTTTATATATACATTGTATATATACATATACATTAATATTAACAGTTAGTGAAGATGAAGAGTGTGTTTGGTTGAACGCGCTAATCTCAAAAACTATTTGGTTAGAATTAAAAAATGTTTCTATGTAACTCTCCGGTAATACTTGCGGTAATTTAGTATGTGTCATACAAAAATCTTAGTTACTTCCATTTGACAATGATACGGGTAAATAAAAGGGTTCCCAGGTTCCCTATGCTATGTTCAGGGTACAGCGTGAAGTTAAAAAATAGAAAAAAGAAAATTTATTACAAATAGTATATACACATATTGTCTAAACTAAGCGAACCAAAATAAAGGGTAAGTTGCCATGAATAAAAAATGAATCGGTAAAAAACAAACGCTTAAACCTTTTTTTATTTATATGAAATAATAGGTATACTTCACTTTTCGTACCATGTGTGTGAAAATAATGGAAACCCAAAAGCAATCATCACTCGATTGGCCGATTTAACGAGTTCGTCCAATCATGAAATGAAATGCTTCGTATGGATCGGAAATATGAGTTTTTATTATACATTTTGGTCTAATATACCCTCTAATTCTACGTATTTTTTGCGCGATATTTGACTTCATTCTGGTTATTTATTTTTTACATTTTAGTATTGCTAAACCAGAATCAAAGAAAGATTTAACTGATAGAATCCGTATTTAAAATGAGAAATGTTACAGTAAGAATTAAGAATAAAATGCTCTGGTGGCTTAGACACGTTGAGAGTATGTGTGATATAATGATGGTAGATAGAAGAGATAGAGAGTGCAAGAGTCATTTGGCGCTCCGTCCAGCATAAGTAAAGAAAAACTATTTTATGTAGTTCTCTATATTTCCCTCCTATATTGCAAAAATGCGTTAACATACAAGAAATTATGACGGCTTCAGTTTCACGCTTTTGCATAGTAGGAAAACCTACAGCTAAGACACTCATTCCCAAATTTTCACCCAGTTTTGCAATGTGTAGACATTGCTTGTGACATGTGACGGAAATTAACGACGCAAAATAATTTAAATCCTCATCCATCGCGTCGCGCGACGGCCTCAACTATGTAATAACAGAAAATATAACTAATAAGGCATATTTAATTTACGAATTTCCGTCACTTCCGTTCCCAATTTTCCGCAGAATTCTGGGGGCATGTGTGTGTTGAGTAGTGGAACTCAACGTCGCGTTACCAGAGCGAGAAAATGAAAATATTGAATATTTCATTTCTTCGAGTGGGAATCGAACCCACAACCTGTCACATTTAGAGTCGCATGCTTGTGCCTCTACAGCACGATTGACCTTAAAAGGCTTACTAATAATCCCTATTAAAGTATCAAAACACTTTTATTACTGTGCAAACACTACGAGTATGAAACATGATAAATTTGATATGTCACTTTTGGCCCATATAAATGATTCTATCGAGAAAGCTATACACTGTGACCTTTAAGCAAACTCTTTTTCAAACTGTACGACATTTTTTTAATAAAGTACCTAATATTTAGGCTGGCGTGATTTATGGAGTATAAAATGAAATAAATTATAAGTTACAACCACGCATTTTTCATATTAGCATAGTAAATTATTGGATATTGAGTTATTAGTATAATTTAAGGTTGAAAACTTTTTTATATTTGGTAAGTACTAGTGTAAATACTAAGTAAGCATGTACTAGTATACAAAGTATAAACTATTTTCACATCATTATTTCTATCGCTTTCTTAAAGACAGTAATCTTATTATACTGTCTACTGTTATTACATTGAAAAGATAAGACTGTAATGAAGCCTTTGGAATTATTTTTATATTTATTTATATCTTATTATAAGTTACTTAAATTCGATGTAAAACGGGGACGGAAGTCTTAATGATAAAGAGATTGACTTAACACGAGGTTCTTATGTTCCCTCTGCAGAATCTGCTATGTGCGGGATATAGCCTGAAGTTACTTAATACATTAGGAAGCTACAATTGCTAATGAGCTATGAGTTTAAGTTTTTATATAAGTATAATTGTTTGTCATCTTGTTTTGTCGTCAATTAATAATCGTCGTTAAGCTAATTATAATTAATGGTAGTTGTAATCATCGAACACATAAATTAAACTCGCGTAATCATTGTGGCCTAACATGGTGACAGTGTGTTAGACCCTGATATAAACGCGATGGTTGTAGGTTCGAACCCAGCTCGGAGGAATTAATTATTTTTATTTCTCCGTTTATTTAAAACAAATAATAATGGATCAAATTCGGACAAAAAATGGATAACAATTTCAACAGAGTGGCTTCAGTTTCATTTTTTAACCCGCTTTTTCTGCACATTAGGGTTCAGACACTCCGTCTCCCGCTTTCCGCTCAAAACATTACTTGTTCAGTGACCTTAACGTCGCTTTTTGTTTTATTACCAGAGCGACGAAATGAAAACAACACATTCCCCCAAGTGGGAATTAATCCCACAACCATACTACCTGTACCGTTTACTACGCTGTGCCGTACTGTATATTTTAAAAATAATTTTAGAACTTTGAAAAATAACTATATAATACTACGATTGAACAATTTGTCTTTATTTAATAAATATACCAAATGTCAAAAAATAGCTCAGCTCGAAAGATCCAGTAGTCGATTGGCGTTAAAGTTAATTTCTTTCGCAAATGGCCCTTTGACCCAGTTCGTAGGCTTCACTGGTAGCAACGACCGCACGCTTAGTGCGTCTAAAACGGCGTGAGGACCGCTTTTACTTTACAAATGAAAACTATTTTCGCTATTAAAAGGTTAAGAAATGTATACAAAGGGGTCTTGACTTTTATAGATTAATATCTTCTAGGGTTTGGGTTGTAAGAATAGGTTTTTTGTAATTATTCAGCTGAAATATTCTGTTAGTTTTTAATAGATATTATGGCACCTAGGACTCTTGCTAAGATTTTGACCTCCATCTGTCACTCAGATTATCAATTAAATAGCTACAATGGGCTCGACAAGATTCATTTTTATATGAAAATATTTTTCTGATATTATAATTATTTTTTTAATATATTTATAGGTGAATACGGAAAAAATATATTTGTGTTATCTCTCTGGTAGACAAAGCCCGGTATTGAGTTCCGCCACTCAACACGCAATGTCTCAAAATATACATGAAAAGTAGGGAATGGAGTGTCTTAACACTAGATTTTCTCTGCCGGGAAAGTATACGGGAAAAAGCGTTCATTTGTTTTATCTCTTATTTATATAAAATAACTCTAACCTGTCGTTTTTCTAAATTCAACGAAAGTGTCACCTAAATAAATATTTTAGCTCAAATTTACTGTTTAAATATTCATGCACACGTTAAGCCGTCAGGCGCCGCTATCGTCACAAGGTAATTTAATTATGAAAGTGGAAAAATGAAGTCAGTTATGATATTTCAAAGTTATCGTTTATTATATTACTGAGACATGCTGCTTTTTTTTGTTTTACGCTGTATAGCAGGGTAAGCTGGAAGTTTTTAGTGTCAAGACATTCCATTCTCCACTTTCTTGAATTCGAGACAAAGGGAATGGGGATCGAAGCCATAGTCGTCGGGCCTACAATTGAAAAACCTCACAACTCAATATGGATGTTCTTATATATTTACATTTATACTATATGCTAATTTGAGATTAAATTCAATAATAAATAATATTTTTTAATAAAATTCTATATGAAATTGGGCATTGCTAATAGAGTATGTATCTTTATTTAGGATTATCACAAACAGTTCACCCGTGGTGGCGTTAGTAGAAATTATAACTACATACTTGTATGAAAGTGGAAAAATCATTTATCATTAATTAAATAATTCTTTATTATGCACATTAAAATATTTCTTCGTTGTGACTAAACAAATAGTATGGTATAGCTATGTACCTTACCAACAGATGCTACGATAGAGCATCGTGACTTAGTGACAAATTGATAAGTTATATTGACGTCACTTAAATTTTTTTTTTTACGTTAATGAAAAATACTTTTCTTATTTTTTTTGTTTTTTATTTTATAGACGAAGGAAGTACTCTAACTGGACCTCTTTTTGACATGCATTCTCCTATTGTGTTATATAATCTTTTTTTACAGTACAATCTCCTTCGTGTGTTCTCCACACAACGTGACATTGGCAAAGTGATTAGTGCCCAACTGGCACGCTCGAATTTTTATCTTAATGTATTAAGAACTGAACTAAAAGACTTTTCTTAATTATCATTATTTACTTTAATTTTTCTTACTAATAATATTTTACATTAACTTCACATTTCACAAAAGACAACGAGAAATAATTTAATCTAAATGGAGAGATTGATTACAGCGAAACAAACAAAAGTTTAAACTAAACTATGTACGGCTCTGATAAATGGGAGTGACAAGTTGGATTTGATTAATTATATCAAGATTTCTGTCTGCGTATTTTATATGAAACATTGTATTGTTATAATTTGTCATTTTATCTTAGTTTTACTAAATGTATTAAATATATATCAATCATCGTTGTCTTGACATTGGCGCCAATAACAGTATGAACTGTTATTTACAAGGAAAAATCAACGCCTTTGTAGACACCTCTTGTGGTAATGTCAATATATATTAAATACTAAAAACAAATTAGCTTCACGCTGTATCCCGCACACAGCAGGAAATGTAGTGTTGAGACACTTCGTTCTCTACTTCCCACCGAAATTTTGAGGCCATACGTTAAGTGGCCGAACTAAGAGCCGCGATTTGCTTAGCTAACAGGGCGAGACAATGGAAATATTGAATATTTCAAATTGGAATCGAACCCATAACCATCGCGTTTACAGTCCTACGCCACTACGGCTTCAAATAATTTATAATTACGCTATAAATATTTCCTTTATCTAGTTCTAGATTATTAAAAGTAGCAGAAAGTTTCAACACACAGAATAATCAATACTAGGTTCCATCTGTCCCAATGCAGAAAGTGGGGGAATGCATAAAGATAAATAAAATAGATACTTAACATGTGTTACGAGACGCATCTGGGACTTGGGGGATGTAATGTCCACTTATACATGATTTAGCAAGCTCGAATGTTACTTTTAGCTCTTCTAGTTAAACATTCTTATTTTATTATAAAGTACAATAGAAAACAAAGTAAACTATAATCAGTTTTATGCTTTTTCCCGCACACAGCAGGGTTGGCAAAGGGAACCTAGTGTTAAGACACTCCATTCGCCACTTTTCGCTGAATCCAGAATCCGGGCATTGTGGGTTGAGTGGCGGAACTCAAGGTAAAACGCAGGCTTTGCCTCGACACCAGAGTGAAGAAATGAAAATATAAATTAAAATAAATATTTTATTTCCTCTGCTCTACGTCTGCCCTCAAAGCTATAAAATAAAATAAATAAATAATACTAATATTTTGATTCATTCCAAGAGCGGTGATACTCATCTAGGCGATAATTTGAAATAACACAGAGACGTGACTTGCACTTTTATTACGAAACTTAATTAAATAAGAACGTACCTAAAAGATATATAAAAATATACTCATCTATGGGTATATAATTAAACTCATAAATCACTTTGAAAAATTGGAAACCTACAAAAATATATTTTAAGTAGGTATCTAGTATAAAAATAATACATATTGTAAAGCAAATTACTTACACAAGTTTATATATAAATATACTTATAGAATATATATAAAATATCTTATGACAAATTAAGTTCTAATTTTTAACATAAAAGCGTTTTAAAGGAAAATTAAAGGAATTAATTATTTTTAATCCCTCGTTCTGGTAACAAGACAAAGCACGGCGTTGAGTCCCTCCACTCATCACGAAATGTCTCGAAATTTAAACGGAAAACAGGCTCCTGTTATGCACGGGATACAGCGTGAAACCAAAATATATACATATATCGATAATATGATATTTTTTCAAAGATAACAGGAAAACTCAACGAACATAGGTTACTTTTTGTGCGAGAGGCAATTTTTTGCTAATTTGATCTTGACTTCGTGTTAGTGTGAATATAATTATATAATAAAAAAAACTTCTATATGTAATATGTTCTTAGACTCTTGTTTATGCTTAGCAAAGAAAATATTGTTTGTACTTCATTATAAGTGTGCAAATATGTATAAAACTAGTTTGTAAAGCAAATACAAGTTAAATGTATTTTTAATTTTCATAGAGGTAAATATATAAAACTATTGTAGTGCAGCGGCACAATGTCTGTATCAAAATGGTTATAGGTTCAATTCCGAGTCGATTAAAATCGTTTTTCTTGCCCCAGTCTGGTCTCAAAGCAACAGAGCAATTATGCGAGGTAGAATTTCGTCACCAAACATGCAATTCCTCAAATAAAAGAGAACGAAATCTTTTAATACTTTATTCTTTTTCCTGGATTAAAAAAAAGGTAAATGTAGGGAAGAAGTTAGGGAGTTATTTAAAAAAGTGTTTGTCTAACTATAGTAAAAATCATAACAATAGATGAAAAAGCAAAGCTTGCACATTTAAGAACTATAGTTCAAATCGTGCTCCACTCTGGACAGTTAAACTAAAATTGTAATATTCTTATAACTGTTATTAAATGAGAAATATAATTTAAAATGGTATAAAAAAATTGAGCCATATTGAGTAATTGATACGTCTACATTAAAAATACATGCGAATATTCATCTAATCGTTTAGTAATACAACAATATATATAAAAAATTTAGTTTTTCAATTTATATACCACAAAATAGTACTTAAAATAGCTAGAGCAAAACATTACTAGACACACCGATAAAACAACTTGTTAGAAATGTGACAACCATTGAACACGACAAAATAAAGAAACTTCTAGATCTTTTCGAATTCAAAGGGAAAATCACAACAATTTCTTACAACTAACTATACTTAATAAGTTATTATCGTCAATTTCCATGTAAAACGCATCCAGGAAGCGCTCTCCATAATGTTGGCACTTCAAATGCAAATGACGTCGTGAGGCAGCATCATGACTCAAAGAATACACAAAGATTGTTGTCGTAATGTTGACATAGTGTAAATTGTCCTTAGCGAGTGTAAATTGTTATACTTGTAGAATGACATGAAGGAAACAGATATACAGTATAATTTTGTGATCTGAATATTTTTGTTTGTGCAAACATTCCCGTCCCATCATGTACCGTTAAGACATTCAGTTACCAGTAAGACACTTCTGTTCCGCACTTTCCGCTGAAGACATTGCGTGTTGAGTGGCGGAATTCAACGCCGTGCTATATATACCTCGTTACCAGAGCGAGGAAATGAAAATATTAGACATTTCATTTCCACAACATGGACTGTTTAAGTATTCTCATATACATACAAAAGTATAGTAAGAATACAAATTGCTTGCTGAAAATTTTAAACAAATATTATTACAACAGAAGTAAAGAAAAACAATCCATAAAAAATTTCGTAGACGAAGGCCTTGTGGCTCTTAACAGGATAGGTGCTTGAAACTTAGTACGCGCGGCTTATGGAATTTGCCCTACTGCCTTTTGAAAGGAGTTTTAAAAAGAAAATATTATTATTTCCATTTTAGTTTACTATATTGAAAAATAATATAAATATACCTATGTATATATTTTAGTGGACTAAATATTACTTAATCTATATATATATAAGAACTTGTCCTCACTGACTGACGTAAGACGCACGCACAGCCGTAACTGCTATGCATAGAAACGTGAAATTTGGACAGATGTTTACTTTCGTAATCTGGACGTCCACTAAGAAGGGATTTTGAAAAATTTTAACCCTAAAGGGGTGAAATAGGGGTTGAAAGTTTGTATGGAAAAAAATTTAAATCGGCACCGATTCTTATAAAATTTGAAATTTAGATTTTTAAAAGTATTTAATTGAATACGTGTTTCATAGTTCTAGAATTCTCCCCCTAAGGGTGCAAATAAGGGGTTGAAAGTTTGTATGGACAAATTCTTAAATCGCCACCGATTTTTATAAAATTTGAAATTTAGACTCTTCAAAATATATCATTGACCACATGTTTCATGGTTTATTAGAATTCACCCCTAAATAAGCTAGCGAAGCTGCGCGCGTCCGCTAGTGAAACATAAATTAACCAATTCCATTATCTTAAACATATATTTAACTGGAGCAAACGATCCGTCAAAATGTGAAACCATAAAAGGATGGATTACTAGAACAAACTAATCTGACAGATTTGATTTTTTCCACGATCCGACATAGTATAGTGTAAACATGCCCAATTTGATTTATAACGTAGTAAAAAAGAAATAATTTTTATTTTACTTTTGCTCATAAAATATATTTATTGCTCTAAGATTATTTTATATTAAAGTCTTAGTTAAGTCCTATGTACATATAAAAAATCGATTTAATTACTTATTGCTTACCTACTAACTAAAGTAGCTTAAGATGACCTTAAAGTAACATTAATGTTATAATAGTGTTAGACTAATCGATTAGAGCCAACGCAGTGTCGATAGACGCTTATCGATAAAATCTATCGATTAAGATATAAATATCGATAACGTCTCTCGATTTCAGAAGCTTATCATCGTATGACACGGCGTCTAATTTATTAAATCTATAGTGACGTACGTCATGGTTATCGGTTAAATCGGTTTTTCCTTCGAAATGCATATGATTGATGTGATTTTTTTGCGATATTTTTGCTGTATTATTTGGTGTTAAAGGAAAATCTTTTTAATTTAGAATATCTTAAGAATAATTTTCTATATATATAGCTTCACGCTCTATGCTGTATGTAGCAGGGCAAGAAGAGGGGCCCTAGTGTTAAGACATTCCGCTTCTTTTTGTCATAAACGAAGGCTTGTAGATGGAATTTTGATCGATGAAAACATCAAAAATACCAGATAATCGATAAATGCATTTTTAAATATATCCTCCATGCAATATTTTACAATTAAGTATGTAAAATTGCATTTAAATTCCCAAAATATTAAATTTCACACGCTTCATTATAATATTACTTTAATAATATGTTAGTAGACTTAATAACATATGAAGCCTTAATTTTAAAATTAACTTTAACGAAGCAAAAATAATATCTTCAACATGTATTACCTTATTTCGTATAAGGTTTCCATAGATAGCTAGTACATTATATTAAAAAGATTATGTAATATAATGGTAAAAAAATGCACAAAAAAGAAGTACGAACGGCATTATAGAAGCAAAAACACCCAGTTCCGCGATCGTTAAATGGAGGAAGCGTCAATTGATCTGTTAAGATGTGGATAAGCTGTAATGGGTCTACGTGGATCTAAATGTACGTGAGATCAATGTCTGTTCTATGGGTTTTTACCTAGTAGATTAACAAATACAAATGAATATACCTGCTGTTTGTGAATCATTCTAGTTAAAAATTAATTATTTTTTAGTTTTTTTAAGTGAAAAATTTAAATATATTATTTTTTATATTTTCCTATATAATAAATATTTGTTTTATTATAATAAATACATATCTACCATTGAAAATAGTGAAGTAATAGATTAAATCGACGTATTTTGTAAATATTCTTTAGGCACACATTCTCATATTATTCAAGTTATTTAAAGATAATGTAATTACGTCATTGTTACACCGAATGAGCGACAAATGCATAATTTTATACTTCTTGCAATAAAAAAGATATTCTAATTGAAATTAGTTAAAGTACTAGATTTTCCATTTCTTCCGTTTCTATTAATAAACTACAATGTACTATATACCTATTATAAGATACATTTGCGTATAACAAATATTAGTATACATACATTATTGGTTAACGTCGGGCCGGCAATTGCTCGAGTAAACATTATTGGGACGTCATAGAGAGTTATAGTCTAATTTTTTTCTCGGAAATACATATAAAAACATTTATATGACATTTTAACTTCATCTAAACTATACAGTTAATATTTAATATTATTATAGTTATATATTTTATATTGTTGGTTCGATTCTGAGACAACAAAACAAAACGTAGAGTTTAGTTCAAGTGGAAAACGGAGTGTCATAATACCAGGTTACCTCTGCTTATCTTGTTATATGCGAGATATAACGTCAAACAAAAAAAACTATAAATAAGATTTTCTTTTATTTCCAATAGTTTGATAACTAATGGAAATAAAATGCAATGAAATAGCATAGCAAACTGCAATACAATGGCTTCAATGACTCTAAATTGGAGAGTACAAAATGGAATTATTTTTCACTGTGTTTTCTTTCTATTTCTCCAATATATATTTACAAATAGTAAATTAACACCCATTTTTTAGGCGAAATCCAAACCCAAAAGCCATGTAAACAACGTCACTTTTGCCTTACCAGACAACGAAAATAAAACACTTTAAATATAATCATAAACTGACTGATAATCGAACACTATACCATCGCTTGTACAGTTGTAACACCAACTGCCCCAGACCTGATGACATCAACCTTGTCTCATTGGATCTAATTATGAAGATACCACCACGTCCATAGTATCTATTAAATTTACATACTATTTTTATAGCACTAATGAAGCCCAATTTCGTTGCACCGACCGCTTCAATTTAGTACTGCCCTGTAATTTATTAGTAATTGATTTAGTGCTATAAATTAGCAGAACAATGTTTTCAGCCACAAATTATAGTCGACATATTCTGATATAAATACATATGAATAAAGTCTCTAATATAATATGTTAGATTAGCTTTTGATATTATGTCCTTTACTAAATTTTAAAAAAATCAGAAGGAACGTAGAGTGTCTCGAAGAAAGTGGAAACGGAGTATCTTAATATTACATTCCCAGGTTCCCTCTACCTATCCTGCTACGTGTGGGACAGACCGTAAAGCTAAAATTCTTACACTTAAGAAAAATTAGAACGTAGCTGGATTTAAAACTATTTACTTGTAAGTAACCGCTAAAGAGTAAAATAGACCATATTCTCTGAAGAATATCGATACGTATATATAAACATAAACTTACATACTCTACAAGGATCGTACATACAAAATTAAACCCTTATACGCCCAGTAGCATAGAAAGTGCGTTTTCTGTCAATCACAAATCACAATCAAAAAGTCACAAAATAAAGACTTTTTTAGCTACGATATTATTCTCAGTTAAATTTAACTATTGTATACACCATAAAAACTTAACTATTCACAATGTCATCATGTCAAACATTCATTTATTAACTAAAATCAGTAAAATAACTAGTGTCAACATCATTGGCCGCAAAGCTAGAAATTTGTGTCTTTTACATGAAATAAACGTAAATAGTACGGTTAATATGCGAATTTCTATACAAGTCAATTTGAATAATTAATTTATTCACAGTTCCCGGACTTTCGAGTGCATTTTAATTATAAAAGACCATTAGGTACGGGGTGAAACAGTTTGTTTGCAATGTGATTACATAGTTTATGTTTAATGATAACAATCAACTATTTTTTTTTTCTAAATTCACTCTGTATTCTGCATAGGGCGCAGTGACTCAGTAGATCTGCGTCTGACTGTGAACGTGACAGCTGTGGATTCGACCCCCACTCGCTGCACTAAATTGTTTTCATTCTCTTGCTCTGCTAAAACAAACTGCGATATTGAGTACCCTTATTAAACACGCAGTGGGTAAACTAAATGAAACGTGGAGAGCAGAGTGTTCTTGGCATTAGGTTATTTCAGTCTACTACTTTTACTTAATGTGTCTTAAGTCTACTAAAACTGAAAATAATTTCATAAATATTCGTACAGTTCAAGCGAGCGAATCCCCTATATATCCGTTGATATACTAAAGTATAAGCGACCTTCACTTGTTCATATAATAAAAAATATTCTGCGTTCAAATAAAAAGACAATCTGATATCCATAAAAATGATATTCACACAAAATGTGTCTAGAATTTTTTACATCAAGGACACATAATAATTTCTTTGAGCCTGATCAGACTAAACTATTTTTGTTTAAGAGTCGAAAATTGTGGACCAATAAGTACTGTTTATAAAGAAAATAACCTTTTTTTTTCTCAACAAAAATACAAACAAATATTTTTGTAAGAAAAATAGCAATAAAAACGCAATATTAATAATCAATTATATTTGTTTTTAGTTAGTTTCCTTTTAAGCTAAATAATCTTTAATTGATATAGAAAGGTCCATTTTGTATTATTTAAGGTTTAGCCTCAATAATAAATATAGTCCTCGAATAGGCTACCAATCGAAAAGGGTTTACACATTCTAGTAAGTAAAGTAACTATAAATTGCAGGCTGGCATCTCTCCAACCTACGAGTAACTCGGAGCCCCCATAAAAACAAGGAAAGCTCACAAAATTGATATTAATATCAGTCCCAAACACGTAAGTTAAACCAATTCAGCGATAAAACAAATCTCAAGTGGAATTCTCTTGGAAATAAGATAAAATTATTCAAATACAGCTTCGAGTTACGTCTAATACAAATATTTTTGCTTTTTTTTCACTTTCCTCAAAGAGTGGTCTACTTGTTAAGTCATTTCTTTATAAAGTATTTTTTTTAAAAATCTGCTTTTCATAACGTTTACTCTATGATCTTCGCCGATAAAATTATTAAAAAAATAAAAACTATGGAAGAATATATATTTTTTTTAGAATATGGGAACCTAGTGTTAAGAGAAAGAAATGAAAATAGTAAATTATTTCATTTCCTCTAGTGAGCACCGAACCTACAACCGTCGTGTTTGCCGTGACGGCCACAAGAATAAATAAAGTAACACTAAATATTAAATATTTCTAGATTTCTGTAACATTGGACATTTTAATTTTGATAACATGAATAGCCATAGAAGCATTAAAATAATTCTATTCTTAACATCACTGCGTTCATTATAAATAAATCAATCTCAATATTATCAATGATTAATGTGTGAAGGAAAATGATTACAAAATGCTTTTAGTATATTATTATTACATAAACTTTTTAATCTTTTATATTTATTTAGGTATATAAATAAAATAATTAATATTTGTTGTAATTACCACTTTACGAATCTCTCCCGATGGAGAGTTACATGGAGATTGAAGACACTTGATCCATAACTAAGTTTTTCACTCTTAGTTAACTTAGTACCACTTTTAGTTGAGCCGCGATATTAAAAAAATTAAATAAATGAACACTTATATCTCTCTATTGTATAAAAATATGAAGAAGCTAAAAATATGTTTTTTGTCACGAGTAATTTTTTCAAGTATATGATATAACAATGCTAGGCTGTTAATATATTGTAAAAGTTCATTTACACCCGAACATTGTTGCCGTCACTTGTCGTTCGCATCGCAATTTTTTTTTTTAATAATATATACTTGCCTAGGAGCATGCATGGGTCAAAAAAGAATATTTTAATTTTATTTTTTGATTATAGCAAGCCAGGGTTAACCACGGCTTTGTTAGCAAACAGGACGAGCCGGGAACGGAGGATAAAATATAAGAAGGACCAAATTATAGCTAGATTTGAACTTATAATTATAATGCCGACCCACCAATTCCAAACATATTATCAAATTTAGTTTCAATGTTTGAAATAAAAAAATAATTTCAATCAAGAACTTAAACTTTTAACAAATGAACACTAAATATGTATAAACAGTAAAGTAAGGTATAGCGCGCACTAGTGATTTTTGTCACCGTGACTGTTGCGT
>JAEBDU010013258.1:176888-247383 GCA_016802625.1 Heliconius numata
CGTTTTGTCGATTTTATAAAATGAAAGTTGCGAACTCGGAATAACGTGATTAATCGAATTGACACAATATCGATATCGGTATGTACAATACAACGTATGTGTGTATGTCAAAAGTAATATTAGCGTAATATATTGCTTATATCGTACCAATAATTTTCAGTGATTTAGATTTAATAAATCATCTGGATACGGTTTTGAAAAATAAAAAAAAAACATATAATAATATATTTTGCAGGGTACATAAAGTGAGCTCAACTATCTCATATATCAAAAATGGAAATATTAGCTATTCAGTAAAATTGTATTTCCAGGCCATTAGTCTAAATTTTCTTTTGAGCCACAATCTGTGTGTAATTTCTTAAAGACAAAGTTTAAAAAGAAATATAGCTTTGGATAAGTCTATTGGTTTGATTCAGAATCCGTGATATTTACATATAATTTTTATTTAAATATAGAATTTAAACTCTAAAATGTGCAAATTCACATATCTTTTGCACTTAGTTTGCTATTATGATGCTTGCTATTATTATATCTATGAAAATGTCTTCTATTCACATTTCTTAAATGATTTACATAGTTTTTTATTTATATCTACATGGAAAAGTGGAATCGTGCAGTGGAGGTAAACGTTTAAGTCCATAACACTGCTATGGGCCCGGCACCGCCAATCCATGGAATAATAAGCAGTTTCTTCTCCCATCTCTTTATTATAGATTGAATATAAAGAACGAAATAATTTCCATAAGGTTGTCTCAATTAGTTTCTCTATAAAATAAATTAGCTGACAAAATATTACCACTATTTAAAGCTAATAAATTATGTTTACTTACAATAAATCACACCACAGTTAATATTTATTTTTCGTGTCATACTCTTGGAAAAGTTCCACAAATCGAGACATGTAGCGGAAGCTTAATTCCGCCAGATTTAATAAATAGCATTTATGACGCATTTGTTAGATTACTAATAGGTTATTTAGTATTAAATAATATATAAGCATTTATAATACATTTTATTTTGCTCGAACAAGTCTACGAAATTTCTACTTGTAAAGTAAAAAGTTTGCTTTTTTTCTAAAGGAAGCTTAACGTTTAAAGATAACTTATCTACAACTTTAACAATGTTAATATCCTTTTCCTTAATTTCCTGCGAAATATGAATTACTTTTTTTATATTGATCACAATTTTTTATCGCTAATCATTAGAAGCTTTTATAATTTTGTTCATTTTTTTATCACTTAGGAAGGGAAATATTGTATGCTGAAATTTCCATACAATTCTCTTAAAAGAAATTGCATCAATAAACATCATGAAGAATGAGTTGCCCTGCTCCTGAATCTGCATAATAGGAAAAATATATATAGAAAGAGTCACCGTTCTCCATTTACCTACATATGTATCTCCATATATTTAGGGTAGGGACATAAAATTTGTATTATTTATTGTAAAATTATTAAATATAGCGGGATTCGAATTCTCAACCGTTGGATACAAATTCAGTCACTGCGCTATAATATCCTTAATTCGGAACCAAAAATATGAGAAAAAACAGACCAGAAATAACATAAATCCTTTCAGTTATTAACAAAATGAACGCGATACAGCAGTGGGGTAATTAAGTACGAATATTGAAGCTCCGTTCACACGTTAGAGAAGCTTAATCGTGTTAACAGAGCCATAAGTGATGTGAACATTGAACGAACGTTTTGATTGAATGAAGATTGTCATTTAGTTCGCTCTTCAAATAAATTTTGTTATTAATTATGTAATGGATTTTGTATATATTAGTACTTAGAGTAGTAGAATTTGTAGCAAATATGTGAAACAAGTTGGTTCAAATTTCACATAATTATGTTACTTTAAATATTGCGTTTGTTGATACTTATTAATATTAAGTTGCCCGGCAAATGTAGAAATTAAAATTTTATAGAATTATTTAATTTATATTTCTCTTTTCTTATAGATTAGTTAACCAAATTAAATTATGCTTTCAAACCATCTAGGAACCCGTTAAAATATAAGTAGTTATAGTATAGTAGAAGAATTATACATATAGCACAAGTGTACTTCTATTCTTCTATAATATAGTACATATTTCTAGGTTGACTTTCTATTTTTCTCGTTCTGGTAAAAAGGTAAACTGGGGAAGAGCAGTGTCTTAATGGAAACGGTGTGTCTTAACACTAGAGTCCCACGTTCAACCTATCTACCTTGCTATGTGCCAGATACAGCGTGAAGTTAAAAAAAAATTCTAGTACCTACCCAAGAGAAACCTTGAATATTTTTAAGTAGGTGGAATGCTCAACACTGATTGACTTATTACTTTTTGTCTGCCCTGCTAAATGCGAGAGACGAGTGAATATAAACAAAAAAATAAGATTTATATCTTTCTGTAAAAGAAAAGAAAATGTAAAACAATTTATTGCAATAAATAAGATTTCCAATGTATTAAACAACGAACACTTTAAAATTTAACGTCAATTGTTAGTTAATCCGCATGAATAATAATATAAGAACTATTTTAAAAGTTGAAAATTCTCCATTAACTTACCGTATCACAACGTAAAATATGACTTCTTCGAAACCTACAATGGTTATTTATGAGTATTTTCGTAGCAGCTATCGGTGAAGATTAAGTGCACCGCTGGAGGTTCAGTTACGTTAATGCATTTCAATGGGTTGCACTGATTAAGCGATGTTGACCTGAATCGTTTTACGATGACTCAGAGTTCCTTTTCAGAATGATAAATCAGCTTCAGAGGGAAATTAGTGTTAAGACACTCTGTTCCTCATGTACGCCGAATTCTGGAGGTATTGAGAGTTGAGTGGCGGAACTCAACGCCGCGCTTTGTCTTGACACCAGAGCGAACACATAAAAACATACATTTCATTTTCTCGAGTGGGGATCGAACCCACATCTAGTCGTGTCTGGCTTCAGAGTTCTTTTTGGTTCAGTATAATAATATAAATTAATGTTAATTTATGTTTTGAAGTGATGAATGAATCGATGACCACCGCAAGCATAAAAAATATAGCTTATTGTCGTAAAATATACATACATTTGAAAAATATCAAATACTACCACGAAAGTAGTCCTTCTACGACCGTACATTTGAAAATTGCGCTTCAATACAACGTGGTTCACGAGTACTTGCTGAATATATTTATGTGTGTCAATGCTCGTGCCTATTTCAGGCTGCATTGCCGCTGCACACTGTATGGGAAATAGCATGGGAACTTATGAAAAGAACCTTTTACACTCCATTATTTGATTATTATATATTATTAGTGTCTTAACACTAGGTTCCCTTTGCCTCCCCTGCAGGGTGCGCGGTATACAGCGTGAACCTGATTAGTGTTCTATAGAGGCCGTCTAGTGCAGGGGCTCAATCGTGTGACTGTAAACGCGACGTTGGGACGTTCGATTCCCATTTGAGGGAATGAAATGTTTAATATATTAATTTCTTCGCTCTGATAACCAGGTAAAGCAGGTTGAGTTCCACCAGGTCAAGCAACCCAGGTTCCCTTTACCTATACTACTATATGCGAAATCGCAAAAAAAAACCAAATAATTTCAAACGTGGAACGGAGTGTCCCATTACTAAGTTCTCTTTGCGAGAAATAAGAACATGGTAGTTTCTACCAGAAAATTTCTGGTCAGTTTGCACATATGTAGGTTTTAAATATTATAAATGGTGTATAAGTATCTCAACTTCGTACCGCACCCGAGGTTGCCTTTGACTCCTTCACGGGAAATGGGAACGATTTCGTTCTATTCATGCAACGTAAGTTATTCATATTGCTTTACTTTTTATATTGTATGTCTTTGCCTTTATTTCACAAAAGTAATAGAAGAATGCATTATAATTATGAAGGAAGAATTGAATAAGCTTTTAAGAATCTTTTTTTAATGTTTTTTTGGCTTAGAGAAAAAGAGCATCTCTTTTCCGCAAGTAGTAAGTAGGAGTAGGAGTTTAGTGTTAAGACACACCGCTCCCTAGTATCCGCCGAATTCTGGAGGTACTCCGTGTTGAGTGGCGAAACTCAGCGCCGCGATTTGCCATTTGGCATTAAATAGGTGCAGCTATAGAAAATAATATTTATACAACTAAAATAATATTTGGATTTAAAATTAATTATTAACATTTAAAATTATGCAGGTTTTCCATGTTTTTTCAAATATTATGAAGTAAATTACAGATACGAGTATATTAAGAATGGAAGAAGCCACAATATTTAAAAACAACGGATGTAATATACATGTCGAGTAAGATTTGTATCGCTAAAAAATATTGTGTTTTACAATTTATTTATGAAGATTAGAAGATTTAGTATATTTTCTCTTTTAGATTTAAATAAGTACGTGTATTTACGCTTTAAAAATGTTAAAAACATATTTGTTTCTTTAATTGAACTTAGTTTTATCAAAACTTAAAAAAAAAAAAAATTACGTAAGCAGTACATACGCGTGCACAGCCAACACGATTTTATCAGGTAATATTACGATCCTGCTGGAATTTCAAGATTAGAAGTACGGTGTTTCTCAACCCTTCGAAGTAAGTTCAGACTTTATTTTAAAATTCTATGTAAATCTAAAATACACATATATAAGTGTAGAATGATGTGTAAAATAATTTATTTTACAAGTAACTAAAAAAAATGTTTAATTTGTCTATAAATAACTACATATAATTTAAAACGAAAATCCATTATAGATCAAAATTTTTAGCGTTACTCCAACTTGTCATTTTTTAATTTATGTTGGCTTACAGCCATAGGGGAGAGCGGGGCTAAAAGTTACCGAGGTAAGTTGTTCCGATGGAAATAATTTCGCGGGGAAAAGTGATAGGAATATTTAGTAAACACATAGTGAAATGCAATGTGATAGCGCACCCATGGCCAGCATATTGAACAATCCAGTGGCACCCGAAACCTATGGAATAGCACACGGGTGTCGCTGGTGCACGTTTATAAATATTTTCCCATTTGATATTTTTGGTCTGTCTCACAAATTTTAACGATTAGCCTCGAGTATTTTAGTGTTTCTTTTACATATATTATCTACTATTTCGGAACACTATTTGTAAATTATTTGTGTTTTTCCTAATCTTATTTATATAAAATTTTTTTTCAACACGTGTTTTTGGGGCTAGATGTTCCCTTCTTTTGGGGCATGTTGTGACCTCGGAAAACTTTCGCTAATTCATTCGTACCCATAATGGGATGTAAATATTGTAATTTTTCATACTAAAAAGTATTGTAATTTAGTAACATGCGGACTTATGCTCGAAAATCAACTCGAGGTTATGTGTCATATGAGTTGATGCAAAAAGCAGCGGAGGTAGTTTTGAAAGATTGCAGGAATAAGATAAAAACTATTACCAAAGGATTACATATACATATTGAGAAAAGATAAAGCTATTAAATTAATCAAAATAAGTTTTATTTTATATAAAATTATCTTTTACTTTTTAGTTCGTTGTTTTTCGGTTCAGTTTTTTTTTGTTCAAAATTAATTCTTTTTACGATTTTAAGTGATAAATAACCTTAAAAGGATACTTTTTAAATGAGTGTTGGTTGTGGTGGAAGTGGTTGTTAACGAGTGGCATCTGTTGTGATATGTAAAACTTGACTCAATTAGGTATTATTTTTGTGGAAACTAACATTTTGGTATATTGACAAGAAAATACATAAAAAAATATTCGGGCGAATTGGGAACCTCTCCCTTTTTTGAAGTCGGTTGAAAATGAAAACATATTTTTTGAGGTTGGTTGAAAAGAAATGCAACGATGGGGAATCTTACTTCTGACAATAATTTTAACAAAGTTTTCCCTTGTAACTATTCCAGTATAATTAAAATTTACCAAAATAAAAACAAATTTTCTCAATTTTGACTAAATTTTATAATCGGAACCTAACCAAATTTTCATCAAACTATCCTTGAAGTGTATCCTTTTAAATAAGAAAAAAATCATTGGAATCGGTTAGCGTGATATTGAGTTATTCGTCATTTTGTCGCACACATACCAATATAAATTTAACACTTATGTGATTTTCTCATAGATACCATTGTCAAAAATAGAATTAAAAAAAATTGGTTCCCACATGGGAAGCACTACCTTTCAAATAAAAAAAATCATCAAAATCGGTTCACCTAATCAAAAGTTATGAAGTAACATACTTACATAAAAAAAAACAGTCAAATTGATAATCTCCTTTTCTTACAGAAGTCGGTTAAAAAAGATTTGCTTTTGCGCCTGGTGATTATTATGATACTGTTGATTATTCCTTAAATAAACAGGCTTTGTTCGATTATTTATTGTTTTTTATTGTGCAAATAATAGCTTTAAAAAATATGGTAACAATTTACCCCGGTCTGTTAACAACTTGCCCCAAATCGGGGTAAGTTGTTACTTTCCGACTTCAGTCACAAAAAAATTCATAATAAAAAAGTCTTACAAAGAATACCCCAAATTACTGTTTTAATTGCAAGTCTAGATATGTAAGTTCAATTTGATTATATTGTATAAATACTGAAATCAAGTATTCGTAGCAATATTTGAGGTTATAAAAAAATCGGAACTTTTGGCCCCGCTCTCCCCTACTGTAAAGCTAATTTTATACGGCCGTGCAAGCTTACATCGATCGTCGTTATTGCTTTCAGCGTGTCTATTTGTAAATTGTTTAGGAAGTATAAAAAACTATTGAACGTTGATGAGACGTCATATTACATGATTCATGGTGGATTGTTTGTGGTAATCCTGAGTTATAAGCGTAAGAATGGATTTGTGGGTGCTATTTTGAAAGAAAATGAAATTTATTTTTCATTCTGTTATTTGATTATGGCATTTTTTTTTCACGAGTTACCCGCACATAGCAGGAAAGGCAGAGGGAACCTAAGAACCTTGTGTTAAGACACTAAGTTCATTCCAATTACGACACTTCCGATCCCCACTTTTTGCCGATTTCTGAGTGGTGGAACGTAACGCCGCGCTTTACTTCAGCTTCACTTAGCGAGGAAATTAAAATCAGATCAGGTCATATTGTGAGAGACTGCCTCAAACGGTGTTTCAAATCTTACAGAGAACCCGATAACTGAATTTATTGATAGTGACTGACTGAGTGTAACCGCCATGAGTGTAAATTGGTTTCCAATCTGGCGATTGATATTTAATTAATTTTTACAGTTAAACGAAACGAAATTGAAATGTGAAAAATGAGCCAACTCAAAACATTACAATATTTTTGTTTACACAGAGAAAGTGCTATCTAGCAGAAAGTGTGGAACGGAGTGTTTTAGCACTAGGTTACCTCTACCTGCCCTACAACATGCGAGATACAGAAGCTGAAAAAAATTACAGAGAAAGCTATTATTATGCATTCTATTAATTCGTACAAAATCAAAATATAAAGCAACTTCCTTATTGAAACTTGTCGACTAAAGTCAATATAATTCTAGAGCAAAAGTTAATCGCAAGAATAGTTTCAAAAACTTCCTCTGCAGTACAACGAATTGAAAATTGAGCAGAATCAATTCTAGACACGTTCTAGGGGATTCCCAATATTGCTTTTGGCATTATAAATTGAGTAGCAAGTGTTGGTAATTACCCTCTTTCTTTTAAGGAAAAATGTTAGAAGCTGTGTTCAAATATTCTACATAATATAAATAAATTTACTATATTTTATGTGGTAATTTATTTTAATTTTACCTAAAAAAAAAGAGACTTTTAGATACTTTTTTTTTGCTGCGATATAAAGCAGCTGTCGATATCGATCGTTACAATAATATTGTAATAGATGATAATCACACCAAATACATACGTAGTTACTAATTAATTATTTAAAAAAAAAATGGTAGTAGGAAAGATCGATAAGAACTTTTTGTCTTTTTAGAGTATAAAAAATTCCCCTAGTGGTATCGAAACCACAACCTTTTCGTTTACAGCCAAACGGTGTGGATATAATGGCCTTAAAAACTAGAAATACTTTAGGGTAGTTTCAAACAAAAATACTCAACAGGTTTTGCTTACCCAGAAATTAACATAAAAATATTTCCAACATAATTAAAATTTCATTACACACATTAACAAAAATAACATCCATGAATTACTATCACAGAGCACGACAAATGCCAAAATGGCGTGTTTTAGTTTACCAAATTAAATACAATATGTATATATATATACGAAAATTGTGTAAATAACTAAATTGACAAAAAATAATTAAAATTTCATCACAAAGGACAGATGCAGGCAAATATAAAACGAAACTTCTCCAGTTTGTACCTCATTAACTGGTTTGTTTGGGATAAAGGTTCTGTTGATTCAGCTATTAGGGGTTTTGAAAATTTATTATGTATGTTTAACTGAAAATTATGGAAAAACATCAGGCAAATATGATATAGCCCATTGTTAAAGTTTCAAAGTAAACAGCTTTTTGAATAAAAGTTGGAAACAAATGTTTTACGTTAGGCTAGTTTCATATAATATATCGCCTACAGTTATATACGCGCCTATTAAGTTAAAAATGTCATCATCATCATCATCATCATCGTCCCCTGCTGGACATAGGCCTCTCCAGTTAAAAATGTAATAAGTTTTTATTAAACGAAAATGAAATGTGTAACCAGGTCAAATATATTAGCAGTAGGTATGTGAGTAACTGTTCATTCAATATGAAATCTATATAATCTATATATATACAACAAAGTTTTAAAGGGGACTTAATTGTATGTTATGTTATTTGTTGGTAATATTTACTTTTGTATTTCGCTTAAGGGCTTTTGTTATATTTAAAGGGTCCCAGCTTGTGAACAAAAAAAATAGATCTTTTATATTAATATTAACTAGCACCTCTTATATATATTTAATTTTAAAATTTATATACGAATAGTTTTTTCGTAATAGTAAAAAAAAAATATATAATTCAAATCTAATTATTTACATAATTACTGCGTGAAAATTTGACGCAGCCAAAGTAATAGGCTGGTATTAGTTTATAATAAAGGTGTACCAGAGCCTTGTTTCATTAATCATATTAAATGAAGACCCTTTGTCATGCCATACACAAAATAAGGGTTACCAAAATCTTGTTGTTTTGTTAATTTGAACTTAACATCTAAATTAATAAGGTTTAAATTTATCTTGTTGTTCACTTTAAATATAGTTGGTATATTTTGGAATATGATAAGCTGCTGGTAAACTGAGGTAGAAAACGATAATGTAATTAATGTTTAAGTCAACTTACAAGATTTGAAATATTATAAAATTACAATATAACGTCGCGTTTCTTGCCTATAATTTTATCTTTAGAATCTATACATATGAGAAAATTGTAAGTGATTAATATAATTAGTGAGAATGAGAGAAAGAAAATAATGAGTTTTTAAAATTTTCATGTTTTCGTCTGTGCACAGTAATCTTAGGCGGCTTAACCGACTTTAATGCGGTTTTCACTCCGAATTTGGCGGATGGCCACTTGTAGTTAAAAAATCTAAACTTAAAAAGTGCAATATTATTTTGAACATAAAAATAATCACATCTGTATACTATCGTCAAGAAATATAAAAAATTGATTGTTTCCGAAATAAAACATTGTATCTATCGATTGATTACAGGTATAACGTCATGACATGACTTGCAAAACACATAAGCTAAAGTAATGTTTTTTTTTACATTTTTGCATTATCGTAACTGATGAAATGTATGTGTCTTAGAGCGGGAAGTGGAAGCTTTACGGAATGTTAAGACACTTCGCTCCTCACTTCCCACCGAATTCCCACCGAATCGTGGAGGCATTGAGTGTTGAGTGATGAAACTTAACGCCGTCAATAAAGCACGAATCTTTAATTTTGACTTCCAACTCCAAAAAAAACGCATTGTACTTCAATACGAAAAGTTATTAGAAAATTGTTTCCACGCATTTTCTTTTCAATAGTTGAATTTTGTTTATGTCGATGGTAATATCTTATAATGTAATCCAGATTATTTTCGGGTGTGAACGTAAATCGCGGTGGCGTAAGTCGATTTCTTAATGTCAAAACAAACCGCCGGTGATAGAGTAAGGCAGCTGATGTATTTTTTGTACCGCGTTAAATATTTAAAGATGAACTAATCAAAGTTTATTTTTACAAGCTTTTAATAGTTATATCTTTTTAATTTTGTCTATGAAGATAGGAAGTAGCTATGTATTTTTATATATAATTGTTGTTATTTTATATTGTTAATATTCAGCGATAATAATTCAATCCAATTCATTAAAGTATGTAATCTTTTTTAGATGTGATATAAGCTTCATTTTTCAAAGATTTAATTGTAACAAAATTAAATTAAAATTTAACAACCATTTAGCGTATTGCACAGACATAAAAAACATTCCTCAAGTGGGACTCGAATCCACATTCATCGTGTAAGGCAAGACATAAAAAAATCGACTGTACTCAGTCGATTTTTTATCTCTTAGCTTCTCTCTTCTCTTCTCTCTTTACTCTTCTCTTATCTTTTAATCTCTACTAGTAGATTAACAATTATGATACTATTATAGTTGTGTCCTTTAAAACCCTTCAATAAAAAACACCCATCGATACAACTATTACATAGATAGATATAAAGATTCATTTAAATAAGCTTTGAAAACTTCTCTTATAATTTTTACTTCAATATACGCCTACGCAGATATCTATCTATGTTTTTGCTAACAAGTTGTTACTGAACAAAGAATATATATTTGATATTCTATACAATATATTCCATTCAGGAGTGTGCTCGTAGAACCCTACTTCCACTTATGTTCTCACATTGTAATAATGTGAAGAAGATCTGCAGAGATTTCAATTTCATTCCTATTGTAATAAAAGTAGGTAGGTACAAGTGATGTGAACGTAATCTTGGATTTACTTGTAGCTTATAACGGAGAATGGTCTCGTGTGTTTTGAGGAATACAATGTTATTTTTCAATGTTAAATTGATTTTGGTTTGTTTGTGGCATATTTTTTAGTTTTTTTGTTGTATAATAAGGTTAATGTAAAAAAAAGAATATAAAGTCTTATAATAAAACCTACTATTCTTCATTTTCCCACCGAAGTTTGATTTGAGTTTGCTTCTACAATATTCAAATGGAACGCACTTTATCTTAATACAGTGGAAAATAAATACAAATAAATTATTATTATTTACCCGAATCGGAATCTAACACACAACTATAGAGTTAAAAGACAAGCGCTGTCCCTATAGTGAGTGATGGTTGCCTCGATATTTAAAATTTATATTCGATTTAATTTAAATGTTTATTACACTAGTTAGCTTTTAATTGACAGGATCAGGAAAAAAGTCATATTCCACAGATATACGAATAAAACTGAATTTTCCAGCTTAGCTGCCATGAGTGTAGCTTCTTGTGTTATAAAGATTAAATACAATACAATATACGCCACAATTATAATGTGACAAACTTAATTCACTCATTAAAGAAAATTAACTTTGCGAGTTTCGAAAAATAAGGAAAATTCGTAGTACAATAAATAATAACGTTTTTTTATTCACCAAAAGTAATATATCATTTTCCCTATACTTTATAACGTATATTTATATCATAAAAATTATGTAATTTTTATGCTTACACAAATTTCAATAGATAGCTAGGTACATAAGTAAATCGTTCTCTCCGACCATGACCAATTTAACGAGCTCCACTTGACTATATTTAAAAAAGGAAACGAAATACTTTACGTAAGTGAGTACAAAAGTTACATTTTCTATTTAAAAATAGATATATTATGTTTTGTATTTTGGTAAAGTGGTTCGTGGAGTTCCACCACTGAACACGCAATGCCTCCAGAATTCAGCGGAAAGTGGGAAACGGTGAGTCTTAACACTAGGTTCCCTCTGCCTACAGCGTCGCCTCACTTACTATGATATTATTACACATAACCTTAAGATACTGGCGTGTATCAACGCCGTGCTTTTTTTAAATTAAACTAAAAACTTAAAATAACTTATCATCCCAAATGGGGATCAAGCCTCATCCTGTTTATGGTAAGTTATAGCACTGCGCCATAACGGTGTTATTACGGTTTCGTTATTTCGTTATTATCATTTCATGAATGTGCATATCCATCTTCTATTTCCATTTACTAGAAGTATCCACCAACAAGTAAATGCACTCCAAAGCTTAATAAACTACTCCTCGGTGAATTTCTACTGCACATTTCAAAATCCCATGCGATGCATCCTACTTTGAGTTAGTGACAGTTGCTAACCGTGAAACACAATCGTATGCTCGATTTCCAAATAACTAGACTTGAGTTGTTATCGAAGTTACATTCACAGAGCAAGCATATTATGTTACATATCCCGAACACAGCAGGGCAGGCAGAGAGAAACTATTGTTAAGACTCTCCGTTGCCCACTTTCCGCCGAATTCTAGAGGTATTTATGGGTATCTTCTTGGATCTTGCAAATATACATTGTGATTTCGCCGTCCGTTCATGTAGCTGTTTCTTATAATGAAAACTATCTATATAATAGCGAAAATCTTACAAGAGTAGAATTGAGAAATTCTTAAATAAATACAGTCAAATTGAGAACTTCTCCCTTTAACAGAAGTCGGTTAATAAAAAATACAATTACTAAACTACTATAATAAATGTAAGCAATAGATAAAAAAGTCACCTCTCACACCCGACAACTGAATGTATAAATCAGATCTCTCTATCTGCAACGTGCCCGTGCACGTGTTTCGTTTGTTTTACCATATTTTTGTGTATAAGTTGAATAGACTTATTTTAATAACACATACAAATATTTTGAATCATTATCTACTATTAATGGAGGAGCTATTGGTCTATGCGTGACCTCATGAAAGGAGACTTTCCTCTGCGACATAAGAGACGAGAAGAAGTGCTTTCCTATGGTGCCCAGACATGGTCTTTATATTCTTGAAGGATTAATATTTTTTATGTTATATGCATATAACTTAAAAAAATATCTACTACCAGTATCGGGTTTATAAAATAAAATCACTGACAAATATTTGCTCGATGAAAATTTATTAAAAAAAGTCTATGAAATTATGTCATGCAGAATTTTTGGACATAAATGTAGTTATTTTTATAAAACTTACGCACGAGCTGTTGTAAATATATTCAAAACCGTACAAAGGTATGAGCATTGCGTCACATTGTAACAACTGATGTATTTATTGTTGCAAAAATGTAAAAAAACGTTACAAAACTAACGAAGATTAATAAAAATGCTTAACGTTTTCTATGCGTTGTTCTATATGTTTTGCCCAACCAAAACGAGCAAATAAAAAATCGAGTGGTGGAACTCAACGCCGCGCTTTTCCTCGTTCCCATGGAGAGGAAATGAAAATATTGAGGAGAACGAAGTTACTTAAAGACATTCAGATTATAATTTATTTTATTACCCAGACAAAATAACACCTATTTCTTTGTATAAGCACTTATATGTATTAAACGTAGTATACGTCAAAGTATATATACATTTTCATTTAAACGGTTTTTCATATAATGATATCAAATATTAATATGTAAATAATTCATTGAGAATTCATCAAATCTTATGAATCTTTAAAAATATTTAAAATTGTAGATAAGGAACTATATTTTTTTATATACAGAAATTGAAAACAAAAACGAAATATTAACAATCGAACAGAACTGATTATACTAAAAAGAATGAAAAAGAAAAGCTCTAAGGACAGGGATTTGAAATGAAAAACAATGGAAACGAGAACAAAATCCGTTTTCACTTTCCGGCACTAATTATTATCGGCGATCGTCTCAAGAAAGATTTTTTTCTGGCGGAAATTACTTGGAGTTACAAGTTGCATCGTTAGAGGCGATGACGTGAAAATAATCTTGCCTGGTTTGAAATTTAACTTTGTAAAATAGTCTCGAAATAGGGATATACGTTTCGTTTTTTTAGCTTCACACGCCGTGTTTCGTTTATAATATTGTAGTCAGAGGACACTAAGTGTTAAGTCACTCCGACCCCCACCTTTCTCTGAATTCTGATGGCATTGCGTGTTGGGTGGCGGAACTCAACGCCGCCTTTTAACCAAAGCGAATTAAATATTAATTTAGAACTGCAATTATAATGTTCCTTCTCTATATTGTGAATATGAAGAAATTTGTCTGCAACTAAGAGGAAGTTTGTATAATTAGGTAATTATAAGAGAAGATTTGCATTGAATGCGAAATGCATACGACAGTTGGTTATAGTATAGGGTGTCTATACTTTAGGTAAGCAAAAATAAAAGAAAGAAGTAAAAGATAAAATTTCAAAAAGTCAAAGTTTTATTTTAATTCCTTATATAATAAAGTAGGTTTAGATATAATATAATAAAAGATCTAGATTTGATAATTATATAAAAACTAATCATTATCAAGAAAAGTAAAATCATATCGTAATATCCACATTTTCAGAGGCTTCACACAAAACGTCAAACTTTAACAAGCGAATGACTTGTCGATGTTAAATAAACGAATTGTTCCCTAGACACTCAAAGTTAATTGACTCGCTTCCACAGTTAGCGACATGCTAAAATTTGTACAATTTCATTTAACGAACGGTTCGTCCTGTAACGATTACGTGAAATACACATTTCTATAGATATTTGTATGTGTTATATGGATTGATGATGTGTTTTGTTACTTATTTGCTCTTTGTAACTAAAAGATTTTCTGGTTCACGGCGTATTCCGCATAGTGTCAAGACACTTCCCACTTTCCGCCAAATTCAGAAGGCATGGCACGGTGTCTTACCTCGTTACCACAGCAAGGAAAATTTAAATATTAATATTAATATTTACATTTCCTCGAGTGGTAAATGAACCCACAACCTGTCGTCATACAATCAATCCTTTTACAGAACAGAACAACAACAGAAGAACCTCCTCCTTTTACAGAAGTAGGTTAAAAATGGTTCATAGTGGAAACGTAAAAATTAAAATAGATAGATATTTACATAGTAAAGAAATTGCAGCGAGAGCTATTAAGCGGTCAGCGGTCACACGTTATTGGCAAATGTATTGACATTTGGATGACACAGCTCGTGCCATCTGTCACCTCAAACACCAGTTACGCCGTGCACTACAGTTATTTTTACTGTATTTTTTACTTAATTGAATTCAATTCATAGGATAGTCTCTCAAGAATGGTTATTCGTACTGTTTTTTTTATTTTATATTCAAAATAGCAATGAAATATAAAATTATCAGTAAATTTAAGATACTAAGCTTATTTAAAACCATATAAAAATCATTATTATAAGCCTAATTTATTACGTTTATTCAGAACGTATATGTAAATAATTAAAATATCTAAAATCGAAAACTTTATCGTCGCATATTATAATATGTGTAACTGCATATTACCAGTAGGCTTCAGATGCATAACTTTTATTTTAAAGGAACGCATCCTTATATTTTTCGACTTTTAATAAAATTCAAATAGAATTACATAATAAATACACATTTTTATTATATGGAAGCGTCTATATTAACTAAAATGGTCGCTCTAACGCCGAAACTAAGTAAACTTCTACTTTTGTTAAAATAATTTCTACAAAGACAATCTGTCTCGTGGGAATAGAATAATATTGTCAACCTACTTACGTACATGTGTACGTATATATGTATTATGTTAGTTTAGGAAATTTTGTTTGCTCATAGAGCTTAAATGTTAAATACTCTCAACACTTATAACTGGTACAAAATTAGACTGGTACAATATTAAACCTAGAATTATGAAATTTGGCAGCAAGGTAGGTAGGTAGTAATAGTTCAGGAAAAAAACTTAAAACTCTACATTTGTGGTTAAATCCTAAAAAATAATAGCCTTAAGAGGTAGAGTGAAATTTGGTATTAAAGCTAGTTCAAGTCAGGTAACAGATGAAGGGATAGAGCTAAGCTAAGCTTGAAATTCAGAAATAGCTCGAGATCTCCAATTATTGTACCAAGTTTAGTTTCTTAAATTTTATAATATAGTTTCAAATCAAGTAATCCAAATTATAAAGTATTTTAACGAACTCAAAGTCAATTTTAGTTAAATAACATAGAAACGAGCCTAATTCTATGTAAATTATACCATAAATGAGACATTAAATAAAAGGTAACGGGAGTTGGGTTAGCGTACATGAACACATTACAATTCTAATTGTATAACAACGTGTTAATTTAAATTTACCGAGTTCCTTTTTGTTAGTATGTTACGTATATTTTTGGTTTAAATCTAGTAAATTTGTATATATTTCAGTATAAAAATATACTTTATAATAATATATTTTTGATTTTTTTGATTTTATAATAAATTAAAATAGAAATAGCCACTTAAAAATAATAATGAAGATAATGAATAGTAAAAGAAAAACATATCCAACAGGGTACGAGTTTAAACCCGCTACGTCCAATTGTATAAAATTTCAATAAGGCTTACATAAATAGAATTGAATTTCAAATATAAGATTTTGCTTCGTAATTCATAGATTTATTTTTGTCGCAAAATGCACAATTATGTAATAGATTTATTTTATTTATCTATATATATATATATATATATAAAATCGAAAGGTCACTCACTCATCACGAAATCTCAGAAACTACATGTGCTAGAAATCTCAAATTTTGCATAGGAGTTATTTATAGGTCGTAGGTGCTCGCTAAGACGGGAATTTGTAATATTCGACTTTTAAGGGGTTGTTTTTGGGGTCGAAAGTTTGTATGAAACTTCGTTACTACAAATGCTAGGAGTCTCAAATTTTGCATAGAAGTCACTTGGACGTCATGAAGACAGAAATTAATAATAACATAGTTAACGCGGGTGAAACCGCGAGCGGGCCGCTAGTAAAGTATAAAAAATCCCAACTTTCAATTACATTCAATAAACAAGTAAATTCAAAATAAACAATATATTTTTTTATACACTGATCTATATCACCAAGCAAATAGGTCATAAAATGAAGTTTCTTGTGCCCATGAAACTGACTTAGTTAGGTAGTTTCCTTCATAAATAATGGATCTTAAAGGAAAAGTTTTAAAGGACTACCGTAGAATGTTTTCCTGCGAAGGGGTTCATACTTACGGTAGCTTTAGGCGAATAGCTTTATAGCTGGAACCGTATATTTAATATGGCCGGTGGTATAAAATGGTATCAACGGATTTTAGTTTTAACTTATTATAATATTAGTAATAATGAAAGTTGAGACCAACGTAGTGGCACAGGGTCTGGTTGTGGGTTAGGTTCCTACTCGGAGGAACGAATGCGTGGCGTTGACTTCCGCCACTCAACACAATGACTTGAAAATTAGGCCGAAAAAGAGGAAAAGATTGCCTTATTACTACGTTCCCTCCTCTAACTCTGCTATATGTAAGGTACAGGAAAAAGCATAAAAAATATAAATTATGATTCAATTTCCACTTGAGAGAAATTTTACATTTCATACATATTTCCATTCATCGATTAGGTTAAACAAATATGGTATTAATTTTAATGTCGGGGATATTGCACTCAACTAACTAACTAACCTAGTTACCTAAGAAATAGATAAAATAAAAGCTAAAAATAACATTGATAATTCCAAGTAAATCTGTATTAATAGGAAGTATAACGGACTAGTCATAATATAGTTGACATCAATAATTTTCGAATGAACACCTCAAGGCATTTTGTGTCAGTCACACAAAGGTTAACTTCCAAATATGTTTTTAAATTAAATTATTTCCTTGTGAATTGTCTTTTTTTTAAACTAGTGATTCAACTTAGTCTTGCTTTGGATTTCTATAATCTCAATATTCATCATTTCATATTGCTATATGAAAATCTTTCATACATTTTTTATACAATAGAAATATAAACGGGGTAAAATAGCGTCAACTACTAGTACTAACCTACATAATAATAAAAGCCAAACACAAAGGACTTTTAGATATTAAAGCTATTTCATAAGGAAAAGAAAAAAAATTACAGAACATATTATAAAACAAATGTACTTAATATTTTAGTATTCATTTTACTATATTTTTTTCTTACAACATACTATAGCATACAATACTTTAATACATTTATTATTTAAATCTATTCGCTGCCTAAATCATTTCGATGCTTCCATAAAAGGTCATGATCGAGGTCACGATTGTAACAATTCTAATTTAATCAAACACGCTAAATCAAATAGATACATATGTATGTGTATAATTATTAGAATTTATGATACACTAATTGTTAAATTAATAATTAATTACTGATAGTAAATATTTCAATTTTAAATTGTATTAATATTAACACAATTTAAAATTCTAGTAAGCAAAATAATATTAATTTTGCTTACTAGAATGAGTAAAATTGCTTATTTGCAGCTTAACAGTACCGTGAAGTGCAAAAAGAAAAAATCTATGCATAAAAATATGTATTTGGAGTTCAAAACATATATTCATTAAATATATAGAATATATGTAGGAAATAAATCTATAGAACTAAAAAAGTAAAGATTTTTATTTAAGCATAAAGATTTTGTATCGCCCTTTTTTACTATATACATACATAAAATTTAGAGCATTCCTCAAGACTCGTAGATCGTAGACCAAGAAAAATAGCTCCCAAAGGCATCATTTACGTTTTTCCTCACTTATTCTCAATCTGAAACACTAGTCTTTCCTGTATCTCTAGCGCCCATCGCACTCAATATCGGCACGGTTGAGGATATAAATTGAACCAAGTCCAGGTTAATAAACGTAAGTATCACCGGATTCGAAAACTTCCGACGTTGCAGGAAATATATGGCCCGAGCAATGGTTACTGGCTACGTACAACAAAATACTTAAATGTTAAGCGCTTTTAGAAAAGATTTGCTGATTTTAAAATATTTTAATTATGTTTTATTAAGGATTAATTAATATTAATTTGTGAGGGGAGGTTGTGGGGTCAAAACCCACTCAAGAAAATGGGGAGCTATATTAATTTCTTGCAAATAAATTAAACATAATCATTCCTCCCACTAGAGATCGAACCCACAAACGTTGAGTCACAGCCAAATGCTGTTCCATTGCGTCACAACGGCTTCTATAATATAATACTCATTAAATTATCTATTTCGCAGAGGTCAACCAATTAAAGGACATGCTATTAATTTTAAACAAAAATCGATTCACGCAATGTGGAAAAATACGTTATAAATTACAATTTTATTACAAAAACAATGACTTTTGTTTACAGCGTCATCGCGATCGTTTATTATCGGATCTCCTAAGTGCAGCATTAATTCTTCTCATCGAAAAACACTTTAAGTGTTTGATACATTCATAGTGCAAATTAAACGTAGGCTTACATAAAGATGTAAACGTAAACCATATTAGCACTGACAGATTTTTTAAATACATACTTTTAGTATTATTTCTCCCTTTTTTTCAGCTTTATACGTCTCGGATGTAGCAGCGTAGGAACCTAGTGTAAGGCACTCCGTTTCCCATTTTCTGCTGAATTCTGGAGAGTTAAAGGTCAAGTGGCGGAACTAAATGCCGCGCTTTGAATCGACACCAGAGCGAATAAATGAAATTACTTAATATTTCTTTTCCTCGAGTGAGAATATATATAAGAATTACAGTCACACGCTTGTGCCATTACTGGCCTCATTTGATTTCTTACCTATTTTTTGTATTTTTTATGAAAATATAGTTGTATTTAAAACGATTGTCTTTTTCATCGTCCACCATTGAAAACGGAATGTGGAGAACGAAATGTTTTGACACTAAATTCTTTGCCCTAAAATACCTGTGAAATATATGGCACAAAAAAATACATTCAAAATATTATAATGAAATATAAATACTTTAATTGACATCGATATCCCGAAGAATATTATTATCTCATTGAATTAAATCAACGAGTCCCAGTTCAGTATTCAGAATGAGTAACCAACAGAACAACAAGTCTGCCAACTTTCTACCAGTGAAAGTGTCAAATGCATAATTATATATTTTTTTCTAATTGCAAAGATGGCTATCGATAAATATATTGAATTTTTATCTAAAGAAAATATGTAGATAAGATAGACTGTAATTATATAAAAGGCAAGTATATATTCACTCGTCTGTACTAAAAACAATTTTAATTATTTGTTTGTTTATATGAACGGCTTAATCTCTGGAACTACTGTCAAATTTGAAAAAAAAGTGTTTCTACGTGATAACCATATTCATATAGAAGACTATAGGATATTTAGTTCAATTCTTGGGCCTTATTATAAACAGACAGACATAATAACATACATAAGCTAAGACTCTAGGAATTAAAATTATGGATCTTATTTTTGATAAGTGGAAATTTTATGGCAATATTCTCATAACCCAACAAAGTCACGTGCGATAATTAGTTTAAAAATTAAAATAAAAAAATATTTAAGAACTTTTATCATTTCTCAATAATATAATACATTACTTCGTTTATACTAATTACATTTAAATCACGCTATAATTATCGGTTGCTATCTCATTATGAGATCAATGACTTATTAATAACATAAACGTAATTAGTGATCTGTAAAGTAAACTAAAGTGCTTGAAACTCAATGTCAATATTAATTAGAGACTTTTTACTGCATATCTGCATTAAGCAGAAGTTAGGAAACTAGTGTCAAAACACTCCATTCCTTACGTCTGTCGAGGCGTATTGAGTGGTGGAGCTGAACGCCGGCAGACCAGAGTGGAGAAAATGCAAAAAAATATTCTCAAGGAATTAATGCCCCGGGTAAAGATCAAACCTACAACTATCACGATTTCAGTAAGAGCTACCCGGCTGTGTCGCGATCCAGTTGACCTCACAGGGTTGTATTGCAAACTGGAGAACTTACCCCCTAAGATCAAATTACATTCTTTTTTTCTTCATCTTTCATCACTCTTCATATATTTTATTATTAGTTCTTTTCTATTTTCCTCAAGTTCCTCATTTACAGCTATCAGTTACTATGTTGTTGGTTATCCAATTAATGCGCATTGAATTTGGTCAAGGTCCAGGGTCCAAAATAAAAATGTATAGCTTAAATTAAAAAATATAACAATTAATTTTTTATTTTGAATATAGAGACTCCACGTGGGTTTTCCATTACATAATGAAAATAATAACAAATCATATTCTAACAAAAAACATTAATAACGTTTTTTATAAAATATATTATAAAAAATGTATATATTAATTAAAACGTCCATTCATTTAACAACCGTCCGTAACTACTTACATGACGGGTCATAGATTAAGGACGGTAGATAACGTATTTTAATGTTTGTTCATCGATTATATATTTCTAGTTGTATGTAGTGTTAATAGTTATTGTAATCACAAGAAGCTTATGATATGAAACGTTTTGTATGCGATCATAAAATTGTGATTAACTGGAGGACATGGATGGAAATGGAAATTGTTACGTAGTTGGATACTTTCTTTTATATATATTTAACTATGTAAATATAACATACACGTTGGCCTCACTTTTTTTTAACTTTACCATAATTATCAGCTTTGATTACATTTTATCTTTATCTGTTTTTTAAAGTAGTCTTAAAACTAGAGATAATTATCTAGATATTTAATTTATTTTTATTATATGATTAAGAAATTGTGTAGTCTTTTTTCCTGTTCTTACTCTCTATCCTACTAAGCAATGTAGATAGAAATTATTTTTCTGTATGTCGCTGCAAGGACAAACTTTTTATCTATAATTTGATTTGACGGTTCCAAAATTGAAAAATAGAAAATATACTATACTGACTAGTTTAAAAAAATACATTATCTATCTATCTATATCGTTTAAGTTTTCACATCACGAAAATATTACAAACGAATATGCAATGTTCCTATACCTACGTTTGACAATGTCAAGGCTGTCGTAAAATTATCATGAGACCAAATCGTGTTATCCGAATATTATTATAATGCTTCTCATTAATTCTTACGACTATTATGTTTAGTCGGCTTATGGCTCAGTGAATAAACAACAAAAAATAATGGAATGTCTTAAGCTATAGTAATTTGTTAAATAAAGTAAAATATTGTATGGACTCCTTCATGGTGCAGTGGATTTCACGATTTGTTAGCACAAAGTACTGGGTTGGGTTAAAAGTGGACATAAATAGCATCAGCAAAAAAATTTAATCTAAATAGTACAATTATTATTTTTTAATATTATAAAAAACCAAAAATACAATCTGTCTATGTTTATTATATTATATGTAACGGAAAACATTAATTGAAGGAATTTTTGATTTCTGAGACGTTCAGTTTAAAAAAAAAAATATCGAAGAGTTAGAGAGATACTGAAAAAAATAAGTGTCTAAAGAGTCTAAATCATTTTTTTTAAATGTTAACATCTCATTAAATTCTGGATAAAAATATATTATAGTTTTTCTAAGAACAGACAAATCAAAATCGTCTAATATCGATTTGAAGCAAACTCGTTTCCTTTTCGAAGGCGATTTAAAATTATATTATCTATTTACTATTTGTTATATATTTTTTTGCTGATGCTATTTTTTTTTATGACGTTTACTGAGTGACAAATGACAAGTTAGGTGTTATTGTAATTACACTTATTTGTATGCGTGGTCTCTAGTAGGAGAATTGGCATAAAGTCCATACAATAATACATAGTTAACATAAAATCCATTAACACCCATCAATAAGTACAAAATAAAAGTCATCTCACGAATGACTTTATTTTTTCTCAATGAATAATTTATAATAAATAGGTGTTTGTCAAACGCCTTTGATTGTTTGATAAGGCTATACTAATATCGATATCGCATGTTTTACGAACACTTGACGGAACTTTTATTGAAGGCAGTGGAAATTGGTCGAGTTCTATGAATTGTTTTGTTTGCAATCAAACACGCTGAGGGTTAATTTAGTACTTATTTATCATTTAGTTAATATAGTTTTATATATATTAAGTTTAATTTGACGCCAGTCGTGGCGCAAGGGCGCAAGCGTCTGACTGTAAACGACACGACAGGTTGTGGGTTCGATTTTCTACTAAAAGAAATTAAATATTTTATGTTTTCGTTAATTCGCTCTGGTGTCGAAGCAAAACGATGTGCTTCCACAATTTGGCAAATGGGAACCGAGTCCATAACACTAGGTTCTCTCTGTCTACCCTGCTGTGTGCGGGATAACAGAGTAGGCAGGAGGAACTTAGTGCTGAAAGACTTTATTCCATACTCTCCGCTCTATGTACGGGACATCGCGTATTGAGTGACGGTACCTAACGCCGCATTTTCTTTTGCTACCAGAGCGAGCAAATGAAATTATTAAATAACTTATTCGATCGATTAAAAAACAAATAAGTGAAAACTAAAACCGCATTTACTGTCAGACACTGTATCGGTGCGTCACAACCACCTCCATTCACATGTTATCTCTAATAAAAGACATATTTAATAAAAGAAATCTCACAACCAATATTTGCTCATAGTATTTATACTAAAATTTACCATTTATAATACAATTGTTGAAATGAAATTCTTCTTAATTGAAATTCTTCCTAATTCTTCTTCTTTGGGTGCCTCTTCAATTCGTCCTTCCCAAAATCTGCTCTGTCTAATACTAGATGGAATAGTTGATTAAAAAAGCAGAGATTAAAAGCATAATGACGTTATTCCCACATACAACAGGGTAAGCAGAAAGAACCTAGTGTTAAGACACTCTGTATTCCCTTATCCGCCGAATTGATTAAAATGACGTAAATTTGCGCGCAGCTATAGAAATTTTAACGTCCCGTTTTCGTAGGTACATGAAATAGCCCTAATAAAACCCTATTCCATTGAGAAACAATACGAGCTCTTTTCTTAGGCTCGGTAATTACTGACGAGTGTTTCTTTTTCGTACTTCAGCTTATTGTTCTTAAGAATACCTAGTGTATATATCTATAAAACCTAAAAAACTTTGTATAGCCTAAAACGAGATGAATGGAATGAATGAGATAAAAATATGAATTTATTTATAGAGGCCGTTGTAGCGCAAAAGCGAAATTATAATTTTTTTTCTCCTATAGTGGAAAACATTGTTTTTTTTATGACATAGCGAGTTCGTTGATCGAAGTTTTGTACGCATCGAAACGTGCGTTGTAAAAAAATATTAATATAGAATGGATTATCAAAGACCAGCCGTCGGGCAGGGGCACAAAGTGTGACTTGAAGAATTGAAATATTTGTATTTACTTCACTCTGGTATCGAGGCATAGCACGGCGTTGAGTTCCCCTACTCAACCACCAGAAATCGGGGGAACGGAATATTTTAACACTAGGATCCCTACCCCTACCCTACCTCGCTGAATGTAGGATACAGCCTGATATTAAAAAAAAAACCATTAAGTCATTTTATCTTTACAAAACAAGAAAACCAATGAATATTATTTTATAAACTACTAAAAATAACTACTAAAATGCAACGCAGTTACCACAATCTTATCTCTAAAGTACCATGTAAAAGACAACGAAATATTAATTGTTTGTATAATAATAATATAACTAAATATTCGAAATAGTGTACAGTAATAAATTTTTATCTAAACGTTTAATTAAAGATAGCTGACTGGGCCTTATCTAGTAGATATGAATTGGTATGATTTTATATGAGCTCATGCAATTGGCTCTTATTATTATTTGTATAATAGAATGATCGTTCATAAACATAAAATAATTATCATTTATTTCATAATGTTTTTATAATTTTATAGGTATAGCGTATTAAATAATATTTTATATTAGTAATATAATATATTATGAGCAGTTAGCAAAAAACATGTCCATCAGTGGACGAAGACAGACTAATGAGGATGATGATGAGCATACCTTATAACTTTATAGTGTGTTGCATAAGCCATTACATTTTATTGACAAATAAAAAAATAATAACACTGATATTCTAAATTTAAAATTGTAGAGCTCTACTTTGTAAACATATATGAAATAATATTAAGAGAAACTAAAATGTATTTATACGAGTAGTTTTAGTTTCCATAAACGAACGAAACTTAAGCAATCACTTTATGTACTCAAAAATGCATTCAGTATATAAATAAGATTAATATAGAAAAATATGACTTTGCATAAAGATAATAATATAAGATATAGCATTATATTTTTTGAAAATAGCTAAGTTAGAGCTACAGCTATCAGCTACAGGTGCTCGCCGACAGCCGGCAGTTGCTTCGCGAAAACTCTACTCGATGGACGTCTGTACAGTGCCACCAAATATGCCGAACCTACGACTTTTAAAATGGCCTTTGTAAATACTATATTGAAAGTGAAGTGTTGTGCATTTAAAATATATATTGTGACTTAAACTAAGTTAACTTTTTAAGTTTTGAGTTACTTGGAGTTTTAATTTTTTGAGTGTACAAGAAACTAATTTGTGATTTTTGGATAATGTACTCGGAAGCTACGTATGATAACAATGTAAGTTTTTTTTTAGTTGTTGTTTTAATTTATTAATATTATGATTAAATTACTTAATTTAATATTTCTTGGATGTGTTAATTGGTATTACAGTTTTGATTATTTATTTGAATTTCTTCTATCAATAAAAAATATAAAAGGAATACAGTAGGTACTAAAATTTTAAACATATTATAATTAGAGCATAATTAATGTGACACAGAATATTTTATTCAAAGCCAGTTTCTATTAAATTGGTAGAGTCGTCATTTTTATAACTTTATTGCTTAGAACATTTATACGATGTTTAATATAATTTAAAATTACTAAAAAAACGTCAATTTGTTCTAATCTTTATACGTACAATATTATAATTAATTTATCTAAATAGATTTTTTTTGGAATGTAAAATTTAAAAATGTTCTTTTACTTACATATGTAGGAAGTGTTAAGAATATTTGATATGGTAGTAATTTACATAATTAAACGATTTTTATTAATGTCACGCTGATAAAAATAAAATAACAGAATAGAAATTCTGTTCACATTTAGTTAGTATTTTATAAATATTTATATGTAAAAAAATACTTATAGCTAAAGAGCTTTATAGCTTTATACTTTTCATATATTACGTATATGAGTAATATTTCTTCTATTAATTGAAAACTAATATATAACAATGCCGTAGAATCGGTGAGATGCCAAATTGTTGCCCTTGGCTCGAACTATTTTTCATATATTTCGTACATTGATCTATACGGGAACAGCGTCGTAAATCATTTTCATCCATCAGGTTAACCGAAGGTTAATGTTAGATTTTATTTTAAACACACCTGTATCAGTTTCAAAATGAAGTCTGGTCTTAACATAAATAGTATACTGCTTTTTAATAAATAAAAACTTATTTATTATTGTGATAAATCGCGATTTATATTTACTTGTAGCTTTTATAGTGTGGCCTGGCCTCATCGGAGGCTAGAAAATATTTTATATTTTCATTTTCTCGTTCCGGTAATGAGGTAAAGCTCGGCGTTAAGTTACGCCTCTAGAATGCAGTGGAAAGTGGGGAACGAACCACTGTCACCGACTTCATACATACCCTCGGGGTCCTCTTGGTTTTTACGTGACCTTCCTCCTCTAGTATCTGAGTATCATATTACGTGAGTTAAATACGACGAAAAGTGTTATTATCCAAATAACATAATATGGACTTAATACAAATTCAAATTTAATATTGTTTCCTACAATATTACATAATAATAGAATACAAATGATAATGAATGAATAGATGTTATAATATAATAGAAAAAAACAGTCTTAATCTTCTACCACATAGCGCCGTAGGCAAAAGGAACCTAGTGTTAAGAACTTTCGTTCTGACGGATCTCAACGCCGCGCAAACAATTAAAATTATAAATTACGTAATTATTAATCATAGAAACTATCATCACAATATGTTTAGTGATTATCACATAAATTCTTATTTTTTATCATTGAATCAGATACGAGCCAGAAGCACACAGAAGCATTAGGCTGTTTAAATATTGATTAAGTCTAAGTCATTATGATTTATTCATTTGTTATGTTTCGAAAAGATTAAAAAAAAATATCTAAAGTATTTAAATTATAATTATTTTGTTATAATCACTGATAACATTGCTAGTTGTTTATTTGTATTTTGAGGGGAAATATATCATAAATCTTATTTAGACATCGCAATGAACATAATTAGTTGCTTTTAGTTGCAAGATTTTTTAGGAAGCGTGGTAACAAGACAAAATCTTGTTACCAGAACGAGGAAAGAAAATATATTATTTCCCAGAATGGGTATCGAGGCCACAACAGTCGCGTTTACACACAGGGCCTGTGCCACTGCGCTACGATGGCCTCTAACCTGGTCTGGCAAATACTGGAAAGTACTTGTCTTTTATCTAAAATCCAATGACTATCGCGGTTTTTTATTTTTTGTTTTAAAAACTGCGTATGGTAGAGTTCTGCTAATCTACACGCTTTGGTTTGAATATATCTATGCAAAAAGAAGAGAACAAGGTATCGTGACGAGCGATTCGTTCTTCTTACTCTGCTATATAGGAAAAAGCGTTAAACTAAAATAAAAGTCACCCGATTCAGTCAAGATTGAAATACCCGTTACGGGTATTTCAATCTTGCACAAATTTTTGTTTGTACAAAAAATTTTAAATCTCTATTATTGTTTATGCTTAATACGAGTATTTATGACGCATTCGTGATGCACCGTTATTATAAATCGATCCGAAGTTTGAGATCGATCTTGAGATGCCGTTCTCATTCTTAGATATATAGGTATATTATAATTTATGAATAAAAACAGCATTTCCAGATCGATCTCAGACTTGAGAGCGGTTTATAAATAAGGGTCCTAGTGTTTTATTAGTTGCTCAAACAAAAGCGCGACAGCTGTTCCCACTGATGAGCCCGCAACATAAAAAATAAAATGTTAAATATTTGATGCGCAAAGAAGTAAGGCTAAGCGTTTTTCTCCTTATATGTCTAATGAAATATGTTATTCGATAAGGTTTTCACGTTTTAATATAAGGAATGATATTATTCGAAGTGGAAGTATGTTGAAAATGCTGAGCACCTGGACGATTGATGAAGGAAATTATTTTCATATTTTCTTTTCATTTTTTTTTCAAATTATAAATTTTATTTATAGGTATCAAAAATAAACTTTCACTCCAAATAGTAAGTTTTCAAGAAAAAAAAATTGTATACTAGACAGTAATCTGATATAAGATCAGATTTTAATTAATATAAAATCTGTATTTTTATATTAAGATATGTTTTCATGTGGAAAATAGGTTGCATAGATAGATTATATAGACTATAAATCAATCAAATGGAATATAAGCCGAACTATCCCTTACTTCTAGTTCACTGGAGTTGTATGACCAACATAAATCTATCCCCATATCCCATTTAGAGTTATAACCGACTTCAGAAAGGAAGTAGTTCTCAATCCGCCTGTGTACTCTTTTTGTTTGTTTGTTTGTTACAAGATTACTCCGTCAATTATGAATAGATTTTGACGGTTATTATTTCGTTTGGCACTTCTAAGGTGCTAATAAATACCATTTATATTTAATATATTTTTTTATAAATTTATAATTACATATTTTAACTAATGTAGTCTACTATATATGTATCGAACTAAACCTAGGTTTATTTCTTTCACATTTTAAGGCTGTTTTAGATACCCTATTACCATGGCATTAAATAATTTTCGTAATAATACGGAAAATAGTGAATATTCCTCAGAACAATAATAATCGACACTAATTATGCCAAAATATACGCGCGCACGTCACAATGATGTGTTGAATACTGAACGTAATTAGGAAATTCAATTCATAGTTGGTTTTGTATGAGTTATTACGATTTTAGTACATGTTCGTTTGTTCTATTTACAAAATACAATAGTATTTTAAAATTTTACATAAAAAAAAATCTTTTATATAGCACAATTTACTTAATTAAAAAGATTATCACAAAAATCGTTTTCAATTAACAATTCTAAGTAGTATCTCGGATCGGGCACCAAAACTCTGATTCTGTTCATAGTCTCAGAATATAGTGTATAGATATTCTATTCTCCATTTTCGTCTGAATTAGAGATATTGATGTACCGCATGTAGAACGTCGAAGCATAAGGCATATTTTTAGTCATAGGAAAGAATTAAAGATAATTCACTACGCCGAATGAAGATGGAGATAACAACTATCGCATTTTCAATAAAACGCCCGCAGTAATGGCCTCTAAATAACAAAGTATTTATTAATATTTTACTATTTTATATTTTTCCTATTTTCGTCTACTATAAGATAATTAAATTGCAAGCTAGGAATATAGTACAATCAAAGAAAACCATAATATATAGGTACTAATATCGTACCGCAAGTTTGCATATAATTTGTGTAATTTTTATGTTCAATAATAATATTTAATATTTTTTGTATCGCGTCGCGCATAACGACAGACGTAAAGAAGACTAATAATAGATAATTAGATATGATATAGATAGACAATTATGTTATAAAAGATAAAAAATATGTAAACGCTGCAATGCCGTAATCATTTTTTAAATCGAATATTTCAATTCGATACGCGTTAATTATTATGTCTACTATTTTATATCAAAAAAATACTGTTTCTATACCGCATACAGGCAGAGGGAACCTAGTGTTAAGACACTCCGTTTTCTACTTAAAAAATGTAATAGTCATATGTGTTTCTGTTAACGATGTAATTGTAAAAACACAGAATATTATATTTTGTAGTCTACGCAGAAAAGTTGCATACGACGTCTCGAGTCGATTATAAAAAGCAAAGGTTGCTTGACTTCGACTATATATAGATTCGCAAAGTTTTGTTAAATACGAGTACGAATACATTGCTATTGTTTACTAAATACTTAGCTACCAACTTTATAATATTTTAAATAGCATTGCTTTTTGTGCGCAAAGGTGAAGGGTCATATATTGTTGTCAAGTATTATTATCAGTGTAGTGAGCAGAAACTGAAGATCGGAGTGTATTAACACTATTCTGCTATATACCGGTGAAGCTTAGTAAAATATCTTACTTTATACTACTGTCTAATTGTAGCTACCAACACACTTAACACTGACATGGAGGACAGAAGTCTAATACAAGAAATGACTTTTAGAAGAACTACTTACTCTAGTCATTCAAAAACCGAGACATTTAATTGACAATTTAATTATTAACCCTTTTAGCTCTCACGAACGCAAGCTTAGTCATGGACGATCAAAATCTATGGCGTACAACAACTACAAATAACAAAATAATAATAATTATTATGATGTTTTCTAGTACTTTCAAAAAATATTTTAGTCTAGTCCAAAGAGCATTGAAATTGAGTTTCCTATCGACACGCACGGATCTTGAGCTTGGAAAAGATTTATTTTCATCCAATGCCAACACTCTTTTAATTAGTCAACGTCCGTCGGATATCGTCTTTCTAGACATTTTCTAACAGATTTCTACTAAAATCCATGTATTTTTAACGCTTACTGCAAAAATATTATAATGAAATACGTTTTTGTAAAAGCGAATTACTTCTTGCCTCGTACTTGCGAAAGCAAAAATTTTAAGTTATTTAAATGAATAATAACAATTATTTTAGCTTTGAAATATTTCCCAAATATTAAGAATTTAATTAAGAAGACACTCTGTTACTCACTTTATCCAATTTTTAAACATTGCAGAACTCAACCGCGAGCTTTGTCTTAGTACCAGAGAGAATAAATTAATATAATGAACCTGAGTGGAAATCGAACCCATAAACGTCTCACCTACAAATAATAATAACATTAATTAATATTTAATGTTTATAAAGAATGAAAAGTGCATTTAATTTATTATTTATTTTAAACTATGAACTATGCAACATTATACATGAGAGATTTTAATATTCAAAAGCGTATTAAATTACCAGTAATTATTATTTGTAAGCATTATTCAACTATAATTAATTAATTTATAATAATATATTTTCATTTATAGTGATTAGGTGAAATTTGAAGCTTGGAGCTTTATCACGTATTATAGCGTATATATGTACTTATTTATTTTATTCCATTTACAAATTATTTTTGACATGAAATAGTATATTAATTACATCGAGGAAAGAAAATATTTAATGTTATCATTTCTTCGCTCTGGTATCGAGGCAAAGCGTGGCGTAGAGTTTCGCCACTCAAAATGTAATGTCTCCAGAATTCGGCGGAAAGTGAAAAGCGTGTTTTAATACTAGGCTCCCTCTGCATACCCTGCTGCGTGCGGGATACAGCGTGAAGCTTACTGATATTCATATGCATATGAAATTGCTTAGAACACTGACTCAATCAAGGACTTTAATTAGTTAATAATATCTTTATTCCCATAAGATCATATTTTACATTTGAATCTCATTAATTAATTTGATTTATTAGGAAATAACGAAAAGGGTAAGGGATACTTGACTAATTATGTTTTACAATAAAGGTTCTCTCCTGCGATTACCTTCGATTAATATCTATACACTTTTAATATTATAAATTTAATGAATACAAAGGACTTTTTGAGGATTAAATAAAAATAATGCCTCATGAATAAAAGTGAAAAAATAATATTTTTGTCGTTAATGGTTTACTTCAGTCGAATATTTAAAATAAAAAAATGAAATCAGGTGTCGAATATTTAATGTAAATATAATATTTAATATACATATTTACACAACTGAAAAAAGCGAGCTAGTCCAATAAAACGGAATGCCAAACTCTACAGTTCTTTTATTTCTATCAATATTTTGTTTAATAATATAAAAAAGGAGCGTCGAGCTAGCTATAGCAAAAATATTACTCAAAGTAAGAATCGAACCTACTAATAATTTGGTGTACAATCACAAAACCCAGAATAGATTCAGTAAATCCTTTTACAATCTTCCATTTAATTGCTGTGAACGACATATACTCGTAGTACAACTGTATAGAGAGAGTACAAGACAGATTAATCCTAAATACTAGGTTGCCTGCGGGAAGGCATTAGTGGGAATGTCTACAAGCATATATGGTTCGAAAGCTTGTAATAATTGTTATTTCTCTAATAATAATTTAATTTGATTTTGTTTAAGATTTGTTAGGTTTTTTCTAGTATTGTATATCATCCTAAGTAGATTTTGTTAAGTTAGTAAGTTCACGATTTTTCTCGTATAACTGTTGTTAAGATCAGGTACCAACTCTTCGCCGCAAATCAACGTCGCGCAACGAAGAAATTAAATACATATTCTCCTTTTCCCGAGTGTGAATCCACGACCATCGCCTTTAAGTTAAGGTTTATACATATAAATTATAAATACTAACTGATATAAAATTAATTTTTAATTGTCATTATTGCTAAGTATACAATTGCACAATTAATTCATTAATTTCAGGAGAAAACTTGTTTACAACTTTTAATATTTTTACTTTTAGTATGTTTACGTGTTACTTTTGCCTCGACAGAGCGGAAAAATATTATTTCAATTCATCGAGTGGGGATCGAACCCACAATCTGACGTTTACGTTCACACATTTGTGCCTCTGCGCCACAACTGGCTTCCGTTAAAATCTCATATTATCAAGTACTTAAATTACACAAATATATACTCATTTAACGTCATCACTAATTTTGTTCGTTCTCGGTATAGCAACTGCCTCAACTCACAAGTTTTTTGCTTGGTAAATAGTTTTTGCGTAATTATCAATGATGAATATTCAAATATCGTATGAACATATAAAGCAAACAAAATGTGTTATTACAGATGATTGTCTCGGCTTTGGAATTTTTAATATTGTTATAAAAAATAGTTACCTTATACTTTATTTGAGAAATTAAAAGACACACATACTTAAAAGTATATTAAATACATACTATTTACATACGATGATTGGTATAGGTCTGACTGTAAACCCAATGGTTGTGGGTAAAATTGGGGGAAAATAGCGATATTTCTACCCTACTAGTGATAAAAGGGGTGAGGACTCTGTTAAAATATAAAGCATGTGGAATCTTAATTTCAACCAGGATTGTATCAAAACAGTAAACTGGTAGGCTTTTTACTGAAAAGAACAACCTACCCGGTGGTAGCTCCATATTCATTAAACGATATCAAAAATATTTGGAAAAAATATTTAGTTTAATTTCATATTATTTTAATTTAAATTTGAACTACAGTGACCTTTTTGTCTCAAACATTATCATAATAAAAATCTAATCGACACTCAACAACGGAAATACCCTATCGTACAGTGGTGAGAGATACGAGTACCTTGTATCTTAGATTCGATTTGATTATGTTACCCATATGTTATGTTATCTTGACAATATTTGTACTCTATAAGTACGTTGTAGAGTTGATTGACTAGCTCGCTATTTAGTGACGTGGAAAACCTATGTCTAATTTAGTATTTTATATATTTATGAAATAGTTATACAGGGTGGAAGAGGCAGCGCTTCTTTTACTGAAACTGCATATAGGGTAAAATATTTCAAACCCAAAATTAAAAAAAATAATCAAGGTACCTCAACGGTTTGGACGTAGGATTTTTTTTACATTTCACGATTTTTATCCATACCTGTATTTCGTGTCACGCACACATACGTATGCGACGTTGCCGCTTTGACAGGTAAGTGTGTGCGTGCCTATGTTATACTTTACAAATGGCGTTTTATTTTAAAACGATAATTTTATTATTTGTTTTGTTTGAAAAAAAAACTTTTTCATTTTTGAGAATTATTTTTTTTCCGATTTATATTAGGCTTTTATAGAGTAGTTAAAACTGTGGTTTCATTTAAAGTGGCGCTGACAATTCCACCCTGTATATTTCTTTATTTATTTCATGAAACTCTAAGTGTCGTGGTGTCTAAATCTTTATATAAATATTAAGAAAACATACGTTTAAAACGTAATCAAAAGCTTTGTGAAATTAAAGTAAAAATTAAAAAGTAAGTTTTGTGTTGAGAGGCGGAATTCAACGCCGCAGTTTTTCCTTGATAGCAAAGACGCGGAAATATTAATAAATAATAATATTCACTTTTCTGTTATTTAAAAAAATATGTTACTTTGAGTAACCAAACCTATAAATTATATTTTTCATATTAATCTCCAATTGTAGTGAGAACTAGTGACTTTCTAGCCTATCATTAACTTTAACAAGGAAAGACGGTAAATAAAAATGTGTTCAGTTAGAATTGTAAATATTCGTATTTGCATGTCGCTTTGTGGATACAGTGAGTGATGTAAACAAATATATTTACCGACAATTATTTAATTTACTGAAAATACAATCACTATTTCTATATAAACGATGTTTCAAAAGGGCTTTCAAAATTCAATTGACCGATGTAAAAAATGAATATAAAATGAAGTATGGCGCTATGTAGATATGTAAAGTAAAGGCAGTATTGTTGACTTACCTACCGTATATATTTGGATTCTAATCCGATAACCATATATTCTAAATTTTATAAGTATTTAGAATTAAAACAAATTTTCATTATTTGTAAAATTTATAAAAATAATAAAAAAATATCGTCCCATTTTCAAGGAAAGCAGTTTTTAAGACAGTGTATAAAAATCATATACTCACTTTTTTACGATAGCTGGCCAGGGATCGCTAGTTCATTTCTCGTATAGAAGAGTTTTACTTAATTGCTGAAGAAGGTTACTTAATTGCTGTTATTTTTTTATCTTTTCAGTTAATTTTTTTAGATTCACCTTTTATCATCACGAAATTTTAAAATCATTTAACATAGGTACATTAAAATGATTAAACATTCATTGGTTATTTATAGACCACGAGACGGCTTTTACATGTTTAAATATTGATTCAAATATAACGTCAGGAGTTGAAGGACATTCTGTCTTAAAATTTAAAATAATCACACGAATTTAAAAATAAAACAAGGCCAATATTTTTTTATTATTGAGGAAAACTTAAAATAGTCACATTTTAATACAGTTAAGTTAGTATTAACATGAAAAATACAAACAACTAAGGAATAATAGGGAAATTCTATACTAAGAAAATATATAAAAGTGAAACAAAACGAAACTTTCCATTATTATAATTATAATATAGTTTATGAATTTATCTACTACATATATTAATATTATATAGCTGAAGAGTGTTTGTTTGACTATGCCAACCTCAGGAACTATTGGTTTCAAATGATGTCTTTTGTTGTTTAGACGTTATACCAATTATGAGAAAAGAGCACTCTAGAGCTACCTCGGATACTTAAAATGTTATGGATCGTAGAAAACTCTTAATTACCCCGCCATCTTTCATTCAAAGCTATTTCTTAAGAATAAAATAAGAAGAAAGAAATATTTTATGCTTAAAAATAATAACTTTTATCTGAAATAATATAAAATAAAATACTTTAATAAAGCTAGTATCCCTACTTGCCTTATAAAAATCCGTTCGTAAGTCCCACATCATACATCACCGGGCTCAGGTAGCGGAAATATCGCTCATCGATCTTTTCACGGCGTACATATAACATACCTGTGTATACTCGTATACAGGTATAGGTAGTGTCTAGGAGGACGTGCCGACCGCAATAATGTTGCGGACAGGTGACAATTTTCAGTGTTTACTTTACTGTTTATACATATTTAGTGTTCATTTGTTAAAAGTTTAAGTTTTTGATTGAAATTATTTTTTTATTTCAAACATTGAAACTAAATTTGATAATATGTTTGGAATTGGTGGCTCGGCATTATAAGTTCAAAATCTAGCTATAATTTGGTCCTTCTTATATTTTATCCTCCGTTCCCGGTTTGTCCTGTTTGCTAACAAAGCTGGGGTTAACTCTGGCTTGCAATAATCAAAATATAAAATTTAAATATTCCTTTTTGACCCATGCTCCTAGGCTCTTAGTATATTATTAAAAAATAAATTGCGATGCGAACGACAAGTGACGGCAACGATGTTCGGGTGTAAATGAATTTTTGAAATATATTGACAGCCTAGCATTGTTATATCATATACTTGAAAAATTTACTCGTGACAAAAAAACATATTTTTATCTTCTTCATATTTTTATACAATAGAGAGATATAAGTGTTCATTTATTTCATTTTTTTAGTATCGTCTTTCAACTAATAGTGGTACTAAGTTAACTAAGAGTGAAAAACTTAGTTATGAATCAAGTGTGTTCTATCTCCATGTAACTCTACATCGGGAGAGATTCGTAAGGTGGTAAATTACAACAAATATTATTTATTTTATTTATATACCTAAATAAATATAAAAGATTAAAAAGTTTATGTAATAATAATATACTAAAAGCATTTTGTAATCATTTTCCTTCACACATTAATCATTGATAATATTGAGATTGATTTATTTATGATCGACGCAGTGATGCTAAGAATAGAACTATTTAAATGCTTCTATGGTTATTCATGTTATCAAAATTAAAATGTCCCTAGAAATATTTAATATTTAGTGTTACTTTATTTATTCTTGTGGCCGTAATGGCGCAGGGATGCAAACGCGACTGTTGTAGGTTCGGTGCTCTCTCGAGGAAATAAAATAATTTACTATTTTCATTTCTTTCTCTTAACACTAGGTTCCCATATTCCTTGAAAAATATATATTCTTCCATAGCTTTTATTTTTTTAATAATTTTATCGACAAAGATCATAGAGTAAACGTTATGAAAAGCAGATTTAAAAAAAAATACTTTATAAAGAAATGACTTAGCAAGTAGACCACTCTTTGAAGCAAGTGAAAAAAAAACAAAAAATATTTGTATTAGACGTAACTTGAAGCTGTATTTGAATAATTTTATCTTATTTCCAAGAGAATTCCACTTGAGATTTGTTTTATCGCTGAATTGGTTTAACTTACGTGTTTGGGACTGATATTAATATCAATTTTGTGAGCTTTCCTTGTTTTTATGGGGGCTCTGAGTTACTCGTAGGTTGGAGAGATGCCAGCCTGCGATTTATAGTTACTTTACTTACTAGAATGTGTAAACCCTTTTCGATTGGTTCTTTGTTCTTGGTAGCCTAGTCGATTACTATATTTATTATTGAGGCTGAACCTTAAATAATACAAAATGGGCTTTTGTATATTAATTAACGCTTACTTAGCTTAAATATTATATGGCATAAGAAAGGAAATTAACTAAAAACAAATATAATTGATTATTAATTAGATATATTGCGTATTTATTTCTATTTTTCTTACAAAAATGTTTGTTTGTATTATTGTTGAGAAAAAAACGTTTATTTCCTTTATAAGTAGCACTTATTTGTCCACAATTTTCGACTCTTAAACAAAAATAGTTTAGGCTGATCGGACTGACAGAAATTATTACTTGTCCTTGATATAAAAAATTCTAGACACATTTTGTGTGAATATCATTTTTATGGATATCAGATTGTCTTTTTATTTGAACGCAGAATGTTTTATGTTATATGAACAAGTGAAGGTCGCTTATACTTTAGTATATCGACGCATGTATAGCGGATTCGCCCGCTTGAACTGTACGAATATTTATGAAATTATTTCCAGTTTTAGTAAACTTAAGACACATTAAGTACGGCTATATATAGCAGAATAGACAGGTTAACTGAAATACCCTAATGCCAAGAACACTCTGTTCTCCACATTTCATTTAGTTTAATCATTGCGTGTTTAATAGCGGTACTCAATGTAGCAGTTTGTTTTAGCAGAGCAAGGGAATGAAAACAATTTAGTGCAGCGAGTGGGGGTCGAATCCACAGCTATCACGTTCACAGTCAGACACAGTTCTACTGAGTCACGGTGCCCTATACAGAATACAGCGCGAATTTAGAAAAAAAAATATTTTAGTTGATAGTTATCATTAAACATAAACTGTGTAATCACATTGCAAACAAACTGTTTCACCCCGTAATGGTCTTTTATAATTAAAATGCATTCGAAAGTCCGGGAACTGTGAATAAATTAATTATTCAAATTGACTTGTATAGAAATATTTACGTTTATTTCATGTAAAAGACACAAATTTCTAGCTTTGCGGCCAATGATGTTGACACTAGTTATTTTACTGATTTTAGTTAATAAATGAATGTTTGACATGTGACATGTATTAGTTAAATTTAACTGAGTTTAATATCATAGCTAATAAAATTTCTATTATCTAAAATAATACAGATTTTAATAAATATCTGTATCCAGGTAAAGTATGTAAGTTCATATAATATGTTCTTTGATTTTCATTTAATATATGTAATTTCATTTTTATATATACATATCGATATTATTCAGAGAATATCGTTTGTTATGCTCTTTAGCGGTTACTGGCAAGTGCATAGTTTTAAATCCCGCTACGTTCTAATTTTTATTCGGTAATATTATTAGTTGTTTTCTTAAGTGTAAGAATTTTAGTTTTACGCTCTGTCCTACACGTAGCAGGATAGGCAGAAGGAACCTGGGAATCTAATATTAAGACAGTTCCCCCTTTCCACCGAACTTTCGAGGCAATGCATATTAAGTGGCAACACTGTACGTTCCTTCTGATTTTTTAAAATTTACTAAATGACATAATGTCAAAAGCTAATCTATTATATTAGAGACTTTATTCATATGTATTTATATCAGAATATGTCGACTATAATTTGTGGCTAAAAACATTGTTCTGCTAATTTATAGCACTAAATCAATTACTAGTAAATTACAGGGCAGTACTAAATTGAAGCGGTCGGTGCAACAAAATTGGGCTTCATTAGTGCTATAAAAATAGTATGTAAATTTAATAGATACTGTGAACGTAGTGGTTTCTTCATAATTAGATTCAATGAGACAAGGTCGATGTCATCAGGTCTGTTGCAGTAGTATTGTAGATACAGTACGTGTTGAATGACGACACTAAACACTATCATTTTTTGTTGCCTCATAATCGAACCCACAATATAAAATATATAACTATAATAATATTAAATATATACTGTATAGTTTAGATGACGTTAAAATGTCATATTACCATATACATATAAAAAAACATTTATAATATTTTTCCGAGAAAAAAAATTAGACTATAACTCTATATGACGCCCCAATAATGTTTACTCGAGCAATTGCCGGCGCGACGTTAACCAATAGTGTATGTATACTAATATTTGTTATACGCAAATGTATCTTATAATAGGTATATCGTACATTGTAGGTTATTAATAGAAACGAAAGAAATGGAAAATTTAGTACTTTAACAAATTTTAATTAAAATATCTTTTTTATTGCAAAAAGTGTAAAATTATGCTTTTGTCGCTCATTGGGTGTAATAATGACGTAATTATATATTTTTTATATAACTTGAATAATATGAGCCTAAAGAATATTTACAAATTTTTGAAAAAGTGAAAATACGTAAATACGTATTTTCACTTTACATATATACACATATGTATAAATATACAAATAATACAAATGTATATTATATAGGAAAATATAGAAAATAATATATTTTAATTTTTTTAAAGAGAATTACTTAAAAAAACAAAAAAATAACAATTTTTAACTAGAATGATTCACAAACAGTAGGTATATTCATTTGTATTTGTTAACCTACTACGTAAAAACCCATAGGACAGACATTGATCTCACGTACATTTAGATCCACGTAGACCCATTACAGCTTATCCACATCTTAACAGATCAATTGACGCTTCCTCCATTTAACGATCGCGGAACTGTTTTTGCTTCTATAATGCCGTTCGTACTTCTTTTTTGTGCATTTTTTACCATTATATTACATAATCTTTTTAATATAATGTACTAGCTATCTATGGAAACCTTATACGAAATAAGGTAATACATGTTGAAGATATTATTTTTGCTTCGTTAAAGTTAATTTTAAAATTAAGGTTTCGTATATTATTATGTCTAGTAACATATTATTAAAACAATATTATAATGAAGCGTGTGAAATTTAATATTTTGGGTATTCAAATGCAATTTTACATACTTAATTGTAAACTATTGCATGGAGGAAATATTTAAAAACGCCTTAATTGATTATCTGGAATTTTCGATGTTTTCATCGACCAAAATTCCATCTACAAACCTTCGTTTATGACACTAAGAAGCGGAATGTCTTAACACTAGGGGCCCTCTGCCTGCCCTGCTAGGTGCAGGATAGAGCGTGAAACTGTATATATAGAGAAATATTCTTAAGATATTCTAAATTAAAAAGAATCTCTTTTAACAACAAATAGTACAGCAAAAATATCGCAATAAAAAATCACATCAATCATATGCATTTCGAAGGAAAAACCGATTTAACCGATAACCGTGACACGTACGTCACTATAGATTTAATAAATTAGACGCCGTGTCATACGATGATAAGCTTCTGAAATCGAGAGATGTTATCGATATTTATATCTTAATCGATAGATTTTATCGATAAGCGTCTATCGACACTGCGTTGGGTCTAATCGATTAGTCTAACACTATTATAATATTAATGTTACTTTAAGGTCATCTTAAGCTACTTTAGTTAGTAGGTAAGCAATAAGTAATTAAATCGATTTTTTACATGTACATAGAACTTAACTAAGAGTTTAATATAAAATAATCTTAGAGCAATGAATATATTTTATGAGCAAAGTAAAATAAAAAAAAAAATTATTTCTTTTTTACTACGTTATAAATCAAATTGGACATGTTTACACTATACTATGTCGGATCGTGGAAAAAATCAAATCTGTCAGATTAGTTTGTTCTAGTAATCCATCCTTTTATGGTTTCGCATTTTGACGGATCGTTTGCTCCAGTTAAATATATGTTTAAGATAATGGAATTAGTTAAGTCATATTTCATTAAATAATATTTAGTCCACTAAAATATATACATAGGTATATTTATATTATTTTTCAATATAGTAAACTAAAATTGAAAGAATAATATTTGATTTTTAAAACTCCTTTCAAAAGGCAGAAGGGCAAATTCCATAAGCCGCGCGTACTAAGTTTCAAGCACCTATCCTGTTAAGAGCCACAAGGCCTTCGTCTACAAAATTTCTTATGGATTGTTTTTCTTTACTTTTGCTGTAATATTTTTTTTTTTATTTTCGGCAAGCAATTTGTGTTCTTACTTTACTTTTGTATGAGAATACTTAAAAACTACGTATTAAATTGTGCTACATTTTTTTTATATACATTATGAAAACGAAAAGTCCAGTCGTGGGGCAGAAGCAGAAGCGTGCGGACTGTAAACGCGACAGGTTCTGGGTTCGATATCTCGCTCTGGTAACGAGGTATATATAGCACGGCGTTGAATTCCGCCACACAACACGGAATGCCTCCGGCGGAAAGTGGGAAATGGACACTTCCATTCTTCCACTTCTTAATGGTAATGGAATGTCTTAACGGTACATGACGGGAAAGGAATGTCTGCACAAACAAAAATATTCAGATCACAAAATTATACTGTATTTCTGTTTCCTCCATGTCATTCTACGAGTATAACAATTTACACTCGCTAAGGACAATTTACACTATGTCAACATTACGACAACAATCTTTGTATACTCTTTGAGTCATGATGCTGCCTCACGACGTCATTTGCATTTGAAGTGCCAACATTATGGAAAGCGCTTCCTGGATGCGTTTTACATGGAAATTGACGATAATAACTTATTAAGTATAGTTAGTTGTAAGAAATTGTTGTGATTTTCCCTTTGAATTCGAAAAGATCTAGAAGTTTCTTTATTTTGTCGTGTTCAATGGTTGTCACATTTCTAACAAGTTGCTTTATCGGTGTGTCGGTCTAGTAATGTTTTGCTCTAGCTATTTTAAGTACTATTTTGTTGTAAATAAATTGAAAAATAATAATAATGTAATAAATAAGTGAAAAGTATAAAAAAAGTCAAAAGATCTTTACTATAATTAGACAAACACTTTTTTAAATAACTCCCTAATTACTCCCCATCCTTACCTTTTTTTAATCCAGCAAAGCAAAAAGAATAAAGTTTTAAAAGACTTCGTACTCTTTCCATTTCTCTTTTAATTGAGGAATTGCGTGTTTGTTGACAAAACTCTACCTCGCATAGTTGTTCTGTTGTTTTGAGGCCATACTGGGGCAAGAAAAAATATTTTAATCGACTCGGAATTGAACCTATAAAACCATTTTTAAATGCCGCTGCACCACGATAGCTTTATATATGTACCTCTATGAAAATTAAAAATACATTTAACTTGTATTTGCTCTACAAACTAGTTTTATACATATTTGAACGCTTATTATGAAGTACAAACAATATTTTCTTTGCTAAGCATAAACAAGAGTCTTAGAACATATTATATATAGAAGTTTTTTTATTATATAATTATATTCATACTAACACGAAGTCAAGATCAAATCAGCAAAAAAATGCCTCTCGCACAAAAAGTAACCTATGTTCGTTCAGTTTTTCCTGTTATCTTTGAAAAAATATCATATTATCGATATATAGGTATATTTTATATGTATTTTTTTTGGTTTCCCGCTGTATCCCGCGTATAGCAGGGGTCTATTTTCCGTTTAAATTTCGAGACATTTCGTGGTGAGTGGAGGAACTCAACGCCGTGCTTTGTCTTGTTACCAGAACGAGGGAATAAAAATAATTAATTCCTTTCATTTGCCTGTAAAACGCTTTTATGTTAAAAATAAGAACGTAATCTGTCATAAAATATTTTCTATAATATTCTATAAATATTTATATATCAACTTGTTTAAGTAATTTGCTTTACAACAGGTATTATTTTTATACTAGGTATCTACTAAAAATATATATTTTTGTAATTTTTCAATTTTTCAAAGTGATTTATGAGTTTAATGATATATCCACAAATTTGTATTTTGTATATCTTTTTTGTACGACCTTAATTAATTAAGCTTCGTTGTAAAAGTCCAAGTCACGTGTCTTTGTTATTTCAAATTATCGCCTAGATGAATATCACCGCTCTTGGAATTAATCAAAATACACCTACCCTTCGATTTACACGTTTTTTACGTTCCACAGAAAAACCGTTTAAATGGAAATTAAAAATTTTTAAGTCAAAACCGTGTAAATCGAAAAGCTTGCAGAAAATGCATAATTTTGCTATTTAACAGTTGTGCTTTTTCAATATTTTTAGGTGTACACCACCAACCAGTTGTTTTAATTCACCATAACTAGACTGTTTAACAAAAGTTTAATAATTAATTTTTATTCAAATTAAAATGTCTTAATTTTTTTATTTTAATTAAATCTATTTGGCAAACTGCCATCTTTTTTCTCCAAAATTTCTCGCATTTTTCCCTCTAAATTTTACTTTAATCACAGCCGTTAATTTATAATAATCTGTATTATGCACTCACTTGTAATTTACGAATATGGAAAATTAAATCATTTAGTAGAGTGCGATAAATACAAAAAAAAACTTATTTGGAAAACCGTGTAAAAGCGAAAACGTGTAAAAAAAGTACCGTGTAAATCGGGGGATAGGTGTATTAGTATTATTATATTTTAAAGCTTTGAGGGCAGGTGTGGAGCAGAGGAAAAGAAATATTTATTTTAATTTATATTTTCATTTCTTCACTCTGGTGTCGAGGCAAAGCCTGCGTTTTACCTTGAGTTCCGCCACTCAACACACAATGCCCGGATTCTGGATTCAGCGAAAAGTGGCGAATGTCTTAACACTAGGTTCTCTTTGCCAACCCTGCTATGTGCGGAATACAGCATAAAGCTAGTTATGGTTTACTTTGTTTTCTATTACACTTTATAATAAAATAAGGCAGTTTAACTAGAACAGCTAAAAGTAACACTCGAGCTTGCTAAATCATGTATAAATGGACATTACATCCCCCAAGTCCCAGATGTTTCTCGTAACTTATGTAAGTACCTATTTTATTTATCTTTGTGCATTCCCCCACTTTCTGCATTGGGACAGATGGAACCTAGTATTGATTATTCTGTATGTTGAAATCTTATGCCAGTTTTAATAGTCTAGGACTAGATAAAGGAAATATTTATAGTGTAATTATAAATTATTTGAAGTCATGGTGGTGCATGGGCACAGGCGTAGGACTGTAAATACGATGGTTATGAGTTCGATTCCCATTTGACGGAATGAAATATTCAACATTTTCATTTCCTCGCCCTGTTAGCTGGGCAAATCGCGGCTCTTAGTTCCACTTAACGCATTGCCTCAAGAATACGGTGGAAAGTAGGGAACGAAGTGTCTCAACACTACGCTTAGATACAGTGTGAAGCTAATTTATTTTTAGTATTAAATATATTCACATTACCCCAAGAGGCGTATACAAAGGCGTTGATTTTTCCTTGTAAATAACAGTTCATACTGTTATTGGCGCCAATGTCAAGACAACGATGATTGATATATATTTAATACATTTAGTAAAACGAAGATAAAATGACAAATTATAACAATACAATGTTTCATATAAAATACGCAGACAGAAATCTTGATATAATTAATCAAATCCAACTTGTCACTCCCATTTATCAGAGCAGTACATAGTTCAGTTTAAACTTTTGTTTGTTTCGCTGTAATCAATCTCTCCATTTAGATTAAATTTATTTTTCGTTGTCTTTTGAGAAATATGAAGTTAATGTAAAATTTTATTAGTAAAGAAAATTAAAGTAAATAATGATAATTGAGAAAAGTCTTTTTCATTAATATAAAAAAAATACATTTAAGTGACGTCAATAGCATCTGTTGGTAAGGTAAGCTACACCATATTATTTGTTTAGTCGCAACGAAGAAATATTTTAATATGCATAATAAAAAATTATTTAATTAATGATGAATGATTTTTCTGCTTTCATACAAGTATGTAGTTATAATTTCTACTAACAGCACCACCGCTGAACTGTTTATCCTAATTAAAGACACATAATCTATTAGCAAAGTCCAATTTCATATAGAATTTTATAAAAAAATGTGATTTATTGTTAAATTTAATCTCAAATTAGCATATAGTACAAATATAACTAAATAAGAACTTCCATATTGAGTTGTGACGTCTTTTGATTGTGGACCCGACGACTATGACTTCGATTCCCATTCCTTTTGTCTCGAATTCAGACGGAAAGTGAAGAATGGAATGTCTTGACTCTAAAAACTTCCAGCTTACCCTGCTATACAGCGTAAAACAAAAAAAAGCAGCATGTCTCAGTAATATAATAAACGATAACTTTGAAATATCATAACTGACTTCATTTTTCCACTTTCATAATTAAATTACCTTGTGACGATAGCGGCGCCTGACGGCTTAACGTGTGCATGAATATTTAAACAGTAAATTTGAGCTAAAATATTTATTTAGGTGACACTTTCGTTGAATTTAGAAAAACGACAGGTTAGAGTCATTTTATATAAATAAGAGATAAAATAAATGAACGTTTTTTCCCGTATTTCAGGATAGGCAGAGAAAATCTAATGTCAAGACACTCCATTCCCTACTTTCCATGTATGTTTTGAGGCATTGCGTGTTGAGTGGTGGAACACAATACTATGGTTTGTCTACCAGAGTGATAACAGAAATATTTTTTTCTCAATCCACCCATAAAAAAATTGAAAAATAATTAAATATCAGAAAAATATTTTGAAAAAAAAACCTGACGAGCCCATTGTAGCTATTTAAATGATAATCTAAGTGACAGATAGAGGTCAAAACCTTAGCAAGAGTCCTGGGTGGCTTTCAGCCATAATATCTATTAAAAATTAACAGAATATTTCAGCTGAATAATTACAAAAAACCTATTCTTACAACCCAAGGTCTAGAAGATATTAATCTATAAAAGTCAAGACCCCTTTGTATATATTTCTTAACCTTCTAATAGCGAAAACAGTTTTCATTTGTAAAGTAAAAGCGGTCCTCACGCCGTTTTAGACGCACTAAGCGTGCGGTCGTTGCTACTAGAGAAGCCTACGAACTGGGTCAAAGGGCCATTTGCGAAAGAAATTAACTTTAACGCCAATCGACTACTGGATGCTTCGAGCTGAGCTATTTTTTAACATTATATATTGATATATTGTTACTATTATTCACCTGTTATCTAAAAAAAGTGGCCCGAATTAGGTTGATTATGATTTGTTTTAGCAAAACGAAAGGAAAAGAAAAGAGAAAAAAATAAATATAACTAATTCCTCCTTCCTGGGTCCGAACCCACTACCATCGTATTTATATAATGGTCTGACACACTGTCACCATGTTAGGCCACAATGATTACGTGAGTTTAATTTATGTTTTCGATGATTACAACTACCATTAATTATAATTAGCTTAATGTTGATTATTAATTGAGGACAAAATAAGATGATGACAAATTATACTTATATAGAAACTTAAACTTAAACTCATAGCTCATTAGCAATTCTTCTTCTTCCTCCTGGCATTAATCCAGGGTCTGCCTTCTTACTCAACCCAGTTTGCATGTTCTTTTGCGTCCAGCGGCGAGTCTTTGGCGTCGTAGCAATTGTAGCTTCCTTATGTATTATGTAACTTCAGGCTATATCCCGGAATATAGGGATTCTCTTTCTCATTAAGACTTCTGTCTCCATTTTACATCGAATTCAAGTAACGTATAATAAGACATAAATAAATATAAAAATAATTCCAAAGGCTTCATTACAGTCTTATCTTTTCAATGTAATAACTGTAGACAGTATAATAAGATTACTGTCTTTAAGAAAGCGATAGAAATAATGATGTGAAAATAGTTTATACTTTGTATACTAGTACATGCTTACTTAGTATTTACACTAGTACTTATCAAAAATAAAAAAGTTTTGAACCTTAAATTATACTAATAACTCAATATCCAATAATTTACTATGCTAATATGAAAAATGCGTGGTTATAACTTATAATTTATTTCATTTTATACTCCATAAATCACGGCAGCTTAAATATTAGGTACTTTATTAAAAAAATGTCGTACAGTTTGAAAGAGAGTTTGTTCAAAGGTCACAGTGTATAGCTTTCTCGATAGAATCATTTATATGGGCCAAAAGTGACATATCATATTTATCATGTTTCATACTCGTAGTGTTTGCACAGTAATAAAAGTGTTTTGATACTTTAATAGGGATTATTAGTAAGCCTTTTAAGGTCAATCGTGCTGTAGAGGCACAAGCATGCGACTCTAAATGTGACAGGTTGTGGGTTCGATTCCCACTCGAAGAAATGAAATATTCAATATTTTCATTTTCTCGCTCTGGTAACGCGACGTTGAGTTCCACTACTCAACACACACATGCCCCCAGAATTCTGCGGAAAATTGGGAACGGAAGTGACGGAAATTCGTAAATTAAATATGCCTTATTAGTTATATTTTCTGTTATTACATAGTTGAGGCCGTCGCGCGACGCGATGGATGAGGATTTAAATTATTTTGCGTCGTTAATTTACGTCACATGTCACGAGCAATGTCTACACATTGCAAAACTGGGCGGAAATTGGGGAATGAGTGTCTTAGCTGTAGGTTTCCCAACTATGCAAAAGCGTGAAACTGAAACCGACATAGTGAATAAATGACGAACTTTCTGTAATTTCTTTCATGTTAACGATTTTTTGCAATATAGCAGGGAAATATAGAGAACTACATAAAATAGTTTTCCTTTACTTATACTGATAGGACGACGGAGCGAAAAATGATTCTTGCAATCTCTCTCTCACTCTTCTATCTACCATCATTATATCACACTCTACTACTCTACTCTCAACGTGTCTAAGCCACCAGAGCATTTTCTTCTTAATTCTTACTGTAACATTCTCATTTGCACTTAACAGTCTGTGTTTTCTTTTAATTACGGAATCTATCACCAAAATTAACTACGGATATCTTATCGACAGATATCGTTATACATCTTTCTTTGATTCTTGTTTAGCAATACCAAAATGTAAAAAATAAATAACCAGAATAAAGTCAAAAATCGAGCAAAAAATACGTAGAATTAGAGGGTATATTAGACCAAAATGTATAATAAAAACTCATATTTCCGATCCATACGAAGCATTTCATTTCATGATTGGACGAACTCGTTAAATCGGCCAATCGAGTGATGATTGCTTTTGGGTTTCCATTATTTTCACACACATGGTACGAAAAGTGAAGTATACCTATTATTTCATATAAATAAAAAAAGGTTTCAGCGTTTGTTTTTTACCGATTCATTTTTTATTCATGGCAACTTACCCTTTATTTTGGTTCGCTTAGTTTAGACAATATGTGTATATACTATTTGTAATAAATTTTATTTTTCTATTTTTTAACTTCACGTTGTACCCTGAACATAGCATAGGGAACCTGGGAACCTTTTCATTTAACCGCGTTGTCAAATGAAAGTAACTAAAAATTTTATAAGACAAATTCTAAGTTACCGCAAGTATGGAGAGTTATATAGAAACATTTTTTAATTCTAATCAAATAGTTCTTGAGATTAGAGCGTTCAACCAAACACACTCTTCATCTTCACTAACTATTAATATTAATGTATATGTATATATGTATTTTATACATATATTCTATTAAGTATGATATAATACGCATACAATACGTGTGAAATTAATATTCAAATAATGTGACGATTAGGGGATTAGCGATCGATTTGATTGATGAAGCAAATTGATAGATATCGCCTAATAACTATATTCATATTTGTTGATTGATTATTTGGTAAAATAAATTAGTATATTGGAGGCTTGTTTTTATATAATATATTATGATATGTAAACCGTGAACCGAAACCGTTGTAACCGTGGGTTAAAACAAAAATAGTGTTTTTAGCTTCCCACTGTATCTCGCACATATCAAGTTGCAGAGGAAACATGGGAGTCTAACGTGTAGAGTGACGGAACTCAACGCCGCGCTTAATGTCGTGAACGAAAAGGAGGAAAATGAAAATATTAAATATTTCATTTATCAATCATCATATTATATCTTTCATCTTTAAGTATCATGAGATATATAAACGGAAAAGAAATTTATAAAAAAAAAACGTTTTCTTTTTTATTTCTGACATAGGCGTGGGAAAAGGGAGAGACACGTGAGTCGTGCCCATCCAAGAATAGAATTGTAAATTGTGATTTTTTAAAAATAAATACCTAATTATATTTTATTGGATTTTTGCGACTTATGGGTAAAATATATTTAGTTCATACAACACGAGAAACAACTAACGTTTAAACTCAAATGAAAGTTAGACCATATGTTACAAGTAATTTATAACAGTATAGCGCGAGTTGGACATATTTCAAATTGTATTGCATATAACATGGGCGCAGTAAGACAGCGTCTGGTTCATGAATTCAGGCGAAAACGGAGAATGGAGTATTTTGACACTGCATTCTATCTACTTTGCTGTACACCATAGAATGTGAAGCTATATTAATACTATATTACATATATGTATATCTACATATGAGACGTGATTAATTACGTAAATATTGAAATAGGTGTGAATTCAAAGCTAAAAATCTACGTTTGAGATTGTGTTAACTCTAAGTTCCCTCAGCCTATCCTGCTATGTGCGGGATACAGCGTGAAGCTATTTGTATATTTTTTAAATCTTAAAATTTAATTTAAATCAATTTTTATTTTGACTTTTAAACTTATCTTTATTATAATAATCTCGATGGCGCTTGCGGGCGATCGCCTAACCAACCAATAAAGTGGATCGCGCGGCATCATTAAAAGTTCGAACGACGAATTACGATAATAATTGGAAAAGCTTAAGAATTTTGATAATGGTTTAGAAATTTAGAATAATTATTTAATAAAAAATTACGTTATTATTAATAGTATGATTGTTAACTGAACTGTATTGTATTTATTTACTTGATTTTGAATGTATTAATGATTACTAGGTATGTAATTGCTTTGAAATATGAAAAAAAAAGAAGATTTTACTTGTGGCTTCTCTCGTGTGGTTAAACAGAAGTGGCTACGAGTACCTACGTCACACGCACCGGAAGCTTCCAAGCATTTTTCTTTGTTACTTCCTCCTGGTTGAATACGATGTAAAATATCCTTCCTAAATAAATGAAGTACTTCCTGAGATTAACGCGCCCAGCCTTTATGATTCGACTTTATAATGTTATACTTAACATTATTAAGATTAGGAAGCAAATAAATAGCAACTTTGAACTTCATAACTATCGAATTTTCTTATAACTCTGAAATCTTATAACTTCTAAAATAATCTCATAATATCTTCTCTCTTATAACTTCTAAAAAAACTTGAAATTTCTATGGAATTTATTATATTGAATACTATTTTCCGCATGTTTCCCTATTTTTGGGTTCCAGGACATAATGAATATTGATTGATGGTCCACTGTGACACCAGCCCCGTTTGTTCGCACTCCCTTTGTTATTTGTTAGTTTCGCGTCCTACGTCGCTGTCGTTTATGATTGAAACTGAATATTGATATAGCTATCTTATCACTCGATGACGTAATGGTAGCAAAATTTAATTTCCCAAAGTTAGGTCTGGGTGTATGCAATAGATGCACATTGTATAACGTTTGGGTGAAATGCCTATTATATTCAAAATATATATTATTTTTTCATTTGCTCGTCACACATTTATTAAAAAAATGTTGTGATTTATCACTAAGTTTCTTTTTTCTTATTCGAATTTAAATTTTGATAGTAAAACGTAAGTGATGTAGTAGATTTAAAAAAAAACACAGCTAAATCAATCATATTAGAATCTGTATTATTAAAAAAATATTACCTTCGTTAAGCGCTAAACTGAAGGAAAAGTCACGTCTTCTATTTATTAACCGATACTGGAGTTCTTATAAATTTATTTTTTAAATATAAAATGTTTTATCATTAAAAATAATAAAAAAAACATTGAATTACTTATCTATTATTTTCTTTGGCCAAAAAAATCCTACAGGCAAAGCGCGGCGTTAACTTCTGCGACTTAACACGAAATGTATTAAAAAATGAGCTGTAAACTGGATTGTCTTTACACTAAGTTCCTTCTGCCTACCGGCTGTGCTATTTCGAGGAAATTGTAAAGCTGCAAAAAACGTAAATTAATAAGAATAAAATATACAAATATATACTTTAGTATCTAGAACGTCAGACGTTATCTTTTTGTTTTTCTTTAGAACTAATAGAAGCATTAGCGATGCCTAATGGAAGAACTATTACTTGCCATGTCTTATACTGTGACGTAATAGCCAAGTTAAAGTGCGAGTTCTTGTACCGTCGAGTAAACAATACGTTTTATATATATAGAAAATCTCTATTAATGTGTTTGTCAGACAGTCTTAAAGATAACGATGTACTGGAGTAGGTAGTAAGTTCAAATTTTACAAGGTATTTGTTATTAAGTGAAAGCGCAGTGGGGTAGCGGTTGACTGTTAGGCGATGGTTGCGAATTCGGTCTCATTCGATGTAATAATTACATTTACTTTTTTTCTTCTCTTTTTCAGTAAGAAAGAGCGCGGCGTTTAGTTCTGTTATTCAACGCGTTCGGACTCGCGTAGTGTTAAGCACTAGGCTAGGTTTGTGTACTCTGTTCTATATAGGAAAATAATAAATTGTTAGAAAATAAAATAGAAATTACACTAATGAATCTATTTTATTTTATGTATGGATGTGTGGCTTGTATATTATTACTTAATTCTCATATCTATAGCAAAGGTATTTCCCCGGTCACACAAAACACTTCACTTCAAAACAATAACAAAGGAATCAGTTACAATATATTTTATAATTAATGGACTTGGTAATCCCAATTTTTTATCATTTCTTATTGGTAACGGTAATCTGGTGAAAAAAATCAATTAACGGATTATAAGGAAATAATCAATCAATTTATTTTTAATAATATTTTGATTTTATTAAAGATATTATTTAATATTTATATTTAATTTTTTTTTGGTTCATACTGAAAGAAATTTAAAAAATGTAACTTGTAACACAACACTTAGTCTGAGTGTTATGTTGTGTTGACTTGTTGTATTTACCGATTGAAATAAATATATAGATTGATTTGCTATGACAACACTGTAACTTTATTTGACTAGAATTACTTATTTGGTAAATTGAATATATATTATTGTAATATAAGTTTAATTTATAATATAATAGAATTTTTATTGTGATAAAGGATTTGGGAATAGGTGTGGTTTTCTCGAAATCCTCAACCATTAGAATATACTTAACACACACTCTTAATAAAAACTCGGGTTCTATTTTCTCCATTTTTAGGGCTATTCTATTACATATTTAATAACAGCTTGTTAGGGTGAAGCCACCTAAACTAAGAAAGTCTTAGTTCATCAGAAAAGCGTTTTAGCATCTTGTATATGCCCTTAACGGTTGATTTATTCAACAAGTGGGTACTTGGTCAAACCTATGTTGAATATTTAAGTAGTTTCAGCCCGGAGGGTTGAAACTTTGAAAATTTTGGAGTAGCAGAGCGTTTCATCAAAGGAAGTATGTTAGTATAGAAAATATTATACATATTTGTGGAATTTCTTGCTTCTTTTTTCTTTTTAATTGCCTTGTTTGACATTTATCAATGACAGTATCATTTGGGTTTTTATGTATTTGTTAATTTTATTAAAACTGTTTCTTTATAGTCTACTAAGAAAAGAAAGGATTTTAGAATGCTTTTCGTATTCTTGTGAGTATGGATCTATCTCTTAAGTAGAGAGAGATGGTTCTTAGTGTTGTGAATTGTTTATAAGATCTTCAAACCTTTTATATAACGTTTAGTACGTACGCACATCCCTTATTCACGAAATAAATGGAGTTTAGAACGAATCCCTAATATTGTACAAAATATATGTATACAATATTCAATTTCCCATCATATTATACAAAGTATACAAAATTTCCAAGAACTTATAATAAGTTCCATTACATAAATAGAAAAATTCCATTTTATTTTCCAATAAAAATGTACGCAAATATCCGCATAACTCCAATAAAACTCGAGCACTGCGGTGTCGATCCATCATGAACCATGATGAAATACATCGGGAGAAAGACTAAATAAACAGAACCATTTTGATTCTTTCTTGTCTTCTATATTACTTATATTTATTATTTTTTTTAGTAGAAAATGTTATAGAAGTTTTTTTGTAATATTATAGATATATTGTTTTAAGTTAATATAAAGCAAAATAATAATAAAAATAAACTTTATATGATTGTGAATTCGATTTCCACTCGAAGGAATAAATTATTTTTATTGCTCTCTGGAAACACATTACGTGGATCGCCATACGCTGTCAAATCCGCAATATTCGCGTCCCGAAATCTATTCTAAATAATTTAAGTTCAGTATAAAATCAATGCACCGACAAACCCGCAGGGAAACACTAGTTCCAGAACACAGCTAATAGCATTAAAGCCTGTCCTAATTGCCTCAAATGCAATATATAAATTCCCATACGAACCATGGGAATTCCTCCGCAAGTGTACAACTCTAACTATAGAGTATATTGTTTAGAAACTTCGACAAACTTTGGGGCCAAGTTTTAGTTGTAATTTGATAACAAAGTTGTTTCGACCAATCTATTATACTCGTACTGGTATGTATTTGCCAAAGTGTGCTGCGACGGATGTTGTGATAGGAATTTAATGATTAAATAATAAATATCTAAAAAATCAGCTTCACGCTGTATCCCGCAGCAGGGTAGGCAGAGGGAACCTAGTTTTAAGTTAACACTCCGTTCCCTACTTTCTGCCGAATTCCATCGTGGCGGAACTTAACGCCGAGTTTTTTGACTTGGTTCCAGAGAAGAAATTCAGATATAAATTTAAATAAATATTTTATTTCCTCAAGTGGGGATCGAACCCATAACATCACGATTGCACCACGACTGTTTTCGAAGTTTTCACAAAAGTTGTATTATACAAATATATACAACTTGTATATTATATTTTACCTATCTTGAAAATACTTTATCAAGGAAAACTAAAGTATGCACTTTAGATTATGAAAATTGTTGTTTACAATTTTGATGCATGACTGCAATAAAATAATCTTAGAGATTTACATAAGTGACTATCGCGCGTCGCGGTCAAGTGTTACATTATCATTTGATTGTAAATACAATGGTTGTAGGTTCCATTTCAGTTCGTGGGAATGATTCATTATCATTTCCTAGTCTGGCCAAAAAGTATACTATATGCGTTGCGTTCTGTAACACTACACCAAGTCGAATTTCGAATACGGAAAAGGATGGCGGAAAATTGAGAACAGAGAGCAGAAACACTAAGTTCACTCTGTCTATCCTATTATACAGTCTATGTATATTATGCAGTATAATTTATGTCTATCCTATTATACAGAATGAATGGCAAATCTGAAAATAGAACAAAAAATCAAATAAAAAGTCAAGAAACAAGAAAATATATTCAAATTTATTTAGGGGAGAGCGGGGCCAAAAGTTTTTTTTTTAACCTCAAATATAGCTACGAATACTTGATTTGAGTATTTATACAATATAGTAAAATTCAACTTACATATCTAGACTTGCAATTAAAACAGTAATTTGGGGTATTCTTTGTAAGATTTTTTTATTATGAATTTTTTTGTGACTGAAGTCGGAAAGTAACAACTTACCCCGACTTGGGGCAAGTTGTTAACAGACCGGGGTAAATTGTTACCATATTTTTTAAAGCTATTATTTGCACAATAAAAAGCAATAAATAATCGAACAAAGCCTGTTTATTTAGGGAATAATCAACAGTATCATAATAATCATCAGGCGCAAAAGCAAATCTTTTTTAACCGACTTCTGTAAGAAAAGGAGATTATCAATTCGACTGTTTTTTTTATGGAAGTATGTTACTTCATAACTTTTGATTAGGTGAACCGATTTTGATTATTTTTGTTTATTTGAAAAGTAGTGCTTCCCATGTGGGAACCAATTTTTATTTATTCTATTTTTGACAATGGTATCTATGAGAAAATCACATAAGTATTAAATTCGTATTAGTATGTGTGCGACAAAATGACGAATAACTCAATATCACGCCAACCGATTCCAATGATTTTAATCTCATTTTACACTTCAAGGATAGTTTGATGAATATTTGGTTAGGTTTCGATTATAAAATCTGGTCGAAATTGAGAAAATTTGTTTTTATTTTGGTAAATTTTAATTATACTGGAATAGTTACAACTGAAAACTTTGTTAAAATTATTGTCAGAAGTAAGATTCCCCATCGTTGCATTTCTTTTCAACCAACCTCAAAAAATATGTTTTCATTTTCAACTGACTTCAAAAATTTCAAGAGAGGTTCCCGATTCGCCCGAATATTTTTTTATGTATTTTCTTGTCAATATACCAAAATGTTAGTTTCCACAAAAATAATACCTAATTGAGTCAAGTTTTACATATCACAACAGATGCCACTCGTTAACAACCACTACCACCACAACCAACACTCATTTATGAAGTATCGTTTTTAAGGTCACTTATCACTTAAAATCGTAAAAAGAATTAATTTTGAACAAAAAAAAACTGAACCGAAAAACAACGAACTAAAAAGTAAAAGATAATTTTACATAAAATAAAACTTATTTTGATTTTGTTAAGCCAAAATAATAAACAAAGATTTTATAGCTTTATCTTTTCGCGCTCAATATGTATATGTAATCCTTTGGTAATAATTTTTATCTTATTCCTGCAATCTTTGAAAACTACATCCCCTGCTTTTTGCATCAACTCATATGACACATAACCTCAAGTTGATTTTCGAGCATAAGTCCGCATGTTACTAAATTACAATACTTTTTAGTATGAAAAATTACAATATTTACATCCTATTATTGGTACAAATGAATTAGCGAAAGTTTTTCCGAGGTCACAACATGCCCCAAAAAAAGGGAACATCTAGCCCCAAAAACACGTGTTGAAAAAAAATTTCATATAAATAAGATTAGGAAAAACACAAATAATTTACAAATAGTGTTCCGAAATAGTAGATAATATATGTAAAAGAAACACTAAAATACTCGAGGCTAATCGTTAAAATTTGTGAGACAGACCAAAAATATCAAATGCGAAAATATTTACAATCGTGCACCAACGACACCCGTGTGCTATTCCATTGGTTTCGGGTGCCACTGGATTGTTCAATATGCTGGCCATGGGTGCGCTATCACATTGCATTTCACTCTATGTTTACTAAATATTCCTATCACTTTTCCTCGCGAAATTATTTCCATCGGAACAACTTACCTCGGTAACTTTTAGCCCCGCTCTCCCCTACACCCATTTCCGCATCTATATTTTCATTACAATATTCAATGAGCTACGCGATAATCATTTAAAAAATGTCCTTAGCTTTAACAGCCATCATTGAATATACCTAGTATTCGGGGAGAGGGGAGACCTTCCCAGATTTATCCATTATTCATGTTGGCTTTCTCCCAAAATGACTTATCATTGACACCCCACGCTGTGCCAACATGACATAGCCATGAGTCTAAAATCGTATGAAAGAGGATATTATTTTTAAAAGAACCGGCCTTTAAACCGAGAAAGAGTGATTAGCCAAAACGTCCAAATCAAAAGAAATGAAAGAAGCTTGAAGCAATTTACGTAAAAAATAAAAAAAATATATTTATACAACAAAAATCGTCACAATTGTCAGCATTTTTGATTTATAAATTTTACGCTGTTTCCCGCAAATAGCAGGATAGGCAGAGGTAACCTTAGTGTTAAGATACTTCGTTGCCATTAAGACATTTGCATTCCCCTCTTTCTCTCGTATTCTGGAGGCATTTCGTGTTGAGTTGCGAAACTCAACGCCGCCTTGCGTTGAGAAAAGAATTGATGAAAATATGAAATATTTTATTTCCACTAGTGGGAATAGAAGCCACAACCTGTTGCGCTTACAGTCGCACGTTTGGGTCCATGCACCACGACTGCCCTCAATTTAATGATATCAACAAAAACACAATTATTTCCTTTTAAATACTGAGTAGAGACAAATACTGAATATTATTTAAATGATAGCGCATTAAGTTATTTTATTACTAAACTAGCAATAAATATAGTAATTTAAAAAAAATGTATAGAAAATAAATCTTTTAGAAAACCTATTTACTCCATACATTTTTTTTTGCTTTCAGGTAGCAAAGTGCACGAAAACAAACAAAAAGGCTACCGTTTAAAAATTCAACAAAAAGTAAGTACATAGCTGTAACTATAAGTATTTACCGACGTGCCTTAGGGAACGTTAGAATGTAGTTTTTTCTTTGCACAAATGACCGTCCCCTCGGACTAGGTGTAGGAAAAAGAGTTTTTATACTGAAACTTAGATACTGTACTTTATTTTTTATCTTTTATGTTAGTTAAAACCACAATTTCTTTCTGCTTGGAAATACATATGCATTGATCATTATTGTCATTTCATATGAGAGAGAAACTTGTGAAAAATGTATGCTTCAATTTTTAATTTTACACCCGTTGTAAACCGATGTTGGTTTATTATAAGTATATTAAATATGTCCTTTTTTCATGCTTTTATTAATATAACAAGAAGGCTTTATTGAGTTTTAGTATTAGTTTTCTTGCTGTGGATTCGGAAAATGGGGAAAGGAGTGTCTTATCATTAGGTTTCCTTTGCCTTCCCTGCCATATGCGGGAAATAAAAAAGCCTTTTTCTATAGTTTATTTAAATAACATCTCGTGTTAATTGCCGCCAGCTTTTTTTTAAATAGAAAGAAGCTTTCGCTTTGTAAGCTGTCATTTTATTTCACGTGGATAAAATATCCTATGTTGCAGCGGTAAACAGAATGCTTTGACACAAAAGGAACATAACTATTCTTTATTATGTCTGTCCTCATTTTAATTTTACTATAAAAGCTTAGAAACGGAAATTATTATAAGTATTCTTTGCGCATTTAGATTTATTCTTTGATAATAATAAAAAAAAAGTAATTTAATGACATATAAGATTTGGATATACTTTATTACGCTTAATTAATCTCCCACTTTATTCACAAATCAAAATATTTCAATATTTGTGATTATAATTTTTTACAAATAATAATAAATGTAACTAAATTCACACATTTACTTAAAGTTAAAATTTAAATTAAATTTCAAAATACGAAGTCTGTAATCTATTAAATAGGAGAAGAATTCACAGTAGAGATATATATTGTAGAAAGATGAGAGTACCTAGAAACTTATTACTCTGTTCTCCGACTTCCGTCTAATGCACAAATTCTAGAGACTTGGTATAGCTTAGAGCTATTCAAAACTTTGTCCCGGTATCAAATGTACAATCAACAATACTATATTAAGATATATTTAAGGTATATATATTAACTACGCGTGTTTATAAACCTACATGAGTATAAATAAACGATGCATATCGTATAATAGTGGAGATAGGGTACAAGAGTGTGACTGTAACCGCTGCAGGTTGTGAGTTCGATTCCCAGTAGAGAAAATTAAATATTTAATATTTTCTTTCATCGCTGTGGTGTCGAGACAAAGCGCGGCGTTGAGTTTCACCACATAACACGTAATGCCTCCAGACTTCGGCAGTGCAGCGAAATCGATTCATAAATGCTCGTATCTTTTGGATTTAGAAGCTTGATTGCTGTTCTTTACCTCCATGTGGACCATGGACCTGAATATTTGTTATTAATTTCAGCTTGATACCTCCTCTCAAGTTAAAGGGTATGGATAGACGGACAGATGGACAACGAAGTGATTCCATAAGTAGTTTCGTTTTTACCTTTTGAGGATTTTTTGCCTTTTGATTTTTACCTTTTGATTACGGAACCCTAAAATGAATAAACATTATATATAGAAAAACCCAATATGTCTGCAGTATATTAGCTCTAAGACAAAATGCTTGTTCTGTAAAGTGATCCGACGACAATATGCGTGGGTCGTAGAAAGCGATAGCTATCATTACTCATGTTCGGCTCAATTAATCGTGGGTATTGAAGATCACAAGTACGAATGGAACACTGCAAGGATATGTGTTATATATCTAAATATATCTGGCTGGTTTAATTTATGCTATAGTATAGGTAAAGGCTTAACTCTATTTATTTTAATACAAAATTTCAGTATTTTCTATTTCTCATTTCACTTTAAAGTTTGAATTTCTGTAAATCATTTTTTATATGGCACTTATTATTTATAAATTAATATCTTTATTAAAAATTCTTTGAAGTAAGTGACTTTTCGATTTTATACACCCTATAGATATTGCTAAAAATGCTTGTGCTCTTATAACCTAATATTACAATCGTTCACTATTAACTGAGAGATCTTTGGTTAACACTAGAAGCGCCCCCGTCCCATTTTTGACCCAAACGCAAGTTTGATTGTATATAACTTTTTTATTTGTTAATTTATGTACATGATTTTTTTTTACTATTACCAATTTTACACCTTTATTTAATTAAAGATATAAATAATTTTATAGCAGTCATACTTTTTGAAAAAAAAATTAGATTTACCTAGAACTGCCGCTGGGTCATTTTTGTCCCGCCATTATTATTTTGTTATTTGAGGGTATAATTTGACATATTTTCATGCCTCGGGGACGAGGTGGAGGTGAAAGGGCGATGCGGGGGCGGAAAAAAATTTAATAGTAGGTTTAGCAGTCAATGCCTAAGTTTTTAGGGTTCTGTAGCTTTTAAGGAAAAAAAAACCCTTATAAGATCATTTTTTTGTCCATCCGTCTGTCTGTGCCTTTATTTCAGGAATGCTTGGAGAAATCGAGTTGATATTCATATGAGTATATGAATATCAACTATATGACGATCTACAGTCCCTTAATTTCCTAAAAAAGCGCCCTTAAAAAAGATATGACCTTTTACATAGTAAAAAACGTGTATTTCGACACTATAAAGGGAATCAAATTAATAAGGTACTTTCAGTGAACTTAGAATTATGAAATTTGGCAGCTAGCATCTACATGTAGTACAAGTACAGGAAAAAATCTGAAAACTATACATTTATGTATAAATCTTAAAAAATAATAGCCTGAAAAGTAGGGTAAAATTGGTGTCAATACTAAATTTTGCCGCTAGTTCAAGTGAGGTATCAGATGAAAGGATGACTAAGCTAGGCTTGAATTTCAGAAAAACACTCGATACCAAATGTGGACAATTGTAGGGTAGGTAGAGGGAACCTGGGAACCTAGTGCTATGCACTCCGCTGGCATTTTCCGCCAAATTCTGGAGGCATTACCACGCAATGTTCATCATCATCATCATCATCTGTGATGTATCACTGATGAAGAATATATTAATGCATTACTTGGCCTAATAATAATATTAACTAATTTCAATAACTTATAATTTTGTAAGAGTTATTCAGTTAGTTGTCACGACCTTAGAACGTATTTGAAATATTTGATTCTTTCTTTGTGTTTTGTTTTTTGGTACTTTTATGTTTGTTAAATAATAAGAATTGAATTATTAAAGATGGTCTACATACTTTACGATTTATTTTAATAATATTTTTTTTGTATTATACCAACAATCAACATAATAAGTAGAATGGGACAAATTTGTCACGACGGCGGTTCTAGGGGGGTCTCAATCTTCGGCACTTCTAGTGTTAATACGTATTAATTTAAAAGGATTTTTTACAAATCGATAAAAAGTGTTAAAATCCTACCCTTAAATAAAAAATATTGGATGAAATTTATATCCTTTTTTGAAATGTAAAACTTAAAAATATGAATAAATTTAGTAAAACAACGTTAAACCTAGTTTTTTACCGCATAAAGTGAACTCGTCCGTTATAGAATGAAATACGAAAGGAACATAAGGGGTGCAAACAAAACCGTAAAATTGTACTTATTTGAATCTCTAAAAGCTTTGCACTTTGTTGCTAGAATAAACATATCTCTTTCTTTACATAATATGACTCAAAGTTGCTTTTGCGTGCACTTTAAAACTGCATCGTGTGTGGGTTCGACTGCCACTTGAGGAAATTAAATATTTAATAGTTTCAGTTCCTCGCTCTCGTTTTGAAATTTCTTCGGAAAGTGGAAAAAGGAAGTGTTTTTATGAAAACGAAGCAACATAATACTGGGTTCCCAGGTCTATACTTATATACCTAAGCTGAAATCCTTGAAAATGATTTTATTGCATTTTACACCAATAGATGTGTGAGTGAATGAATCATTTATATGCATATAACATTAATGTAAAGCTGAATATCGAATATATATAATTAGAAATCGTAAAAGCTTTACATATACTTGCCAAAACGTCAAATAAAGCAAAAGATATGTATGCATAATCGTATAATAAATGTGAGCAAAACTGCGAAAAAACACTAGTTTTAACATATTTTAAACTACGTTTTATAGGATGTAACATCGACAAATATTTCTCATTGAGAAATTTTATAAGCTTTTTAGTTTAATTCACAGAGATTCGAAGCATTCTTTTAAAACATTAATCCTGCCCACGTCGTTTTCATTCAAACTCAATATAAAAATTCTTAAAAGGGTAAACTTTTTGCGGTTTCTTTAATAAAAAACTGTACACATTTTTAAATATACGCCTTTAATTCTATTCCGAGTTGAAGTTAAAATTCATTTTAGTGTTACTAGAATTGTATTTGGATAGCTATTTGACATAATAAAAGATTCTTATTTAGACGATGATTATTTAAAGATAAGATGCTTAAGACATAATAAAGTTATTGAATTTAAAATTATATTTTATGAATAGGTATTTCAATATAATCTTTATACGATATAATTAATAGTATTATTTATTTGTTAGTAATTTTTCGTTTTCTCTTGATAAAAGAATTATGGGGTCAAATCTAATTAAAATCAGCTACTAGTTTAGGGGATATATGATAACAGACAGACATTTTTCGTTCCTATCTACACGTGTCAAACTAATACATGTTAAACACCATGCCAGACTAAAGTTGTTCAACTAATTAAGATAAACGATAGGCTATTTAGAATGGGCAATTGTCGACTGGCGAAGGCGATTGTTTAAAACATAAACAATTAGTGTTAGTGTAAATGGCGAGGGCAGAAAAGCTATTAGCGTGCGTTGGTCGGTATGCACTATGTTTTCTAGAAAAATACTGCTTTACATGTATAGGGATTTATGAAAATTAATTTAATTTTGTTAGAAGATTTGAAATTTCAATTTACATTTCATATATATTAAGTATTTTTCATTTTACTTTCATGTGCAGATTAAAACAAATACATTAAATTTATCTTTTCAATTATTTAATGTTGAATGTTTACAGCGTAGTTTTGCGTTCAAATTAATCTTTGCAAAAGTTTACATTTTAAGATAGAGGAAAATTTTGATAGTTTGAATTTTATATAAGACGCCTGTAGCCTATCCTTGGCAAAGAGAACCTGGTGTTAAGAGACTCTATCCTTTAGTTTCCGTCCAATTTGGCGGAACTCACAACACCGCGTTTAGTCTTGTTACCAGAGCGAAAAAATGAAAATAATTCATTATTTCTAATGAACGCTATTACAGTCAGAAAAAATTGCATAACACGATCCATCAAATTTATTATTCTCAAACCGTTTTTTAAATCTAGTACGGCGACAAATAAAACTCCTTTAATTGCCACTTTGAAACGTAAACGATGACATTTGTTAAATTTATATCCATTAGTTTTTCATTATAATCTATTACCGTGAAGTCCTGTAATTTATTGTTTTTTTTTTGTCTGTAAAAAAGATGTTAAATATTTTTTTTTCTTAAAAAAATATTTATGACTTTAGCTGATTTAAATTTTGTTTTTTTTTAAAAAAAAGCGATGGTTAAAACTAACGTCATCATTTCTCATATATTATAAAATATTATATTTTTCGCTAAAATTAATGTTTTATTTTTCCATTAATGATAATAAATTTTAAAATATAAATTTTCTTTTATTTATTTATACTAACAGACGAACGAAATGTCTAATTTGGTTTATTAATTGAATTTGTAATGGTCCAGATCACCATTATATTATATACCTAGTAGCATATTCATTACAAGAGATGATATTGATGAGAGATATACATGAGAGGCTTTGCGTATTGAGTGGAGGAACACAACGGCAAACTTCGCCTTATTTAGAATATTTCGTTATCTCCAATGGGAATCGAACCCACAACCTGTCGCATTTACAATCACACATTTGTACTGATGCGCCACTGGCCTCACGTGCGTTTTAAATTATACTCCGAAATCCCCATATTATATTAGGTATAAAATTGTGCCTATCCATTAATGGATCGCGTGCTAGGCGTCTCGATTAATACAATAAAATAAGCCCACTTTGGTAAAGCAGTTCTAAGACTTCATGTTTTTTTATTAAGAAATATTATTTTTGGTTCACAAATAACACGTTAACTGCCTTTTTTACGTTTTTAATATTTTTCGTCGGCTCTATTTTCTTTTTCCATATTATTATTATAAGCCGTACTAGCATTTGTAACTAATGAATGACAAGTAGGTAGTGTCCGCGATGATTGTGGCTTCAATCTCTGGTTGGTGAAATTCTTATAGGTGCAGGTTAAAATATACTTCCAAGGTGAAAGAAATTCATATGTAGTATTGTTATTGGGTGATACATATCTTTTATTGCAATTACTTAGAATCTTTCTCCGAATAATTTTGAAACGTATAGACGATATGTGTTTGTTTATCTTGTTAAAAACGATAACCGCTTCCGATTCTTTGTAGCTATTTAATATTTTTCTAAAGAAAGTAGTACAAAGCTAGTTCTAACGAAATTGGTGCCCGTGGCCAAAATTCGAGTTGCCCTCTACCTACTCGTCAACCCTAGGATTAAAAGCACAGTCATCGTCAATCAATCAGCTGTCCCATTCAGTAATGGATCTAACCTAAATATAACTGGTCTTAATTGTTGAGAAATCAAATAGGCGATGAAAATCTAGTGGATCAGTCTAAAACTAGTTTGATTTTATTTATAAGGAATTCTTGTTCAAATATAACTTAAATAATAAATAAATTTGACTTCTATATAAAATACAACTACATATTTCATGACCCTGTAGAGAATATATAATTAGTTTTTCTCCTTTTTTAATCGTCTTCTGTAAAAGGAGGAGGAGACTATTTAATTCCACTCTATTTTTTATGTTTAAAACCTTTACGTTTGACTGAGTGAACTGATTCTGATGATCTTTTTTTTATTTGAAAACTAGTGCTGCCCATGTGATCCCATTTTAATTTGGTCGATTTCTAACAATGGTATTCATGAGAAAATAACAAAAATATTAAATTTGCATCAAGTATGTGCGCGACAAATAAACTAACAACTCTATTTCCAGTCTATCGATTTCGATGATTCTTTTTTTATTAGAAAGGTAAACTTCAAGAGTAATTTGATCTTTGAGTAAGATTACATTCTGATTATGGGATCCGGTTGAAATTGAAGAAAATATTTACATAACAGATTTCTTTCCGAGTAATATTCTACGTTTCATATAATTGAATTTATCATCCTCCTTTACAAAATATACATTCATAATAATGATTTTAATCAAGTATAATATATTAATGGGCGAAGGTCCTTTGTTAATTTTAATTAAAGCAAGAGCGTCATAACAGTTTTAATTTTGATGAGATATGCTCGTTGTAAAGGAGGTAATGGAAAATGTTTGGAATTTTTAGTATTAAATTTTGTATTAAGATTTTTTACTATGGTCATTTATATATGTATCCCGAAAATAACAGGGTAGGAAGAGGGAATCTAGTCCTAAGAGACTCCGTTCATCACTATCTACCGATTTTTTGAGGCATTGCGTGTTGAGTGGCGGAACTCAACGACCGTTTTCATTCGACACCAGAGCAATTGAATGAAAATTTAAATAAATGTTTCACTTTCTCGAGTTGGGGTGAACCCACAATCCTTGTACCCCTACTTCAAGACATACATAATAGAAAATATATTTTATTATTTTGTATTTCAAATAAGTGCCTAATTGTGCGTCATGGGATTGACTACTTTTACTCGGAAACTTTAGAAGCTGTAATGATTACCGAATTGACTGTCGTAATCGATTGATGTATTAAACGTATTAAAAAATAGAAAAAAACAACATTTTCTCTCTGTAGAGATGAAATGTTATATATAAAATTTTAAAAACAAAAGAAAAAAAAGAAAATTTACTTCAATTTTCAATGAAAGGTTTGAGCTATAAGATTTATCTTGCGCAACCGTAATCCATATATACTATATGTATATACATTTTTAGCTTTCAGTACAAATCATAAAATATGTACTACCATCAGTCTTTCGCCTCGCCTGTTACATGTTAGGCAGGGTACGCATATAAAGCCAGTTGTACACAGTTGGAAAAACATTAGTGTATTGATATATCTTTTTCAGTTATAGAAAGAAAATCGATGCGTTTTGCCGTAAAGACTGCTAAAATATAAAAATCTATTTTGAAATGATGTTTTTTTAAATTTAGAAGTAACAATTGAAGATTTTTTACACATCTTCAATAATTATCTTTTAACGCAAAGGCAAAGCGAATATATTCATAAATCCGTTTGTTCTCCAATTTCGCTCCTTAAAACATTGCGTACTCAGCAACGATTACTCATCTATAAAAAAAACGTCAAGTGAAAGTCGGACTCGCCTACTGGAGGTTCCGTATCAATTTTAGGACTGCGCTACAACTTTAAGATAATAATTATTTCTAGGGTTCCGTACTCCAAAAGAAAAAAATATGTATACCTAAAACATTTTATTTCATGAATATATTTAATATTTACTAGAAACCAGTTAGCGTCACAGATGAAACCTGACCTTCCCAGTATACTGAAGCCCGACACGTTCAACATCCGGTTTGTACACCGCGTGTATAGCGGACTTACAAACCGTAACAAACGTCTTACTGAGAGAGAGACGTGAAAGAGTTATTATTATTGCGGCGTATGGATGAAGATTTATATTGTAAAAAAATATTAGAATGATTGAGTTATTTGTTTAACCTTTTTTTTCAGCTTCACGCGTATTAATAACTCAATTTATTCAATCTTTTTTTTCGCAAATGAAAATATTAAATATTTCATTTCCCCAAGTGGGAATCGAAGCCATAACCTGTCGCGTTTACAGTCACACGTGTGTACCCCTGCGCCACGACTGGCCTCATTTATTTAGTATATTTGTAAAATTTCCTAGCTTCAAATAAATTATTAAATTTGTACAATATGGAAAATTTCTTTTTCGCGTTTAAAACTGTGTTGTTTTTGTTATTTTAGGCTATTTTGTTTATTGCTAATAAACATAGAGCCTTATATTCAACTTAGTCTTATAAATGAAGCTACAGTAAGCAAACTAACGGAACTTGAGCCCTTGTTATGTCTGAAACTGAACAATTAATTCAACCGTTATTAGGCCTTAATCTCGAAGTAATTAGGACATAATGCTTTCAGTCTCCTACTATAATTCTTATATAGAGACAAAACAAAGTGATCTTACAAGTCAGTTTTATAATAATTGTGGGTTCGATTCTCTTTTGGGAGAAAAAATCGTATTTATTACCGCGCTGTAAGAAGACAAACCACAGCTATAAGTTCCGCCATTTAACACGCAATGTCTTGAAAATTGTGAGCAGAGTGTCTCAACATTAGGTTCCCTCTGCCCACCTTGCCATATGTACGATACACCGTGAAGGTATATTATAACAACATATAACCCTAAAAACAAAATAAATTACAACGTGTAAGGTAATTAAAAAAGGTTGTCCATTTCGTACCAATTTCTCTCGCGTTTACAACTCAATTTTGGAACACGTTTAATTTATGGAAGTAAAAATGTTGGTTAAAACCGACTAGCGCCGGACGTCCGGACTTTGTGGTAAGGGTAAATGAGGGTAACGTGTAGGACGGGGGTACGTTCTGACAGAAGGGTTAAATTTACTAAAGATTTTCAAAGGACTCCTGCGTGAATATTTTAATTGGACTGGTCTTTGGAATATTAAGGAAAACAGTTCCAATTTGAAAATCAAATAATGTTTTTCTATAAAACAGACTGGCACAAGTACTCTCCGCCTTGATAAAACGACAAAGCGCAGAGTTATTAGAAACGGAGTATCTTAACACTATGTTCCCTCTACCTTGCTATATGCAGAATAAAAATAAGTAATTATTTCTTTCTCATAATAAGTTATCCTTACAACATGTCCCACAAATTACATTTATGAAACATATTAGTTCCTTCGCAAGCAACTTTAACTAGCTCTAATATATCATCGCTTACTTGTGTAAGCGTATATGAATATTATGAAGCATATATGAAATTGTTTTCAAAAGCACTTAATTGCATCAAATTACTCCATACCGACACCATCGCTTACACGATTACTTTGTTATTATATTAGTTTTATACTAGCAACCAGTTACGTTGTATATATTACAAATTTTAAAGGTTTTTTAAAATAAATTATGTAAAGAATTAGTCCCGCAATCTTATATTTATATACTTTACAAGTTTTATTTCGACCTACAATTTTGAAATTGGTAGGGAACCGCTGGTATAAGTCTGACTCGCACTTGACCAGACTTTTTTAATTCGTGGAATATCTGCATTACTACGAAATTAAGGTTTTTTTCCATATGATATTTGGACTCACCACCAACAACTTAGCAAAGGTCAGCTTAGTTTTTCGCTAGAAGATAGGTACAATTGCATTAACATGTTTTTGTTGAAAAAAAAAAAACGATTTTCTAATATAAATTATGCTATTATTTTGACGTCGTTTAACTCGTTACACACCATATGAAGGGAAACTTTTGTTTCTGTGCTTAACAAAATTTAGTACAAGGCATTTTAAATGTAAAAGTTTTACAAAACAAGTGTTTCCTTGACTTAATATTGTATGTACTCACGCAATAGGCTGTGTCTGTGACATTTGATTATATCAAGATTTTTGTACGATACGTAAAAAAATACTAAAATATACAAATTTAGATTAAATATTTGTTAATTATAACCTTGAAGACACACAAAATTTAGTTTATTATAATTTTACATGACATTAATAAAAAATAATATTCTTTGTTTTTTAAATTACTTATTTCGGGCCATCTTAACGTGATGGAAAAAGTACACGATTGTATGCAATAGTTGTACAAGGGGCATCCCTTGGAGAAATGTGGAGAACGGTTAGCTTTAATACTATGTTCTTTACATTATATACATGACAATGGGAAAAATTGGTAATAACTATTACAATATACAATAGATATTCCTAATACAACATATTTGTTTGCAAATAGTGTGATAAATGATTGAGTTTAAGTATTTTCTGCTAAATGCCTTAAAAATTAAATATGTAAATTTTGTACTTACAAAAAATATAATAAATAATTATATTCAAATATTTATAGAAATTAATTATTACAGTTCATAATACGTCATTATCCTAATCAATTGTACAAATTAGAAAAGTTTTAAATGCGTATTATAATACCACTTATGTAAAACTGCATAAAGCCCTGTAAAGGTCAACCCTCATCTACCAAGTTTCTAAATGACTACTCAACTTTATGAGAACAAACTAAAAGGTGAAATCAAGAGCAACCGTTGTTTTACATACGAATAGGTATTACCTACGTAGCTATTGAAGCAATATATACTATAGACTATAGACATTATATTATTATACTAGAAGTTACAAATTTTATGATCAATTGGTGTTTTTGATAGTAGATGCTGCTTGCGATTTCGTTTCTGTGGACTTTATGATGTAAAATAGAACATATAACCTCGTTTTTCCCGAATCCATAGGTATTTCGAGAAATCTTCTCTAAAAATAAAAACAATATCTTTTAGTCTATCTTTTAAGATTTGAATTTAGAACTACCTTGTGATATAACGTCAATATTGCCTATTTTATTATTTCAGCAATTAAAAGCTCTTGTTATATATTACAGTTTATATGTATTTTTTCTAAGTAAATAAAATACAATGTGTCGTAATAACATGTATACTTGTTTCAGGTGAACAAATAACCATAAATATTGTGAAATAAAAAAAATTGTAAGTGCGTAAATGAATGTCAAAATTATTTACATTGTATAAAAATAGTAGAAACGTACTGTACTGTGGAAGTTTTTACTCAAATCTTATCTTAGTATTTATTTAAATACGAGACTCGATTACGTCAGTTTGTTTATTGTTTAGGAATGAATTTTAATTTATTTAAAAGTCAGCTTCAAGATTTTTTCTGCTTATAACATACCTTAACGCCAGGTTCCCTCTGTGGGTAGACAGAGAATTATATTCTCTATTTTCCGTCCAATTTTCAAAAGTCAATGCTTTGTCTACCAGAGCGGAGATATTAATATAATTGTAGCGATTGTCCCCAAGTGGGAAATGATTTACGAAGTCATCTTAGATGACCGAATCCGTAATAAAGATACATTTTTATTAAATGGAAAAAAGAACTCTTATTTCCTAAAAAATAATACCGCGCGCGCTATAGGTATTCTTCATACATATATTTGTCAGGTAGGTATGTATATTGTGTATTGTTTCTGTGGTAATCTCGTAATCTCTATTTACGTACGCTATCACAAGAAGAATTTGTGAACGCGACGCTTAGATACGACCGAAGAAAATAAATAAATACATAAACATATTTTGTGAAAACGTTTAAATATAACTAGATATTTTGATCAATCATAAGTATACAAAAAGTATAGGTAAATGCAATGGTTGTGGGTTCGATTCCTACTCGGGAAAGAATATTTAATATTTTAATTTCCCCGCTCTGCTAACAAGGCCAAACGCGGTGTTGAGTTCTGTCACTCAACACGCATTATCTCAAGAATTTGGCCTAAAGTGGAGAATGAAATTATCTTAACCCATTTAGACCCATAGCCAAACTAGCAGTAAATCAAAGGTTTTTTCGGTAATAATTGATAGATATCGATGTAAGAAAATAAAAAACGTAAAAAAAAAATTAATTTTTTTTTATTTAAATATAAAAAAAATGCCGTCCTTAAATGGGGCCAATGGGCACATATAGTATCTAAATTTTCGAAACTATTTTTGCGACACGAAATGTTTTATAACACTTTTTACACTATCAACGCGTTTTTTTTATGGCACATTGCACGTCTCAGTTGCTAGCAAAATTTTTGGGAGTAGTGGTCTACCCCGTGGTGCTGCAGACTTGGCACTGCAGAAGCTGTTGGTCGTATAAATACGTTGATGTTTTCGTCTCTTAAATCGTGACGAGCGATGTAACGAAAAAATCAAGCTAATCTATCCTGTTTATATTAGTTAGCAAGTAAAGGTGCCGCGAATTTGCAACAGCAAGATCCTATGTATGTGTGGATAAAACCCACCACCATTTTTTGCCACGTACAGCATTGCTATATAGGTAAAAAGATTGATCAGCCTGATGAACCCCTCCCATACCACATTGTAAAACCTTCGCACTAATAAAATTTAGTTAACTTGGTAAAAGCAGTAATCAAAATCGG
>JAEBDU010013259.1:4003-19015 GCA_016802625.1 Heliconius numata
CAATCTTGCTAATTTTGCTTTTCACTTACCAAACAATGCCATTTTACTTTGTCTTTATTACCTTATTTTTTTTTTATAAATTTAGTATAATTATAATATCTTTTGACCGACCGTTGTCCTCGTCGCCACTTGTTGTGTCGTCTATGGTGCACTGGCTCGCCAACTAAGGATGTGCGCAAGCGCCGCGTCCGCTCTCGCCCGTGGCTCGCGCGGTAATGACGCGCACCCCGCACCCCTTAGCTCGAGACAGTGTATATCTACTATTAACTATAGATCTAGCAATTATGCTAGATCTATAGCACAAACACTACAGACACGAAAAGCGACTTTGTTTTATAAGGTATAGGATATTAAGCATTGTTCTGTAGAATAGAGTTGCCCATATTTTTATAGTCAATTAAATATTTACGTTCCAAGTTTACGATTTAATTCGTAATTTAAATTTAAATGTTATTCAAAAAGTTTATGTTTTATGAATGTTTGTTCTCCCACCCGGAAAACCCAAGCGGGAACTTTTTTTAGCTTCACGCTTTATCACGCATATAGCAGGGTAGGCAGAGGGAACTTGGGAACCTAGTAATAAGACCGGCACACCCGTACGGTGACTCCGTGGAATTCTAAGTAGTTTCTTCTTATTTAACTAATGGCCGAGGCCGTCATGGCGCAAGATCACAAGGGTGTGACTGCAACGCGACGGTTTTGGGTTCGATCCACACTCGAGGGAATGAATTAATAGTAATTAATATTTTCATTTCTTCCTTCTGGCACTAAGGCAAAAATCCCGGCGTTGAATTCGCCACTTACCACGCAATGCTTCGAATAAATCGGTTGCAACTGGGGAATGGAGTGTCTGAACACTTGGTTCCTTCTGTCTACTCTGCTGTATACGGGATACAGCGTGAAGCTGGTTTTATTAATTTCAATATATATTTTTTTATAGCCGTTTCTTAATATCTTCCATTTCCTACACGTACGTAGTATACGTAAGCAGGATGAAATCTGAGATTCCATTTACATTTTAAAGGCCGGTGTCCATACGTCATCTCTTCGGTCCATTCACATCGATTACTCCTAAAGTTGATATGTGTGTCGCTCACTATCGCAATATCCTGAATATATTTTTTTGTTATATAATTATTTTTTTTTTATATATATATATTTTTATATAAGAATATTGTTTGTTTCTTTTTAACTGTCGGTTTGTTGTGCAATTGAAATAATAATTATTTTACTACGTATAAACTTTAATAGCTTTAAAAGTTTTTTTTTGCTTCACGCTGTATGATATAACAGGGTAGGCAGAGGCAACCTGAGAACGTAGTTTTAAAACATGCGGTCCCATTAAAATGCTTCCGCTCGTCACTTTCTGGAGGTATTGCATGTTGGGGGACGCCGCGCATTGCTTTCTTACCAGCGAAAAAATTAAAATATTATTTTTTTCATTTTCTCGAGTGGGTATCGAACTCACAACCTGTCGCGTTTACATGCTTGTGCCTCTGCGTCACGGCTGGCCAAATTAATACAGAATTATTTTTACTAAGCGTTAATTATTATTAATTCCTGCTTTTATTATATTAAAATATTTATCCAGTTGTCTTATAAATGTAATAATATGCATATATGTCATACATTTCCATAATTCATATTAAAAGTTAAACGCAAAAAGCGACTCAATAATTTTTTTTTTCATCGACATTGAACCGACCCAGTTTCGAAAATGCACCATCGCCTTTGTGAAACAACACACTCCAGTTCGTGACAATACTTATTGTGAAACAGTTCCCGAGGGCGCATTGTCTTTGACGATTAATTGTAATTTAATTTTGTTCTTAACTTTAGTTCCTAAGGGACGTCGGTGGTTAGAAGTTGGTATAATCCTGCTTAGGATATCATATTTGTGAGTAGTCTATTCTTTTTTTGTATTTAGATTTTTTTTTTTGCCTTTGGGATATACTTTGTTGTTTTATAAGGAAAGCTATAAGGTTAAAGGAAACATGTATTCCCAATGGGATGTTTAATTCAAGCTTTTAATTCTTGTGTTCAGGCAAATACACAGGAGATCAGTATAGAGTTATTTTAAAGTAATGTTCTTAAATTCCTTTATATTTTTTTAATAATACCACTTATTTATTACCACTTGTATTTTTTTTGTAATTAAACATAAACATTTAAATGTTTTATAAGGTATTATTAAAATACACGACATAATCGCAGATCGTAATTTTACTTTATAATTTTTTTCGTTTTTTTATACCATAATTATTATTTGAAATATTTTTACTAAAATTAGCACTGATTCTACTAGAACAAAAAGCGTAATTTATTTACTAATTCAGAAGCTTTGGCACATATTTAACTTTTTAAAGATATTTCTTGAGTCTGGGTCTATGATTCAGTGATTGCATCTACAAATATATATAAAAAAAATAGGTCAGGACTTTCTTTTTTTATAATCATTTATTTTTCCATAAATTGCAATCGTGGTGCATTTGGAATACGCGTTACTGAACGCGGTGATTGAGGTCTTAAATATCGCTCGAGCTCATTATTAAGTCACCAAATAGGTATCCTTTGGTTAGACGACACGAGGCGCGGCGTCTGGTTCTGTAACACGTAATATTCAACGGCCAGTGACAAAGGAAAGTAAGGAATGACTCACTGTGTTCTTTCAAAATCGAAATGCATATCCTTTGTTTAATCAGGCCATTACAAGCATTTATGAATAGTCAAGTTGCATAAAATGTCAGTTGTCAGTCCTAAAAGAAACTACCACCAGCTCAGAAGGCAGTTCTGTTGAGAGGAACCGGCAAGAAACTCAAGAGTTGTTCAAAAGTAATTTATAATAGATTGGATATGGTTATCCAATAGCTTCCTCGGTAATGAGCAACAGCAATTATTTCCACATATTATTATCTGTGGTATTATTGGATCTATAGTAGTTTTGAATTGAATAGTAAACGTTGCTTTGGTTTTACTTTAATAATATTTTTTGTTCTTCTCAACCCACATAATGTAAGTGGCTTATAAACAAAAAAAAAACAACTTTCGATTTATATAACATAAACATCATCACCAAAAGTACAGGCAAAATTCTATTATAAATCGGGTTAATCGAATGATTCGCGTCAACAGTATCGATGATAGTTTGTCGGTCGATTAGAGGTTTTGCTGCCGTTATGTCACGGCCTAGAAAGTGGGTACGGTGCCTTCCGTCCTAACGGTTAGTATTGTTTCTCTATTGTTAGCAAATGTATATCTTTATTTTGAATGTTATAGCTTCTTGGTAAGTTTGTCTTTTTTCTAAGTTATCTCGTTTGAGAAGGGGTGTTTAGCGGGATGAAAGAGGGCTCTGGTCTATCTGCTGTGGATCCATTTTATTAAAATTATAATTTTTTTAAGGCCTATGTTACTATTTATTTCTTTTCAAATCTTCGTTTCAAACAAAACAATTTCAAAATGCGGTGAACGGTGTATCTTAACACTAGGTTCCCAGGTTCCTTTTTCCCTGTCCTGCTATGTGTACTGAGTGATGTCAAAGGAAAATACGACGATTATTTCAATTCAAACAATTTTAATGTAAAATTGTTTATGTAAATATTCAACTGACAATTCCAACAAGTTCCAATTCTTCAGATTTATGTTTCTCATGTCAATTGAAGATGTTTGTTTGTCCTTATCAACGACGATTGTAAGATGTTTGTGACAAGATTTATTTCCATTTTATTTTAATTATTTTTCTTATATTTTACAATTCTTTGTAATAATTATTTACTAGTAAACATTTACTAGATTACATAATATTTAAACTTTACATTGTATTTTTGTTAATTACTTTAGCAATTGTATTTCTTGTAAAGAAACTGATAATTTCCTTTTTCGCTTAGTGGATTTATAAGAAAAATAGAATTCTTAAACTGAATATTTTAAAATTATGTACGGATCTCTTTTGATCTCTAATCAAAACAAATCTATATACTTATTACTTTATAAATATTTATAGCCGCTTACAATAATTACAATAAAATATTTACAGTTAATAACTTCTTAATACATGTGGAATGCGGAAGTATCGCACGATTGACGATTGTCATTAGTCGCTGGAATCTTTACTCGTTCGTAGATAAATGTTGCTTAGAAACAATAATCTAAATATAGGGAGAGATAATATTTAATTATAATAAAATATATTTCGTATTTTTAATTTCTATGTAAATAAATAACTTATTTGGACTTTTTTTACTCATACTATTGTTAAAACAGACAGAAGGAAATATAGGCTCGTATTTATAAACCGATCTCAATTCGGAGATCGATCTCGAGATATTGTTTTCATTCATACATATTCATATATGAATTTCAAGATCAATCTGAGACTTGAGAGCGGTTTATAAACACAGGCCAACATTCCTTTGTCTTCTTCTCCATTCCAATATAACATTAAACTCTATATATAAAACTAATCCATACACTCGATTGTTATTGTTCAACCAATCAGTGTCTATAGGTTGGACCGCGATGAGGCAAGCGTTACGACACCACTTGCCAAACTGCCGTTATTACTTATGCCTGGATTTCACTTTTACACGTATGACTTGTCCATTTATCTTACTTGACTAAATAGAATGGAGGCACTATCTAAGAAAAAATATTTGTTGTTTAAAAATTTGTTTAGTATTTTAAATTTAAATGCTGATATGTATATATCTATGTATTTTTACTATACAGTCTATATGTTCGAAGTATTTATTCGTATTTTTTTATATACATAACGAAAATAGAATAGAATTTACATATTTTTTATTTTATTAATATAAGCACTTGCAAAGTAACATATAAAGCATTACTATTAATAGAATCCAGTGCATTTTTGTTTGTATGTGTATCTCTATACTCGATATATTACTTTTTTTTATTAATATTTAACTTTATATATTTCGAGATTTTTTGTCCTATGACGTACTACTCTGACGTCTTTCTATTGTTTTATGTATTCTAACATAAATATTATATATGTATAAAATAATATAAATGATAAAAATTGAGGCTAGCCGTGCATGCTACTGTAAAAGCGACAAGTTGTGGATTCGATTCCCATTCTGGTAAATGAAATATTTTAATTTTAATTTCTTCGCTCTAGTATTGAGGCAAAGCGCGTCGTTGAGCTATGCCGTTGCCGATGCCGTGCCGTTGTAAAGTGGGGAACGGTAGTGTTTTAAAGGGAAACAGAGTGTTTTAACACTAGGTTCCTCAGGTTTACACTGCCTACCCTGCTATGTGCTGGGCAGAGTGTGTTATTGTACTAAAAAAAATATAAAACCAACGAATGTGCAGACTATTTATAATTATATATTACAAACTCAACAAGTTATTCACGTTGGCATGTAAAGGTATTGCACTAAATGTTTCGCAAAACGATTCGTTTCGTGTTTGTAAACAAAGATTGAATTTATTTATTTAAATACGAGAAGGGAAGTGTGAACTCGTTTTTATGTTTACTGCTGTAGGAGATAACCTTTAAAGAGGCATATTAAGCGTTCATTATGAAAATAGATCTATAATTTAAAATAAGTTAAATTTTACTTCGAATTTGACTCGACACTACCGTTTGGATGTATATATAACACACATAAGCTGAATGTTAAAAGTTGTAATCCCGGTTGGGGTTATTTTAATAGTTTTTTTTTTGGATAGCCCAATATTAAATAATAGAATGTTTTTTTCTGCTTTAGCTGTAATTTTTATACGTAATTCATGAAAATTTTGTATTTCAAAAATTTAATAATATGTATAAGCCTAATTGTATCTACATATATTTTTTAGTTATTAACATTTGTTACAGGAGTTACAGTAAACCTGGTAGGGTCAAGGTGCTATAAGCAGGTCACGCGTAGACGCCACCGGATACTGTTGTCTTTTTAATATTAAGATGTTTCGTAATTTCGTTTCGTCATGATGAATTATATGCGTATCTTTTCGCAGAAATATATTCGAATTCCATATCTTTTCTTTCTTTTGTAATTTGAGGAAAATATTTTGTTTGTTGAGTAAGGAAGGAAAATAGTTTTTATTGGCAATTAAAAATCCGCACATGTCTACCCTGATGGTAGACAGAGGGAACCTTTGGAACCAGTGTTAAGATACTCAATTCCCATTTAGATACTCCTGTTATACATTTCGTTGAATTCTGATAATAATTTTAAAAAAGTTTAAAAATATGTGTGCTTTTTGCATGTGGTAGAAATGTAACTTTCAAAAATGTTCTTTTCAGGAAATGAGTTTAAAATTTCGGGAAAAGGATAGTTTGATAATTAATTTATGTTTTATTCGTATATATTATATAGAGTAATTCAGACTTGGACCTTACATTTTTGATAATTGATACAAGAGGCTTATATGGTAACTAAAGTATGAAATAACCTATCTCATTTTCTCGTAACGTAAATCTTATAAATTTATTTGTCTCTTTTTACAGTCGATATTATGTTTCATCGACTTGCAAATGACAACGATGCTAAAGAAGTTTTCACTTCAAAAATATATCCTCGACTGGGAATCGAACCCAAAACCTGTTGTGTTTACAGTTGTATGCTTGTGTCCCTACGCCACAAGTAGCTTCTCGATGGTTCTCTAGTGTGATATGAATCATCATTGTTACGACGTTAATTGTTTTTTGGAATATATTATGACTATTTTAATTTAATTATGTTTTACTATTTAAAAAAATATTTATACACACATATTTTGTATGTGTTTCAGACTCGTTTGTGTTAAAATGATTATGTAAATGAAAATTTAACTTGTAGTTTGATTCAGACAGTTCTCAGAGGTCGCACGTACTCTGTAATCCTATTAAATTAATAAAATTTTTAATTTTAATAAAATTAATAAAATTTTCGTTTTTAATATTTATAATAAGGTTCAAATTTCATACTTTTGATAAATATTAAATTTAATATAAATAATTAGTAAATGCACTATTTCTTAATAGGTTCGTATCGTATTGTATATACATAAACCGCAGTGAGTGTATTGTGTTAGACAGTAAATTTAACCACAATTTCATTACGATATGGTTTGATTATAATTAGTTATGTTTATATATATAAGTTGTTGTTATTAACTTCACGCATTATACAGGTAGGCTGAGGAAACCTGGACACTATCGTACCCCAATTGCCGCCGAAACCGGAAGGCATTGCGTGTGGAGTGGTGGAACTCATGACGCTTTTTATCTCGTTGCCACAGCGAGAAAATTATAATATTTATATATTGTACAGTTGGAATTGAACCCACAACAGTTCTGTTTACAGTAATGCTTGTGTCTCTACATCATCACAGCGTCTAACACAAAATTTTAACATTAAAATCCTCTTGTTCCAGATGTACCTGCACAGTTGGCGCTCGGACGAGCTAAGCATGTTGGTAGGTGCTAAAACGACAGGCGCCACGCCCCTGGTGATAGCCTGCAGGAACGGTCACTACGATGTTGCTGAATACCTCATCGAGAGGTGTAAAGCGGATATTGAGCAGCCTGGCTCAGGTAGGAATATATTGTTTTTTCTTTTTACAAGGATTTTTGCAAGGATCAATTTTAATGATTTAGCTTAATCACTAAGAAGGAATCGTGGAATTTGAGTTTTGCATCATTACATCTGTAATGGATATGCTATGTTACATTACTTTGTCAATTTTTTATTAATAATTTCGATATAACCCAGTACCTGCAGTAAAGTTGCCTCGGAGACTTAGAATGTGTCTTATACAAGTCTTAGTTATTATCATATGACCACGCGGGTGAAGTCATGTGTAAAAGCTAGTTAGTTGCCTTTACCCATAATTCTGATTTTGTATTACACTTGATAGAGTGACAACAGTCGTTAAATCCGTTTCTCACGAGCGGAGCTTAACCCTTAACCCGTTGAACTCGCAAGAGTAAACTGCATACTTGTGTTTCCTTCAATATGTAGATAGTTGGGCTGAAACGACCGAGATAAGAATGAGTTAAAATTAACTCACTTCTTAGTTCTTGACTTGTTGGTGAAAATATAAAGCTATTGTGTTTAAAGGGAGTCCGTTCCACCTAAGCATTGCCCGCTCATTTCCCTTTTGCAGTGTAAACCGGGCTTTATTATGTAAACTGATTAATACTTTAAGCTGTGTTTTTACAATCTATAATTACGCGATTTCCGTCTTAGAAATCGATCATTTTAAATGAAGTAATATAAATATTAGTCAATATTTTTTTTAGCTTGGTAATATAGCTAGCTTAACACTATTAAGACAGTCCGGTCTCCCCATACACCTTTAAAACTTTGAGATATTACATGTTCAACGCCTCGCTTTGTCTTGTTACCAGTGCGAGGAAATAAAAAGTAATTCTATCCCCCGAATAGGAATCGAAAAACAATCGTTCATAGTCAGGCCTTGTGTCCGCTGAGCCACGACGGTTTCATGCTGTTATGCGTACTGCCCAATCTTCAATATTATTCAATTATCTTAACTATTCTAGACCAAGCGCGATGTTTGGTACTACCATTGAATACAGTTTCTAAAGTAGCAGAGACTTTTACAGAGAGTTTGAGTAACTTTATTACGTGTACGTTTTGTTTCAACATGCCAATTATCTTGTTATAGTAACCTTTCACTAGAACTGACTCATGGGGAAATACTTTTCGCTATTTCTTCTCGCAATATAACAGTCATCAAATATATGGTTTTTTTTTAATTGCACACTCACAATATTCTTCAATCTCAAGGTTGAGAAGAATATTACCTATTATTGATAAAACCGGTTAAATATATAGTAGAACTATATACAAATGGTAAGCAGTAGAAGTCACGTAGCACCATGGGGGCAGCGTTTGACTGTAAACGCGACGGTTGTGGGTTCGATTTTCATTCTGAGGAAATGAAATATTTTATTATTTTCATTTCCACATTTCATTTTCGTTGAGATTCGCCACTCAGCACGCAATGCCTCAAGAATTCGACGGAAAGTACCTATGGCACGGAACTGTTTTAATAACTCTGCCTAATCTGCCAAGTGCGCGATACAGTGTGATGCTACAAAAATGTCCGCTATGGTTAGACAAAATGCGACGTTAAGCTCCGTCACTCAAATGGCACGAAGAATGGTCTGTCTTGATTGTTATCATTATCTAGAAAATATAAAAATATTACAATAATAATTCCGAAATGATAATAATATGAGAAAACAATATATTTTTCTCAAGAACATAAGTTTTATTGTTCTTACCTCCGCATTGACTCTCCTATTGCGTCAATCGTTTGGCCGTACGCCATTGTACCTCGCGTGTAAAACGTATATTTACCTTTGCTTATAAAAATATATTTTTATACTTTTGTTCGATATTGTTGTTTTATTATTATATAATATAAATATTGTTTTAGTTTAAATAAATTGTGATTATTATTATTGTAATTGATTGTAGTTTACTTATATAACTATTATATATTTTTTTGTATTCAAAATCAATCGGTCGTAGCGCAGGGCAAGCATGCGACTGGAAACCCGAATGATTTTGAGTTTGAGTTTCCTGAAACTTAATATTTTAAAAGGTCACTATAATTCTAAAGGTGCGATATATTTTACTTACTTACTAATTCGATGCCACCTAGTGTCTAGTGAATAAATGACTTGAAAATACTTTAGCAAATAAACATATCCCCATCTTATTCTCCAGTAACATTCGACGGTGAAACAATAGAAGGCGCGCCCCCACTGTGGTGCGCCGCGGCCGCCGGGCACCTGCCGCTGGTGAGGCTGCTGGTGCGCGCCGGCGCCAATGTCAACTCCACCACCAGGACCCACAGCACGCCGCTCAGGGCGGCCTGCTTTGATGGACACTACGACATTGTTAAGTTCCTAGTTGAAAATGGCGCGGGTTAGTGGTGTTTTTGGTATTTTGGATTATTTGTGTTTTAGTTCTTTTAGGTAGGTACAGGTAGAGGTCGATGTGTCCTGTTCATTTGGGAAGCGAATGATCAAAGAATCCTAAAATCAAATATGCGCACGCGCAGCCATCTGCGCTAGCTTCAAAATGGCCACGACTCGTCGATCGTGCTGTATGTTAACTTCTGAGAATTGAACTCGTAACAGTTATGAAGTATTCATGAGATCACGCAATAAGAATATCACGTAAAGGTTTTTAAGATTTAAGATATAGGCAAATACGGAATTTATTATAGTTACCATCGGATACATTTAGAGCACAACGTCTTGTTGTGAATGGATTATTTATATTTATGTAAGATTCGATACTTTCCCAACCCAACTAGTATTTTTTTGTTAGTAGCTAAATGAAGAACAGAGTCATGCATCTCTAGGTTTTCTCATCCCAACTAACAAAATCCAGAAAATATCGAAAATTAAATTTTACCAGAAAGTTTAATTTAATTATTCATATTTGTTACAGATATAGAAATAGCGAATCGTCACGGCCACACATGCCTCATGATAGCCTGTTACAAGGGCCACATACACATAGCCAAATACTTGCTGTCGTTAAACGCCGACGTCAACAGGAAGAGTGTGAAAGGCAACACGGCGCTCCATGACTGCGCCGAGAGCGGGTCGCTGCATATACTTAAAATGCTTTTAGGGCATGGTGCCACTATGGATGTGGATTCTTATGGTGGGTTGGTCTGGATATTGATCTATTTGTGAATTTGATGGTTATGGGTTTTATCCCAATTAAGGAATGTATTTTCTTTTTCCTGCTCTGTTAGCCGCCACTCTAATTTGGTCAGGAATTGTGAATTGTTTCTAAATTTGATCAATTATAGCCATTGTATCGTTTTAAATGACAACTAAGTCTTTCCCAATATTATGTCTTTGTTCGTTTTTTCAACTTAAAACCTCTACTTAGATAACTCCTAAAAAGTTCATTATAGGAAATTAGAACCTACAAAAAACTTGAATCTACTCTTTAAATTCCTATATATCTATACTATAAACATTACCATAGAAATCTACAATGAACTAAAAAAATACAAAATACCTTTCAGGTATGACACCTCTACTAGCCGCATCAGTGACAGGCCACACCCACATTGTAGAACACTTAATAAGCACCGAGAACGGTCTCGTATCGCGCCAACAAAGGATCGACGCTCTAGAACTGCTAGGTGCAACGTATGTGGACAAGAGACGAGACATGGTGGGTGCTCTGGCGTTGTGGAAACGAGCGATGGATGATAGGTGAGTTGATTTTACTGGGGAATAGAGAGTTTGGTATTTGGGCGGTTAATTGAGAACGGAGTGTCTTAACACTTTGTTATATTTTCTAAAAAGGTTCCTAATTGGTTCTGGTATTTGGTTCACTTTAGTAATCTTTCGTTTCTTAATCGGTAGCTTTCTTCATATTAGTCAATAATTTTACCGTAACATTTGGCGATCCGTTGTCTGGGTGGAGGGGTGGCCAGACAACGGACGGAAAACGGAATACAGCTTAAAGCTAAAAAAATATTCTAAATAATTTCCTTGGATAAGGACCGAAAGAACAAGTAAATCATTTAAAATACAAACAATTTCAGATTCCCACCAGACGACAGCGAGCCGATACCAAAGCCCAAAGACATACCGCGCATAGAAGCATACGACTACGCAGTGGAACCAACCAACTCGCAACAACTGGAGGAACTGCTGGCCGACCCCGACGCGATGAGGATGCAGGCCCTCGTCATACGCGAAAGGATATTAGGTAACTTGGGTTACCTTAACTTACCTATAAGTTATTTTGATATTTTAAACGTTTTTATATGAGTTAGGAACTGACCTTTGGATTGGCTGTTCCAGTCCTTCAAATACCGTAATAGCCATTTTTATTGATGAGTGTACTACTAGTTATTAAGAACGTAATTATTATGGTCAATTTACTTCAATTGATTACATAAATTAATAAGTAAATTATGAAAAACACATTTTAAATATTTTGATATACAACTAATTATTAAAATATTTTAAATATTCCACATTTGGGATAGTTTACATCTTGACAACATAAATATTTTGTAAGACATTCCGCTCTCATTTAGTCTCTTCCGTTTCCCACTTTCCCCTGTGTTCGTAGCCATTCGGTGAGTGTCGGAATTCAACGCCGCGGAACTTTCTGAATTGACGTTTTCTAAGTATTTTCTTATAGGTTATTTTGAATTTCTGAAATTTCTGAAATCTGGTGAAATATGGTTATTTGAACTACCTAAGCGCATTTCAATATAGTTAGATTTATTTTTTATATTTTTGTATGAAAGTATTTTATTTTTAATGAAATATGTTAGAAATTTTCATACTTTCACATTTAAAATGAGTCTGTTAAACGAAGCATGATACGAATTAGTATTTAAAATATGCTAATAACTTTTATTATTTGAAATTAAGTCGTGTTAAAAATTATAGTGATTGTTAGAATAATATTAAAAGATTTTTTAGCTTCACACTTCACACCTCATATAGTAAGATAGTCACTGTATCCACTCACTTGTTAGGATAATCAATTACGTTCTCCACTTGATATATTTTAAAAGAGAAGAGTATATTTTTAGAAGTATTTAATATAGCACTGATGCTTAAGATCATATTATTAGAAATTTGATATGTGGAGGATTTGTGTCCTCGAGTATCATGCCCCCTCATGCCTTTGATCCATACTATATTTGATCATCTTGGCAGTAACTCCACCTGCTCCCGCAGCTTTATCACATTTCAGCAGTGAGTTTTCCGTCGTGGCGCATTGGCACCAATGTGCGAAAATCAAGAGTAACCTTTGAGTTCCGTCACCTAACACGCAGTGTTTCGAAAGTTCAGTGTCTTAACACTACATTTCTCACCACTATACATGTGATACAAGCGTGAATCCACCAACTTGCAGGTCCGGCGCACCCTGACACGTCGTACTACGTGCGCTACCGCGGCGCGGTGTACGCGGACGCGGGCCGCTTCGCGCGCTGCCGCCAGCTGTGGCACCACGCGCTCGACATGCAGCGCGCCGTGCTGCCGCCGCTGTCGCCGCTCACGCACTCCAGCCTATACAGCTTCGCGGAGCTGTTCGCGTATATGCTGGCTGAGAGGGCGCGGCCTCCGCTCAGAGGTGATTGTATATATATACGCGGATGAGGGTCGCTGTTGCTCCTCACTATTAGCTTGAAACATTTGATCGCATACAACGTAATTTGGGACCTAATAATCTGTGTAACGGTTGACTCTTTGGCTTTGCATAGAGACGTCTTCTCGCTGTGCGTTCTCTAATAGGGAATATTCTGGGGAACTTTTTGATCTGGTACCTGTCACCGAATTTTCGCTCAGTACGTCACAAACTTAAATGTCATCCATGGCACTCTACTACTGTGCGGTTCCTCTTACTTAGGAACTTCCTCCCGCTCACCACACAACTGTGGAATGATTTAGCTTATCCAGCCCTGAGTTATACAGATTTGTAATTATCCTGTTGTGTTGTACAGGTCATAATCAGTGTCCTATAAATAATATTATAAAAATAGTATTATAAAAATATTTAATTTTAAACATTACAATTTCAGGTCGCATAGTACCACCAGTCACATTCGAGGACATCGATCCAGTATTCCGTAAAGCTCTCTCCGAAATCAACAGAGGAATGGAACTCCTGACCTCCAAAGTGATAGACAGAGAGCACACACTCTCCACTCTACAACGCGTGTTGGTGATCTCTCTGCATTTGGCCGCGTTACTAGCGAGATTATTAGATACGCCCGAATGTACGCAAGAGGTTACAAGAGAGATACATAAGGCTGTTTACGCCTTGGTTAAATTGGATATTAAGGTTAGTGTGGATTCTTTATTGGTTGTACTAAATTTATATTTTTACTAATTTGTCTTAAGTGAATTAGGGAAAAAAAGAATTTAAATATATTATATCACCTAATAACAATCACATGAGTTTCCTTTAGATAAGGGCCGTTGCCTACAAACAACTGCCCCTGTTTTTTTTTTTTTTCGAATGGACTTTATTGTTGTTGACCCAGGTCAAATCAAAAACCAGTTCAGACTTTTCTTGACAGCGTCATCGGGCGGGCAACCCCCGATTGACACGTTTCCACTGCTTTTATAGTATTTTTTACCTACTTTATAGTTTTTTTACACGAGTTCGCTAACAATATATTATCTATCTCCAGGTCCGCCAAGGCCGCTCTGCACTTCACATAGCGTGCTCCTCAGAAGTAGGACGAGGGCGCGGAGCGGGGTCGCCGGGCGCGGGGCCAGCGGGCGGTGCGGGTGGTGTGGGTGGTGCGGCGGGGGACGCGTGCCCCGCGCTCGTGGCGCTCATGTTGCGTCTCGGAGCGCCGCCCGACGCGCGTGACGCGGACGGGAACACGCCTCTGCATCTTGTGTGTAAGGTGGGTGCAGGATGAGAGGGTGTATGTGTGCGTGTACACTTATGAGTATAGCAGTAAAAGTGTGTGTATGTGGGCGTGAGAGTGTGTTAAGTGTATGTATGTATGTTTTCTGATCGGTTTCTTTCTGAGCAATAAGAAGTCTTCTTTTTACTTATGAAATTTCCTTTTGTTTTTTAATAAACAAATTGTATTTAATGTAATATAACATTTTTATACGTCAATATTTTTTTTTGCTTCACACTGTACTCAGGAGAGAGAACCTAGTATTAAGGCACTCTGTTCCCCACTTTCCGTCGAATTTTTTGTTTTGTTTGTTTTTTGTTCGTGTTCAATGGCGGATCTTAAATTCGGGCTGTTTCCTTGGTGCCAGAGCCAAAAAATAAAAATAATTAATTCTCTCGAGTGAGAATAAAACTAACAATTTAGGTTTTGTTACATTTTTTTGTATTTGCTTACATTTTTTTTATAATATTACATAATTATTTCAAATAAAATGAATAACATATTTGATAAATGACTAATTTGCCCATTACCCTCATTCCAGTTGAACCCGTGTCCCGCAGAAGTAGTCCGCGAGCTCCTCTCCCACGGCGCCCACATAGACACAGTGAACTACGA
>JAEBDU010013261.1:0-62247 GCA_016802625.1 Heliconius numata
GGAATTCCCAAACAGATATGCTATAAACAAGTTATTGTTACGTTTCCAAATGTAGTACAATGAAATATGTGAGCGTTTGGGTCTGGTTTTATTAATACATATTAAAGTGCAGTCACGTGTAATAAATTTTAGTGCCACGACTTGTATGGGAAGAGAAGAAATTCCTTTGAGATCGTGCGTTGAATGTTTTTATGAGTAAAGTTAATTATTATTGCCTTTTGTAAGTTATTATGTGCGTTTTTAAGGGAGTTGGTTGTTTTTTTGTTTTTTGTTTTTTGAGTGTAGTTAATTTTATATATATGTATATATTTTTACAATTTTAAATACTGTAGTATTAATTTAAGTATATTTTTATCTGCGTTCTCCCATATTTAATGGAATAGATAGAGTAAATCTAGTGTATTACTATAATTAAATAATTCTTCAAAAAGCGTGTCTATCTCCACCTCGTTTGCCTTGTCCATTTTCCATAAAAAAAAAAACAATCTCCACTTTACGTCCAATTAGACACTATTTATAATATAAGCAGGATAGTTGCTCTTGGCACTGAGACTGGCAGACTGAGTCTGGGTACAAAGTATATAAAATTAACTTATTGTATATAAAAACATTATCCCAGACATGAGACCGTCGTTTCGAAGAGACACAAGCCTGTGACTGTTTCTCACTCGGGGTACTCGCTCTGGTAATGTGGCAAAGTGCAGTGGTAAGATCCAGAAGCCACTCAACACGCAATGGCTCAAGCATCAGGGGAAAGTAGGAAACGGAAGTGTTTTCATGAGAAGCTGACTGTCTTAACAATGTTCCCTTGTTCCCGGCCGGCATAACAAGATAGCATCAATGTAATATTAAAATACCTGGTTTAATATAATTATTTAAAATTATATAATCGTAAACCGCAAATTCTGGACAAAAAACATAAATTTCTAGTGGCAAAAAGTACCTAACTATTACATTACATCAAAAGTCTCACGATCCACTCAAAGACTTCCACTCTTACAATAATAATTTGCCAATTCGACATAGAGTCTTAAACTCCCCGTCCGCCTTCACGCTTCATAAAATATTTCAAATATTTTAGCGAAGCGATCACGGTTCTAACCTTTTGTTTGTTTATTTCGTTCGAAGTGAGTTTAATCTCAATGCTTTTCTTGATAATTTCGGCACTACGTCTAACTATATATACGTTTGGTTTGTGGGTTGGTTTCCTACTTGGCGAAATAACTTATTTTGATTTTCTCATTATGGTAACAAGAAAAAAAAAATATATGAATATCTCCTTTTTATTTATTTATATGAATATTTTACATGAATATGCAGTTTTGCTTACTTAAGCACTTCCTATGTTCCTGACATTCGCAAATTTTAAAGTCCGGGTTAACACCCACTCGATAGCTGATATGTATGTATTGACATCGTACAATACGGTTAACAAATTGTGGCCGCCCTGGAGATAGCTGTAGACGGCTGCGCAAATAAAAAATAAGTATTTGAATACATTTTTACGGAGTTAACAATGCGCATAAGTTCATAAAACCTATTTTCACAGCGGCCAAGACTTGTCGGTCGTACTGTACATATAACGTGCAACGTTCAGAAGGTCACAACTGGAATGTGACACTCGACGTCAGGCGTGGTCGGAATACAAAACATTGAACAGTTGTATCGCTTATTATATAAATGTTGATACGCGGTTTTACTTGATTATATACGTATTGTTTAATAACTGAGGCAATTTAAAGCAGGCAGGCAGGCGGCAGTTTTAGTTTATGTTTTGGTCTTGTTGCGAGAAATGTAGGAAATGTGTAAAGGCACAAAAAATGTACTGAAGTCAGTAATTTATAAGATGGTTATTTTTTTAAATTATACATATTAAAGGTATATAACATGGTAAAATATATAAGTTCCAAATAATTATTAAAAAATATATCACCAACTTACAGTGCACTCCTACAAACGTTCGAAAGTGTAAAAAGAACACAAAATCGACCTTCATTTTATTTCATACAGTAGATAATACAAATCCATTATCGTTATTTCAAAAATCTTTTGATTTTCATAGTTTTTTTAAAATCGATTTTTGTCTCCCCTGATTTTAATATTCTCTTAACAAATTTAAACTATAAGAATGAAAATACTATTACAATAAAAATACTAACAGTTTAAATTACACATTAGTTTCACGAAAAACAATATATTCTCTACTGAATGAAATAAAATAAAGGTCGATTTTGTATGAAAATAAACAAAAGAACTTCAAACACGTTTATAGCGATTCACAATGAAGAATAATATACAATATCAGTCGATCAACTCACGCTGTTACCTTTGTACCTACAGTACGATATGAATATGATGAAACTTAGTATGGCGCATGCGTTTGTGTACGGGTTAACGATTTATGTATAGAATTATAAGTTGCAAAACAATGTTATTTTATTTTGTTATTATCTTGTATAAGGTTAAATGCTGTTTATGTATTAGATTTGCCACGATTGGTTTATACAGTTGAGTTTCACGTTTCCTGCATAAGAAGGGTGGTAGAGGGAACCCGGTATTACGATACTTGTTATGGTTCTCACTTTTTGACATATTATGTGTTGAGGGGCGGAACTGAACGCCGCCCCTCAACACCATGTCTACCAGAACGGCAAAACGAAAATAATTGAAATATAATTATTCCCCTGAGTGAGGATCTGTTTCAGTTTCCAGTTTCTGAGATTCCTAGCAAAATCTTCATCATTATTATATGAGTATAGATTGTTACTCAAAGTATGATATAAAATGAAGAAAAATATGGTCCGGGGTCACCGTAGCTATTCCCTGACCTCACATTATTGTATGTCGCGCGAGGCCGCCTTCATGCCGCAAATGATGTACTTATAATGTTTAGAAGAACACACTTTTGTTAGCGTTTAGGAGTTTTTCGTGTTATTTTGGTATTTTTATGGTTTATTTAACCTTCGTATTTTTTTTTAGTTTCACGCTGTATTCTGGGATAGCAGAGTAGGTAGAAAGGACCCTGGAAATCTAATGTTAAGTCACTCTGTTCCAATTAAAAACTTTTCGCTGAATTTTGGAGGGGTGCTGAGTAGCGCAACTTAATGCCGTGGTTTGCAGAGAAAGGAAATGAAAATATGAAATATTTCATTTCCTCAAATGGGAATCGAACCTACAGCCTGTAAAGTCGTTTAAAATGACACATTCTAAGTGTTCTCCGAATATAACCCATGCGGGGTTACATTAAAACTATCGACATCGTAACCTTCCACAACAATTGGAGATTTCCTATGCCTATCCTGCTAAATGCGGTAGATGCAGCTAAAAAAATATATTAAATTCATAAAACTATAATATAATTATTATATATCTAAACCTAAAATACCATTTGCCAGTCAATTAGTTTTCACTCGATCGTACGTAATTTCCTTTCGCAGTTTTGCAAAGAGTCCAATCGAATTTCACTTAGTTTCTACTTCTAGTTGCCAAGTTTCTACCATTACAGCTCACGCACCGACAGCGAGCCTTTCGTATACTTTCGTAAGCGACTTTAGTTGAATTGAAATGTGATATAAGTAGGTACTTGTTTACCACTTTTTTTTTGTTTTCTATTCGGTTATTACCTATCATCTTTTACGCTTTCCAGAAATTTTATTTTTTCATAAATTTAATGTTAAAATCTTATAATTTTTTATATTAGGCTTCTATAGAGAAGTTAAACTGTGGTTTCATTTATACTATATGCAAAGTTAACTTTATTATAAAATCACGACCTTACATTATATCGTGACTCCATGACAAGACCACAAATATATATAATAGTAGGATACGCGTAATAGGTACATCATTAAAGTGTTCTACGTATTTCTCATGAGAACCAGTTTTTAACTTAATTGTTTATTTACTTTACTTACTTCAATTCGATCTTAATCAAAGTAGAACCGTCGTGGTTTCAATCCCGACAGAATCCCGACTGTAGTAGGAAGAAGCACAGCGTTGAGTTCCGCCACTAAATATGCAAAACTTGCAAAATTCAGTGAAAAGTAGAGAATGGCATAGAATGAAACGGCTGTCTACCTTGCTATATGGTGAAGATATAGATGCCTAAAGCTAAACAATATATCTAATTAGACAAATTAATTTCCAAAAACGAAACAGATATTCTAATTGATCACATAAATATCTGTCACGGACATAACTTGAACCCACGACCTTCAGCTCAGCGGTCCGCGTCGCTAACCACTTAAACGAAAAGACCAGTCTTAATATAAGGTAATATGGTATAAAAATTCAAGACAACGCAACAAGCCTACTTTAAATTCATCGTGCATATGATATTTTACTTTGTATTCTTCTAAATATAAGTTCTTTTGTGTTACACGCAATGAGCTGACTGAGACCAATTATTTTTGCTTGAGGCCATCGTAGATCAGCGGCACAGACCGACTGTAAACGCGACGGTTGTGGGTTCGATTTACATTCAGGGAAACTAATTATTTTTATTTTCTAGCTCTAGTAACAAGACGAAGTGCGGCGTTCATTTCGTCTCTCAACACGCCATGTCGCAACTTTGCGTGCAGTTATTAATTTAGATACCTATAGACAGTAGGATTACTGTGCTAATATTCCTTATCTATTGAATAATTAAAATTAGTGTTGATAGAGAACAAATATGAACACCTGCGCTTTCCACTGTTATCAAACAGTTTCTAAGAAGAAATTTTTAAGTGCATTGTTTCTAAAGATTAGTGTCGCGCAGTGGCCAGGTGGTAGAGTTACGTTAATATTTTTATGACTTACTTATTACAACTTAACTACCTAAACGTTAATAGGTATAAAAATCTAATATTTTTCATATTTCGGGAAAAATACCCGGGAAACTAATGACTGTTGTTGTTGTTATATTTATAGTAGGTAAATCATATTAAAAATTCTGAAAAATAATTCTTGAATGAAGAATAATTTAATTTTTAAATGTAGGTAGGTACTTATAGCTGTAAATGTATATATATGAATATGATATTTGAAAAAAAGTGAAGATTATTAACAAATATATGTTCTATGTTCTGCTCTATAGTATAGTATGTTCCTCACAAAGCAGGGACGAAAAAGAGAACCCAATATTAAGATACTCCGTTCTTCACTTCCCGTCGGACATTACACGTTGAAAGGTGGAACAATAACAAAAATAATTTATTCCTTCGAGTGGAGATCGAACCCACGACCATCGTAATTACAATCCAATGCCTTGAAACAGTCTTTTCACTACATATTTACTCTATAATATACACATCATAACATAACATCACAGTCAACAGGTCGGCCGTGCCAGGCGCGGCGCGGCACGAGCGCAGCGCTCCGTGTTTTTGTTGCGTCGCGTATTAGCTTTATCTGACTTATGTACTTGCATAATGTTAGTTTTTTTTTTAGAATTATCTTTATATATTTTTTTTGTTTAGGTATTACACAAATTATTATTATGATTATTATACTTAGTTGTTACATTCGGCTTTACCTGTATGGTTAGAATGGAAATAGGTAACTAAAAGTTGTGTATGTTATATTATGACGGATTATCTAAGTTCTCGTAGTGATGATTAACATGATGTAATAACTAATAAGTATAGCCTTTCCCGATACATGAACTATACAATACAAAAGATTTTTTTTTAATTAGAAATTGTAGTTCCTAAGATTAACGCGTTCAGTCAAACAAACTCAAATGTGATGATAGATGATGATCATAGCGCAATGGTGATGATGGCAGGCAAATTCTTCTCTGTATGACGTAGTTTTTATAAGTTTAATATTTATATTAGTTTAATACCTTCAATTATGTAATATCTATACCTACATATTAAATTAAATAACTTTTAGCATTCATATTTTCTGGTTTAATCTTTAAGTGTTTTATATTTTCTTCATTTATGTTTCATATTGTGACGTTTTTTAAATTAAATGAATGGTTATAGAAGCTTGTGATTACGTTAGGTCCGTCAGGTGTTGTCACCCAACACGTGCCGTCTTCAACACATAATAGAAAGCTAAATATATAATATGTTTAGTATAATCGGATTGAGTATTTAAATATATAATCATTTCTATCCTATTAAGGTATTATGAGATTGTTAAAATGTGTAGATTTAGTGACGTGACATTAAGGCATAATTTTTTTTTTCTATTTATTCATAGTTAATCTACTATATTAGTTTTTAGGAATAGATATATATATTAGATATATATATTAATAGGAATAGATATAATGATTAAATAATATAATAGTAACATATATATACTATTTCATATCAAAAACAAAAGTAACCATATTAACATACCACAATTGCAAAAAGAAAACTTATGCTTTCATTATATTTTACATAATCTAAGCGCGGCGTTGAGTTCCGCTACCCAACACGACACAAGTTGAAACAAACGTATAAGGGTTTACTATTTTTTATTTCTTTTCGATTTCCAATTGTCGCTGGTACGAGTCCCGCTATGTACAAATATTTTTTTACCACGTTATTTTTATCAACTTAATAAATAACTAGTACGTATTAAAATAAATTAAATAAATATATTCTTAACTCAGTTGTAAGTATTTAGTAGGTTAGGTATGTATTTGGACAAAATACTGTAAGCTCGATTTATCATCTCAAAAGCATAATTACATACTTAACCAGCCATTGACGCGGAATCTCATAACTTCCGTTGCACGTGTGCATTACCTGCGGACGGCTTAAATTACTTCTGACCACACAGTTTATTACAATTCCTTCCTTCGTTCTGGAGAATGAATTATGAAGATATGGTTAAAGGTTCAAATTCAACTTGAGAATCTAGGTTTATATAGACTTGTACGTTATATATGACGTCAGTATTACTTTCTGTCTGCATGTGTAAAGTTAAAAAAAAAGAAGAACAATTTCGAAGCATTGCGTGTTGAGTAGCGGAACTCAACGTGCTTTTGTCTTGGTACCAGAGCGAAGAAATGAAAATTTAATATTTAATTTCCTCCAGTAGGAATCGAACCCACAATCTATCGCGTTTACAGTCACACGCTTGTGTCTCTGTGCCACGGCGGCCTCGATGGATAAATACTTAAATAGTTAATTTTAATTGCTAGTGCAGCGGGACTTTCCATTCGTTCTACAATTTCCTATGTACGCATTTTCGCAATATATAATAATACTAATGCATTCTCAAGAACAGAAATAGATCATAATAATACACCCAGTTAAACATTATATAAATATATTTTTGTATTTATAAATTTTGTTATAATAAAGTTACAATATTTTTCTAATAATAAAATATTCTTAGACAGATTAAATGCTGAAATGCAATACAATAGCGTTACGCTGTATCCCGCACACATCAGATATTTTAAGGCACTTAAAATTAGGTTCCATTTGCCTACTGTGATGTGTGCCCACCCCATTTATCGCTGAATTTCGGATTAATCTTGATTGCTCTACTATGTCATTCACAAAATTAATTAAACTATAGGAGACCTGAAATGAAATTCTATATGACATATGTGGTATAGGCATAGCGATTATGTAAATATTTAAGAAGCCAGAATCCAGGCCGCGATGTAGGCCGAGTTAGTTTGTAAAGCAATTTAACTTGAAAATTAAAAATATTCCTCTGGTAGAGTTAGCTCGTGTATAAACGAGTTTGAGATGAAAGAAAAGTTCTTGTAGGTAAGTGATAGGCACTTTATATTTTCTCTGCCACAACCTTTTAAAAATATAACTCTTTTAATGTAAATTTTTTTTTACTTATATTAAACTTAGATTAATTATTAACACCTATACACATAATATAATATTCAATGGAAACTTTTCTAAATTCTCCCTATATGTTGAGTGTGACAACTGACTACGATTTATCTAAAAAAATACACTCGAATGGATAACCTCCTTTTCTTACAGAAGTCGGTTAACAAAAGTAAAGAAACACATTAATATCTATATTTAAAATATGGTGACAGTTGCATGCCCTCCAATATTAGGTTTAATTCTATTACTTTTTTACTTCATTTGAAATTGAAAACAATTTTTTTAATTATAATATATTTTATTCCATTATTCGCTAAGTTAATATTTATCGCGTTCTACGTAAATAGTAAGAAGGACACGCGTATTGACGTTATATCGCGCTTGTTCGTTGCTAATAAATGTAGGTATATTACTATAAATACTTATATCGAAGTGACCTAGCTTTGCTTTGTTCTTAGATTACGAACGGGTAGAAAATATTATGCGTTTCTTATCTTCACACATTTACCACATTACGTGCTGTTTAAATACTGACTGACTGAGTCTACCGGGTAGAGTCTACCAGTGACCACTTACTGCTGAAAAGTATTCGAAACGTCGGGTTTCCAAAAACGTATAATAATGTGTGGTTACCATTTTTCTTTTTTTAATTGAGCGTTATATTTTGCTAATAATATTTTTTATAACATTGTAGGCAAAGGGGTCCTGGGAACCTAGTGTTGTAACATTTCCTTGCGGATTAAGAGTTCCGTTCCCCACATTCCGCCAAATTCTCAACGCATTGCGCGTCGACTGACGGAACTCAACCTTTGCCTTGTTACCAGATCAAGGAAATGAAAATATCAAATATTTCATTCGAACCCACAAACGTTGCGTTAACATTCACACTCCCGTGCCACGGCGCTACGATGGCCTCAAATAACAATATTTGTCTGTTATTATGAATTACGCTATCGTAGAGCAGTTACGGTGTGTGCACACAATAATAATAGTGAATTTCAATTTTCTGCATCATAGAGAATAGAGCATTTCTTTACTAAAATTAAAATATCCTATACATATTTCATATACACTTACAAAATACAGTTTATAATGCTTCATTGATTACAAGAATTCTTACATACACGTTATGTCAGTCTAATGAAAATTTCTCGTCATTTTGCATACCCAGTTTCTAAATAAAGAAATTCTAGTACATCACGTCTCTACTGTTGAACGTGTACTGTACTGGTTATTATGTAAATGTGTTAAAGTTAATAAATATGAGTTTTCTCATTTATGTAATTACTTACATTATACTTATGTGACTATAATTCTTGTTGAGTGGGTACTTTCGCTCATTTATGTTGGGTTAATTGGGTGAAAACACAGATTTCGCTGGTTTTTGTTCTCTTATAATATACTCTATGGAGAAGTTAATTATTTACTTACCGATTTGTTCTTCTTATTACGTTGATATAATATAGCCATTATTTATTATGTCTACACAAATATTAACATTTTTTATGATATGCACAATCTGACACCTCTAAAATGTGAATTAATTAAGACTGCTATTTTATTTAATCTAAAAAAAAGTATTTTTTATAATAGGTACACTATAAATTTTTATCTAAATACGTATTTAGTATTTAATTCGCGTGGAATTTGTTATATATAAACAACGCCCACGACAGACTCGAGAGCAAATTATCACACAATAACATTCCGGATACCCGTCTGATATGGTTATGTGGACTAATGATAGGTAACTGTGTTATAATGACATATAAATAATAAAAAAACGTATCATTAAACAAATAGTGATTATTCTAGATTTTTCCCATAATTATTAATAATATATTAACACAAAAAAGTTAATAGTGCATATTTTACATATAATCTTTTATTTGTTACAGAGGCGTATTCCCGTGGAAGAGTAGTTCGACTAAAAGTCAAGATTGTACAACAGGTTCAACATGGCGTTTATTCGGCAGTAAGTCTAATGGGAATCTCACGAAGAGTTTGAGCAATGAAGTGCAAAAGACACTAACTCCTGCCTCTTCAGCTGCGAACACCCCTCATCATCACAAAAGGCAAGGCAGTTCGGCTAGTGAGAAACAGTTTGAAGATCTCGTTGCTAGTTCAATTGCGCTTATACAACATGATAGGTGAGTGCAATTTTTCTGTTTTGTTTTCATTTTTTTCTCTTTATCAACATGAAACACACACGGACTTGTAATTGTTGTATCATCCTGAAAGTTGGCAATTACATGTAGATTATATGACAATACAATATTATGGTACCATCGAGCTGGTCTCAAGATGGAATCGGAAGATAGCTAATGGAACCTTCGACAGCTTACTAGTAAACATATAGAATTTGTGTTCATTATATTTCTTTAATTGATGTTATGTTGAAAAAAAAATGTTTTTAGTTTTTATAACAATCCATTATTATGACAACTGAAAATAGTGTACAAAATTAGATGCGGTTTTTACAACTTTATATAACACTGAAGGTCTAAAGTAAAACTCTGGAATACCTGCTTTATAAAATAAAATACATTATTTATTCTTAATATTATCTTCAATATGTCACAGAGGTCGTCGTTTTTAATTATTATTATCTATTATTATAAGTATCAATAAAATAATTAAATAATTATACAATACATATTATAGGTATGTATTCACTTCTTCACGCATTGTTTATCACAAGAAAGCTTAATATGACGAGTACTTTATTTATAACGCTACGCTTTCTAATTAAATTTGCTCAAATTAAAGTGTGACTGTCAAATAAGAAATAAATAACATTTGTATTTTCTGAGAAATGAACCTGCAACTTTCTTTGTCTTTTTTTAAATAAACACAAAAAAATCTTAGAAAATTATTAAACAGATGTGTACTTGTAAAAAATATGGTGATTATTTTTATTATTAACCGTCTGACTTTGACCGATTAAAAGATAATACATATTGTATCTTTATCAAAATTATAGATAACGTGTACACGAAAATGACCTTAATGTAAATGGCTTAAACCTAAAAAATATATTATAATCTATTGCAATATAACACATTTGTTTGTATAAGAGTTTGGTGACTGCTTCTTTCCGTAGTTATGCGTCACAAATTCGAACTTTGAACTCTTATCTCAACAAATAAAACTTTTCTCATAAATAGAGAACTACTAGTTTCTCTAACAAGTTTGGTGGTCCAAAGTTTTATCTTTTCACTGATATGAAACGGACAGAGATATATGGTGTTTTATTTTAGTTTTGTCATTGTTTTTAAAATATACACTATTGTATACACTGTATATTATAACATTAAAGATATTTTTTTTCCACAAAGCGCATATTTTGTGAACACGGAAACGACGTAACCCAACGCCGCACTGCACTTTGTTTATACTGTAACTAGATCGATAAAACATTTTTTTTATAAATATTTTTTTCAAAGTAAACTGAACCCGCAACTACCGCGTTATTATAAACGAGTATTACTAATTCCATATTTATATTATATTTTCGATATTCATTATATGTAATTCCATCAGTAACGTCACACGTTCTGCTCACGTTTTGAATAATGAATATTTGTAACACGTTTACATAAATACTTAGGTATAATATAGCAAATTGCGCAAACCTCCTTACAATGTTGATTAAATTTTTCCTGTCTGCTTTATATCCTTTATTAGTTCAATCCAATAAAGTCGTGTATCGAGGGTTTCGTATGTTATGTTTTAGCGTCAAGCTATCCCGCTCACAGCAGGGTAGGCAGAGGGAACGTAGTGTTTTAAGATACTCCGTTTCCTATTTTCCGCCGAAATCTGGAGGCATTGAGTGTTGACTGGCGGAACTCAACGCCGCTCTTTGCCTCGATACAAGAGCGAAGAAATGAAAATATCATTTCCTCGAGTAGGAATCGAATCCACAAGCTTTCGTGTTTACACTCGCACTTTGTGCCTCTGCGCAACGACTGGTCTCATTTCATTCTTTTAATTAATTTTAAAAGTTTGTTTCTTTCTTTCTTTTAAAGGCTCTTGGTAAAAACAATATGTGATAAAGTAACCAATTGAAATATTAATTAAAATGTACATTTGGCGGTTGTTTGGTCTCCTTGATGAGTCGACGCTTGAAAATATAACGTTGTCAATGTTTGTCAAAGTAAAACAATTAAAAATGGAGATTAGAATTGACGTTTGTACAGGAGGTGATTACTTAAAAGTTAATTGTTTTCTTTGATATTTATTTATTTTGTAAATAAATGTTTGAAAATTTAAATTAAATTAATATAAACTATTCTGAGTAAGTTCTGTGATTTTTTTATTTTTATAACTTCTGGTTTCTAAGAATATGTAAAAAAAAACAAACCGCAATAGCTCGCCATTTTTGCAACTGTGTCTGGGGAGCTACTGTAATCGATAAAAGTGATGATTTTTATTATTTGTTTTATTCATTCAATGCATACCACATCTTTGAACTAATAAAAAAGATACTCTACTAAGAGCCATTATAAATGATTATTTAAATAGCTAAATTAATATTTTTGCTGTATTTTGTTATCTGTTTATATTCACTTATTGGCATATACGTCAATTTGATGTCAATTAAAATTAATTAACTTTGGAGTGGCAGGTAATTTATGAAGCGTTTTTACAGTTTATAGTTTCACTTTTTAGCAATTATATGTGATTTCTTTATTTTAAATATAGTAATAATTTAATAAATATGAAACTGTATTAGTAAATAAGTGAAATTGCTTTTTTAAAACTATTTGTTAATACGTTTTACGCTGTTGATTGAGGAAAGTCTAGTAACTAAGTTGTGGTGGCAGTTCTTTACTATAAATCTAAAAATATAGAAGTTTATTTTTATTTCTCGAAGTGTCCCGCATACAGCCGGGTAGACAGAGGGAACCTTGTTTTAGGACACGTCGTTCCTCACTTTTAGCTCGAATTTTTGAATAATATATCTAAAATAACATATAAAAAAAGAAAATGAAAATACATCATTATAACGAATGGAAATCGAACTTACAGCCGTTGCGTTTGTGTCCTTGCGCCACAACTACGGCATTTAATATTGAAATTTCAATATCTGTAAAGATAAATATACCTGCCTACTTTCTTCAAAAATTATAAGAAAATTTGGGGTAATACCTTTCTTTAACATAAATATTTGATATATCGGTGTAACCTGAATAGGAACATAATGATAATAAATTACTTTGAAAAACTCCAAGCGTGGGTAGTTCAACAGCCCGGCCTGACCCAAGTTGTATGGCATATGAGGTCACAATAGGTGTTAGCGTTAAAATTAATACTATCGCGTTGATTATATCTAAAGTAGGTAAATATGTATGTATATAAATTTTATTATAAAAAATAAAAATATTATTAATTGGATACTCTTATCGTCAATGTGTTAAGTGGAAATTTTTCATTATAATATTTATTTTAATGATATAGATTTTAACTTCTTGAAATTTATATACTTTTTAAGGTGATTAAAATGAATGTATCGTCCTGTCGAATTGACTGAATTCAAGTTAAAAATATTCCTTATTTAATCAGACTTTCACTAGCACTTTTGAACCTTAACTTAACCTTAACAAACCTAACAGTTTCTTGTTTTTAATTTCACACATCTTTAAACTTTAATTATCCTTAGGCATAGTGAGCTTTACTAATTGACACTTAAATAATTCATCCTCATCACAATTCCAAAAAATATATTTTACTTTATCAATGGCTAAAATACATATAATATTTCTTGTAACTGAAATAAATTCTTAATGTTGAATATCTTTCTACTGTAAAATTATTTAAATTAAAAAAAAAACTTCTTTAAATTTTATTACTCATAAATAATTATAGCGCAACCCCTTATTATTTAGTTATTTAGTGTCATAAAAGTTATTTTAAGGTTTTAAATGGTTTATTGACCTCTCTACTAACTTCCACCATGGATCACTGCCACTCACACCATAGCCTGGGAACGGCGACACGTTTGACCGACATCCATGCCCCAATACGCGTCTACTGTACCACGCTTCACCAAGCCCCCATGGACATGGTTTTATTTTGACAAATATGGTTGCCTGTAATGGCCTCTTTGCGGCTGGTCTTTTGTAAGAGTTTTTGGCCTTAATAGCCTTTATAGCAATAGTGTGTTGAAATTCAGCGGCCACAGGTCAGGCCACAGAGCCACAGGTTTTTTGATAGCTAGTTGAATTCGATAATGGGTTCCCTATGAGTATACCTTCTAATTCTATTATTCATACTTTACTCGGATTTATTTGATTTATTCAATCAATATAAACAGAAACGCAATCAAAATTAAAATTTAGCAAAATTAAAAAATCACAGTTTGTCTTTTTATAGTATTTTTTTATGTATAGTCTATTTCTAAAAATTACTTGTGTTGTAAGTTGCTTTTTCTCTTACAAGGTATTTGTGTTGCTTCCTATATAATATACTTAATCATTAATGAAAGTGTATATAATATAACTGACTGTGTTAATACACAAAATATCTAAAATATTAAATATTTTCGACATTTTTAAAGTGTTATTCCACAACTTTGGCCATGTATTCAGGGATGAAGAAATGCCACACTCATTTTTTTGAGTAAAACAGTGTTTTTTAATTAACCTTCTGGGTAAAAAATCATCGGATGTGGTTTTTAAATGGATCGTTAGTTGGCAGGAATTTAATCGATATTCGAGCGGCAACGTCTCTATCAAACTGTAATTTACTTAGTGCAAGCGGTATAGCGCTTATAAGATTTATGTTGCTAATAAATTGAGTTTTAATATAATTATATTTTTGTTAAGCAATGACTTTTTCAGTTATATAATTGTAACTAACTAATATGATATTTTGGTGTTGCAGTGATTGTAGGTTTAAATACGCTTAGGGTACGCTTTTATACCCATAACACCTATGCGGAGATTACCAAGGTTTGTTTTAATGTGATTTATCATTAATAACATAAAATAATAAAATAATTGAAATTATTTCACTTTTTTTACATCTTCAACGGTCTCCGGACAGTTCTCACTGGCTACCCTGCTGCGTGTGGGTTACAGCAGGGTAGGCAGAAGGAACCTTGTGATATGACACTGTTCCTCAATATCCTACGTTTCTGGAGGCATTACGTGTTGAGTGGCGAAACTCAAAGAAATTAAAATATTAAATATTTTATTTCCTCAAGTAGGAATCGAACCCACAACCTGTCGCGCTTACAGTCACACGTACAAGCGTGGCGCAGGGCCACAAGGCCCTGCGCCACGAATGGTAAAAGATAATTTTAATATAAAAATAAAGAATTTAACTGCAGTGCAATTCAACAACCATTTAAAATTGCGGTCGCAGCTTCTGCAAGAGTTATTCGTGCAAATATAAGTTAATTGCTTTCGTGATTCCGTTAATTGTACAAAAAAGTAGTTATTAATCCTTAGCCTGGATTGATATTGCGTGTAGTTATAACTTGTTGTACAAATGTATTTTTGTGTTTACTACTTAACTAGTAAAATAACGCCGCAGTGACTGTTTGAGATTATTGACTTAAGGAATATTTTTATAGAATAAAATAAATAAAAATGCGAAAAAAAAAAACTTTTTTATTGTTATTTAGATTCGCATATAACAGAGTGAATCTAGTGTTAAGACACTCCGCTCCCCACTTTTCGCCGAATTCTAGAGGCACTGCGTGTTGAGTTGTGGTACTCAACCCTTGGCTTTGCTTCGACGCCAGATCGAAGAATATTTTGACCCGGCGTGCTGTTGGTCTCTTCTTCTTTCTTCTCAAATAATTCTTTTAACAATAGTTTTATATAAAAACTAGTGGACCCGAACGCGGCTACGCCCGCTTTAACTATATGAATATTTATTAAATATATTTATGAAATTATTTTCAGTTATCAACAGAGAGATGCGTTAAGCAAGCTCATTTTGGGTGACGTTTTCTAACAACAAACTTTGCAAACCGTTGCTTAGCAACGACGGTTGTTATTAACATGGCGGAATAAATTGCATGTCAAGGTTAATAAGTATTTTAATATATTGGTATATATCGAAAATATGATAAATATGGGGGGAAAAAAGTATCCTATGTTCATCCCGAGACCCTCAAGTATCTCTACATGAGTATTATATCACAATTAAATTGGCAGTTTGGCCCTGATGGCTTAAAAGACAGACAGACAGACAGACAGACAGAGTTACTTTCGAATTTATAATATAGGTATGGATATTATATAGCGCAATTTAAGTCCTCTAATGGAGTGAATCACAAATAAGAACTAACCTTTATGTTACAACCAATAGAAACTATATTACGGTTATGATAACAGTATTTATAGTATAATTAACCAACGGTTATTTATATGCACGCCATAAGAAAAAAAGTAATGCCTAATGACGCGAAACAGAAATAAAAAATATATTTGCATTGTTTTGTTGTTTTTACTTTTATTATATTTCGCGCAATTTGTATCTGTTTTGCACTGCAGTTAAATTCTTTATTTTTATATTAAAATTATCTTTTACCATTCGTGTGACTTATACGCGAGTGTTCCGGGTTCAATTTCGAATTAAAGCGATTTTTGTGTTTCAAATATATAGACTACGGTCTGTTTTGAAAATACAAAATAAACAGAGGAAACTTATATAAGAACAAATATAGGTTATACTATATTAAAAATATGGTTTTATATTAATATTTTCAATGTCGATTGTGATATTAATAAATAGATATATTTATTTTATTCCATTGATAGTAGGTACCTTTACTTTAGTATATACAAGAGTTTAGTTAATTTTTTATGTCTAGTTGCAATTATTAGGTGAAGGCTTTAATTGATAAGATGCAAAGAATAAATTGTATAACTATTGAATATTTTCGAGGTCAGCGTTCAATTTAGTTTGTAATACATTACATGTATATTACAAAATACTGAGTTGGAGTAATACAGCAAAATATTTTTTTACTTAGATAAAGAAAGATTTTAATAGAAAGGTTCGATAGGAAGGCACAGTGGAAGTTGGAACATCGTTGACAGTAAACGTGATGGTTCTGGATTAAGTCTCTGTGCCTATGTTTAAATTATAAATTTTTTCTCACTCTTGTAGATAAAACACGGCGTTGAGTTTCGCCACACAACACGAAATATCCCGTTGCATGTTTCGTTTCTAATTACGCGGTGCGAGAAGAACGAGGTGTTTTATTAGTAGGTTTCCTCTAATATAATCGATAATTACAGCTTTAATTTTTCATCGATATTTACCCATTATTTTTATTCATATATTGCTTCTATATTGTAATAATGTCAACTAATACATAACCACAAGCTACATTTAACTACGAATTAATAATATATTCAAAATACTAAAGTCATTAAAGCAATTACTACGACTTGAAAACTTAATTCAATATTAATAGCAGTGAATGTCAGGGGCATTAGCATTAGCTTATAAGGCGATCGCAAGAAACGCAAATTGTGCCCTATAAACGGTTGAACAAATTGCATACCAGGTACGAGCCACCAGCAACCAGCTACTATAGCTCGTTTCCGTTCCTGACACTTTTGTATGAAATTACAAGTCTACTTTGTAACCATTGTGGCGCTTACCTAATCCCCGTTGGACTATTTTGCATAAAATTACAATTAAATATGTAAAATGCTTTTGTATTTTGTTATTTATAGTTTTTTTAAGGAAATCTAGTATTAGGTCTCGACGTTATTACATAAAAAATAGGATTTGGTTTCAGATTAAAGTTTGCTGGACAGAGACAGAGAGAGAGTATGAAAAAATCATTGTTTTTTGTCTAAGCACTTTAAAGTCCACTTCATAAAAGTAGAGAATCTATCAATTTAATCAGTTCTTTATTGTATTAACAGAGATTTGATTGCCTTCCATGATTAAAATTATTGAATGAAATATGTAATACAATAACCCATACATTATGATATTTGCAAAGGATAACAAAACAACGACGACTTAAATTTTGTAATTTAATACATATTTGTAAACAATTTTTTTGTTTTTTTTTTAAATTTCGATTTGTGAAATGTTGTTTTTCCTTAATACGCTGACATTAGCGCGTAAATACCCGCCTGAGTGTCGTGTCATTGGCCTTATTTGAATGCATTATATTGACAAACTACCTGTAGGTAGGTATTGCTTTACGTTGCGTTAAGTGTATTGTTTATAGTATTGCATTGGACTACTTACTTTTGTATTTCAACTAACTGAAATGGTATTGTTGATAATAGGACTGGTGTATGCCTCATTTGGCGCAATGCTACTAATATTATAAATGTGCGTGTTTGTTCCATTTTCACGTAAAATCTACTGAACAGGTTTTGATAGTTTTTATATTAAAATTTTCGAAATATTTCCGGAGCCACAATCGAAGTTTTTAAATAATATTTCCGCGTACATTAACACAATATTTCATTATATTAAAAAAAAATATATAATAACGTAATTTGTTGTAAAATAAAGAAGATGCTTGAAAATAAAAAGCAATCTTTTCCTAATTCTGGTTCTTGCCTTTCCTTTTATTATTTTTTTTTATAATAAAAAGGCTTTTAGTGCGAACTTTTCTCCTGAAAGCAAAACGGAAATTGTTTGTTATCGTTTTCAAAAGAAAATTGCGCAGCTTTCTATCGTCTGACCTCGACTTCATAATTCTCTTTCAGTACGAAGCCGAGCTTTTATTATCTCAATTCGAGCTTTTCACGTACCATCCATCTACTAGAATATTTATAAATATCATTTTTTAGGGGTCTATTATAAATTGTTACATTACAACAGAGTAAATAGAAAAGAAATAAATAATATATTTTTTAAATCGGGTAGGTACTTATTGGGAAACATGATAGTAGCAAGTTTATTCAGGAAAATGTGTTAAGTGTGGATATGTTTTCTTGCAACGTAATTAAAGAAATCTTAACGTCATACGACGTTTTTGTATCAACTAATAGTTTAGAAACGATGTACCGTATCTTTTTGTTGTTGTTTGTGTATTGTATCTTTTTTTCTAAGGAAGGTAAATACTAACCTAATGCAACCTGCTACTAATAAAAAAAAATCTTATAATCGAGGTTTCGTATAAGAAAGCTGTGTTAAAATGGGTTTTCTAATGCACCATATTTTATATACCTACTTACATACAGACACCCTAAGCACACGTTATACGTAAAAGCATCATCAAGTATTGAATTATTACGATGCCGTGTCAGCATCAAAATAATGTATTATGACCTCTAAAACTATAGGGTTACAGGTTCAATTCCCATTAGGGTCCTAATCGTCAGGGCGAGTCACGAAGTATAGCAACGCTGCAGTTGGCAGTTAGTTGGGAATTTCCTACAATTACCTCGATGGTTATATACACTTAAGTTCGTAGTGCTTACTTCGTTTTCGTTTTGTATTATTACAAGTAATTCGTACTTCTGAAAAGTGTTCGAGAAATGCTCGCTTTTTATGAAGCTGGCTATATTAATAATTCAATATTCTATAAAAAAAAAGATAATTTTAATCCAACCATTACGTATCTTAATTTCTCTCCTTTATGTCTACAAAAAATATTAAGTACCTATCGACCGAATAAAAAATATTTTTAAATTCATTTAATTAAAATAGTAATGTCAATAAAAATACAATATACTAAAAAAGTAAACTACAATATAATAAAAACGTATAGAAAGTCATACAAACATAACAACCTACGTTTGCCTATAATCTATAGATCATCACGACGGACCATTACTCAGATTGCTTGACGTGAAATTGATTGAACTTATTACTCCACCAAATTGATCCTAAAGGTCAAGAGCTCAATAAGAGTTACCCAAGCAAATTTAAGAGGGTATTTTAGTACGATCCACTTATAATAATAATATAACCTGGGTATAAAGTGTGACTAAACTTGATAGGTTGTGGATTCGATCCCCTCTTTGGTGTAAAGGCAAAGCGTAAGGAACGGGAAACCTAGAGTTAAGGACACTTCTTTTCCTCCCATTTTCCGCCCATCTTTTTGAGACTGCGTGGTGGGTGGCGAAACTCAACGCTGCTAAATTCATTTACCTATCCAAGTTTTAATAGAATCGACAACCTTCGCGCTTATAGAACGGATAAATAAAATTTTAATTAAAATACCCTTTCCTAGATAAAAAATATAAGTAAATTAAATTAAAGCCATTTGGTGGTAATCAAATAGAAAATAATGCAAGTATTTAATTACTTATAAATACAAAATAATGGCTTTATGTAGAATACGATACCTTATAAAATGTATTATCAGTTGATACGGCGACAAGGTCTTTAATTAACACATGAAAATTAATGAACAATCAGTCGATTTGCAACTCGTTAATTATATCGGTATTCTCGCTAATGTCTGAATGGTTTCGCTAATTAAACTGCCGTTCATGTAGTATTAAAAATCACTTTAATTTTAATGTTGTGGTTGGTTTGGAATGTCAGTAAAGATCCATCAAGATATTATCGTGGCGCAGCTGTCGCGATGGTTATGGGTTCACAATGACAAAGTACGGTGTTAAGTTACGCTGTTAAATAGGTAGTTGACATATATACCAAGACTTAATAACTAATTACAATGATGTATATTGTGTTTCAAAGCATATTTTTATATTTCAAAACTGATAACACTACAGACAAATATTCGACTCTATCTATACCATTATTATTATTTTATCTTATAACATTTTAAAATATTGCTAGTTAACTATAAATTTAAGGTTAAGTTACCTAAACAGGCTTCCCACTAAAGGGTCCCACTTATCATACATTCTAATGGTATTTTAGTATATTTTTCATGCAAATGTTAATTCCAGACCATCAAACCTCCCAGCGAAGTGCACAGAAGAAGCCCTGCGCCACAAGGCGGAGCACGCGCGCATGGTCGAGGAGGCGAGGCGGCGCGTGGAGCGCGAGGCTGCCGCGAGGCACGCGCGCCTGCAGGAGTCCATACGCATGGAGGAGAGGCTCGCGAGGCACGCCAGGGAGTGGACCCAGAATATATTGCCTGACTGGCAGAACATGTGAGTACTAGCGACCTCTTCGCGACTTATTTCGTTTTTAGTTATTACTGAGAAAAATAAATATTTCATTCCCTAGATTGGGATTCAAACCCACAACCAATCAAACCTTGTGCCCCTGCGCCACGACTGGCCTCAATGATTGGAATTATTTATAATGTGTTAATATATATACGTATTTTACTTATTTTTATCTGTGACAGACAGTCAATACTCCATCCGCTAAATGGTAATGAGGGCAGTTATGCATTGTATATGACAAAACCATTGTTTTTGTTGTTTTCATCTTAAAACCTATTGTTGTATTCCATGGAATTAGCTTTGTATAACCGTTATGAATCGATGATTTTTTGCTTTATTCTGGTTATGAGAGCGGCATACTTTCAAACAATTCGCTCATCTAAATCTGAAATTAAATATTTTTTGTGATAATAACTATTAAATGTTCTCTTAATATATAACTCTATGTTTATGATTTAAATGAAAATAATGTATGTATAATCCTTCTCGGATATCCATATATCCTTTTAAACATAATCATTGCTCCGGATGGGTATCAAAGCCACAATCGTGCAGTACAGTCAAATGATAATTTTAGGCACCACAACAAGATCAATAATTATTTATATTTATTAGATATTTAGGTTTATTTCGATTATTTTATTTACAGGAAAAATGCAAAGCGTACTCTAGAACTTTGGTGGAGCGGGCTCCCACCAGCCATTAGAGGTCGAGTCTGGCAACTCGCCATTGAAAACAAGCTAAAAATAACACACGAAATGTACCAGGACTACGTTGCAAAAGCAAAGCAGAAATTACACGAAGCACAACTGAGACGAAAAAGGTTAAAAATAAACAACAAAAACACATGTGATTGTAAAAACGAGAAACCCAAAGATGACAAAGAAGATGGCCTTACTAACGGAGAGTTCGTTAAAACCGATGAAAGATCGTCCAAAAGATCAGAAAAAGCATCAAATACTGATGAGCGGTTGGAAGAAAAGACAGAAAAACCAAGACTGGGCATGCCAAGGAATTTTAGCGAGCAGAATTTGAAAACCCTGAATGTAGATCCAGGACCAAAAAAGTGTTGTTCAAAATCTAATCCCAATTTGTTAGATTATAGTGACGAATGTTCTATGGAATTAATACAATTGGACATAGCGCGGACGTTTCCACATTTGTGTATATTTCAACCCAGCGGGCCTTATTTTGATGTGCTACACGAATTGTTGGCGGCGTACGTTTGTTACCGACCAGACATTGGATATATACAGGTAAGAATTTACAGATACAACATAAATAAGAAAGTAAATTCATAATAAATATATATTTCGTCGTGCCGCTCGGCACCGGCTTCTGCCTCGGGGGAATGTTTTATTTATTTCCTCACTCTGGTAACACGACAAAGCGATACGTTAAATTCCGTCACTCAACATGTAATGCCGTATCAAGAGATTCCTTCTGCATAATAACTCATTGCATATTATCTGCAACTGTACTATTAACCTTAAATAATTTTAACGTAAATAACCCTAAAAATTATATTTCCAGGGTATGTCATTCATAGCAGCAGTGTTGATACTGAATATGGAGGCGCCACAAGCGTTCGTTTGTTTCGCCAATTTATTAGACGGTCCTGTACTACGAGCGGCATTCACTAGGGATGGTGCTACTATGCAGGTTTGTTTTATATTTTATCATGTTTAGCCTAGTTGCCTGTTGTTTTGAAAACTTCAATATCTATCATATCAATAGCAGTCAGCGTTTGATCATGGTCGAGTCCAGTATAACTTTCGTTAAGGTAGGAAGCTAAGGAAAGTTCCAAAGTCCCTGTCTCTAGTTTCTGCAGGAGAGTACTTATGTATAGCACGTTGGGAATGTCAGTCAGGTTTTTGTGGATTATGAAGTCGATGCCTTATTATAAAAATAAGACTTTTTTATAGCTTCACTCCCTGTGTCCGGCACAAAAGAGGGTAGACAGAGGTAACCTGGGAATTTTGTGTTAGGACGCTCCGTTCCCATTAAGATACCTCTATTGTCCACTTCCTGTGGAATTTTCAAAGCACTGTATACAGCTGTTACAGCTCTACACTACAGTGGCAAAAGTACAGTCCTTGTTATGTATGATATGAGCAATATGATAACAGACTTTGTCTGTGTTTTTGGACAGTATCTCGAGTTCCATGTAGCGTCGCAGATGTTAGTTAAGATTGTTATACTTACAGCGGCTGTGGAAGGCGTACGCGCGACTGCTGGAGCGGCACCTGCCGGCACTGGCAGACGCGCTGGCGCCGGAACTGTACTTGCTAGAGTGGCTCTACACCGCCTTCGCCAAAGCCATGCCGCTGGACGCCGCCTGCCGCGTGTGGGACGTGTTCCTGCGGGATGGGGACACCTTCCTATTCAACGCTGCTTTGGGTAATGTGACATCTTTATTTGTTATGTCATAATACGATTTGTTTGAAATGCAGCATTTACAATTTATTAGTTTTTTATTACCCAAAAACTTACGTCTCTTATTTGCCATTTACTCATATAACTTTCATTTAGCTAAAAAATAATATTTTTTTGCTAATAGACAAACTATAAAATTAGGAAATTTTATGAAGAAACATTGACAATTTACCTCAATTTTTTTTAGGATTTATTAAGTAATGTTTAGAGAGAAAAATACATCTATTTAAACAATTTGTTAATTTTGGTAAAATTAACAACAGTTGTAACAGCTTAATAAATTAATAAAAAAATAAAGTTATTGAATAACAACATATTCTTTTTGGGAAAAATACTTAGCAAATTGTCAATTTTGTCAAACTTAAATTAATAAAAAACAATCACGATTACCAAATAACTAATATTTAATATATTGTACAGGCATCCTCCACCTCTACCAAGATGAGCTCAAGGACATGGACTTTATATCAGCGGCACAGTTCCTTACCAAGCTGCCCGAGGACCTGGACCCTGAAGCACTCTTCAGAAGCATCTCCTCCGTCTCCATGACCCTGGACGGCATGTCCTTCGAGGAGCTGGTCTCCTGCTGCCCGGTGGAAAACAGTTTGGATGACGATATCACTATCAGGTTATGATATACATTTTGTAAGCTCGGTTATAGGAGATTTGGTATATAGGGCATGAAAGTGATGAAAATTTCATTTTTTTTAAATTGCAAATAATTTTAGTTTTTAATTGTGTATTTATTAATTTATAAAATTGTATCAATTTATATATTTTTTGTAAAAAAATGCAGTGCTTATCAACTGGGAATAGCACCTACTAAGCATCTCTCATTATGGTTTAGTGCTCGAAATTAAGACTGTTCTTAATGCATATAATATAATTAGAAACACTCAATACTTAAAGAAATTGAAATAAACTATATATTTTTTATTTAATTCCATATAATAAATTCAATATTAAAAATCAATAATTACACCTACATCCACCATCATTGAAGCTTGTCTAAATAACTTGTGTCATATAGAAATAGTTATAATAAAGATCTGAAATATAATATTATATACCTAACTAATACTTATCCTTCTTGTATAATATTAATATTTGCTTAAAAGTGATAAGAAAAAAATATTAAACGAATCAATCTGAAACAAATGATATTAGTATGTATATTAGAAAATTTGAGACACAGTCCAGTAAATAGTCACATTACAGTTTTGTTTTTTGTTGAAATTGATTTGAATACAGGACTTTTATGCACTGATCAAAAAGAGGATAATAATATATTGACATTCAAAAAATATATAATTGGTATCAATTTTTTTTTTTATAATTTTCTATTTAAACATTTTGTCTGGTTCTATTAAATAAATAAAGATCCGAACTGTATATGAATGTGAACTGAAAAGTGGAGGTAGATATTTAAATAAAAGCAGATGAATGAAAATTTAATATTAAACTATGAATGGTGTAAAAATTTACCGGTCAACTTCCTTCATGTGTTTTTTCCATACAACGTGACATTGGCGAAATGAATTGTGCTCAACTGGCACGCTCGAAATGCCATATATCAAGAAATCAATCAATCAATCGATGTTAAAATTATGAATAGTAAATCTTGTCTTTTACCTCTTAAAAATACTATGGAATGTATATAAGTAATATCGATTTAATATAATTAATAGTATCCTTAAACTTTTTTGAGTCTCGATTTTATATCATTTATAACCAAATAAGAAATTAAATTTCTCCGATTATTCAATACATAATATTTTTTCAAATTAAATAAAAAATACATTAAATACAATTCTTATAGTATTTACTTGTTGTGAACTTTCTCTTATTATGAAGAGATTTAATATAAAACATAATAATTAACATAAATTAACCAATTAATTGTAATCTCTAATTAATTTTATATAATCTGTGTCTATAATCTATATTATGTATGTAGGTTCTTAATTATAATTATATAAATATTTATTATTATTCTATTTGTATTAGGCTTATTAGAAATTGAATTGAAATGAGGAGTTTAGTTTTTTTTATTCAATCAATTGATTTCACCATAAAATATAAACTCTGTTTCTATAAGTATGGATCTATATAGAGCTTTTATTTTTTAATAAAATTGATTATTATATATTGATTTACAAAAGGTTCATCAGGTCTATCAATTTGAAATAAGCTTATTTATATGTGGTTCTAACATTACTATTGTAAATATAAAAATAATATTTAAATGTTAATCCCCTATAAATATCTGTCATTGACTTTTTTGTCAGTACAGGTTCGATTTTTTAAATATATTAAAGTTTAAAATATTTGGTCGTTAGTCGTATATTCCTTTGTATTTGCCAGGAATTTAAAGAAAATATGTAAATATTTTAGATTTTAAAGTGTTTTAAAGTGACTGATAATTCAGTATGGCATTGACATATCATAGCACTATGTTGCAATTTTTGTAGATAATTGTTTAGTTTTTTTTTAGTATAATATAGATTTTTTTATATAGTACTGTCAAGTTTATTTTTTATTATGAAATTACTATTAATTATATTACGGAAATCGCAATTACGATTTCCGTTTATCTTTTATATAAGCTTAATATCGGCTCTTCATATTTTAATTAAATATATTTAAATTTAAATAATTCAGTGAATGTACATAATGTAAATATTATTCATATATAAATTGTCAATTATATAATGTATGTTATTATTAATGTGTGAAAACAACGAGTAGTAACACCGGCCTAATAGTTAGTTTACGAAGACTTATTGCAGTCTCTTTTATAATAATAATATAATAGATATTTATTAAGAATCATTTTATTCTATATATATCAAAGTTTATTTATCTGTACTTTTTTTAAAAATTAATGATCTATTTTAGTACTGTCTAATTGAGTGATTATTTTTGACATTTTTAAAGTGTTATTTTCACACTAAGTATAGGAGAATTTTAGAAAACTTATAAAAAACTTAAAGTAGCGGTATTAGAAACCGAGTTAAATAAGTTGTAACAAATGTATAAGAATTTCGACGTACCTGAATATGAATTAAGTAGGTTCCCTCTGCGTACCCTGCTTTATTTATTTTGGATATGAATGTATAGCTCAGTGATCTAAGCGCTCAGATGATTTCCAAGTGATGATACCCGCTACTTTGAAATTTATGTACGTTTTTTAAAAATATTAGACTCAAATTTCTCTTAAATAAATTTACAGTTATGTATATGAAAAAAAAAACAGCGTAGTTTAGAACTGTCAAGTTAGTTAACAGAAATTTGTTACACTTTTCAATTGACATAGATCATAAATTAGTAAAAAATTACAGATTAAATATTTAGATAAATAAATTTTGCTATATATGTTGGCAATGCTTTACTGTCTAATAAGTTCTTGATATCTTACTTGACAAGTCTTTTTCTTATAATATCAAACAGAAAGATAGAATTACAGAGTCAAATAAATTAACAGGAATACAGTAATGTTGACGAATCGTGGTCGCCCTGAAGTTAGCTTTAGATGGCTAGACGGAGTTGATTGACTTTAGGAATTTTCATAATTTACAATTATTTTATTCCTGAGGGCACAGTGCGCAAAAGTTTAGAAGGCCTAAATTCAATGCGGCCACGACTCGTCGATCATACTATATATTAGACGACAACGGAGGGAAGCCCTGTGTGTAAATTTATTTAGTTATTAATTGAACAGCTTTAACAACTTAGTATAGATCTTGCCGCGGAAAGAACCTGAACGTGAAAACGAATTATTGTTAGAAATGTACGTACATACATATATATTAGGAAATTTATTATACATATTTTATTGTCACTTATTATTTTTAGCACATATTATTTATTTTTTATTGAGAAACTAAAGTAGACTGTAATCGACGAGTCTTGGATGCCACGAAGTGAGCTATAGATAATGAGAGATTTAGTCTTAGGATTGAGGCCTGACTTCAGGGCGGCCATGACTTGTCGACTGTTCTGTACATACATATATATACCACACACTCATTTGCTTTTTGCCAAATGGTCATATTATGATATTTTTATTTTGAAATTTTAATTATATATCCTTTTTATTATCATCTTATAATATGTGTCGTGGAGTATGCTTTTGATACAAAATTAGCAAATATAAGGAAATCATTCCTGTATACCTCAACCAATTAAATGATAGAAGAAATATTAAATTAAAAATTAGAAAATACTAACGAAAATTTGCTTAATTTAGACGTTTCATACATTTAATTTCATATAAATTTTAATTTTGAACAAAATATGTTTACATGTTTTTATTTTATCTATATAAATCAATTGCATACTCTATATTACATTATATTATAAAATATGAATATTCTGTTACATATTATAATTTTTAATTAATTTTTTTTAATTTTAAATAAAAATAGTATGAACATAATGTAAAGATAGTTAAACAGTTGTGATGTTGACTGATATTATAATGCCATCTTGATAATTATTGTAATAGTGTGTAACTAGAGAGTGGCGGCCCCAAACGTAATGTTAAGTTTTAATTGGAATAAAATATATCGAAAGGATGTTTGTTTTATTTCTTTTATTACCATTTCTTTTATTCATTAAAAATACATATTTCAAACAGTGATAGTTTAAAAAAATATATTGATAAATGACCAGTACTAATCACTTATTTCTCCACTTTATGCAAAATTATTTACTTGTATTATTGAAACGCTATTTTTATTCCACGTCGAAATAGAAAGTATGTATGTAAATATACATGATATTGTAAAAAATTGCTTAATGTGTTTTTAATGTCTTGAACGTAATTTTTCCATCATAAAACTTAAAAATATGTGATTTATAGTCACTGCTGAACTATACTCGTACAAAAGGAAAATTAATAAAAATGAAAATTCGAATAAAATTAATTCAAATTTGAGCATAAAAGTATATTTGATCTAAAGATTTTTTACATATTTTTTTAAAGTCTTAAGTAGTGTATATTTATTCTACTAAACAACGTTCACGCTGTAGCCCGCACACAGCAGGGTAAGCAGAGGGAACCTGGGGAATTAGTGTTAAGAAACTCCATTTCCGTAAGACACAAATATTAAATTACCTATCCATATATCTATAATGAGCATTGAGCATATACTTATTATAGAAGCCGGGAGGTTACATCAAGTATTATCTTAGGTTATCTTTCAATATTTTTTGATAACCTTAAATCTTGTAGCATTTATATTAAAAATTATGTAAATTTTTAATATAATAAACAAAATATTGTATGCATGTTCATGTATCATAGATAGTTAACCACATTTAACTATGACTACTATGAGGAACATTTTTTTAAGTTAGTTGTAGAACATCCCTTTCGGATTCGCATATATTGCCTAAGTAGGAAAAAAACATGTTTAGTAAATAGTGAGTGTTCCTCGATAATAAATTTTATAATTTTCTACAAGAAGGAACGATAGAAATTATTTAGTTTTTTTTAATAACTATTTATACGTAATTTCTGTTTTTCTTTAAAAAAAAGCTTTATTTACTTAGAAGCACTTTGAGGAATCAAATAGATTTTTAAATATTTAATTATTCTAATAAAATCTGATATTAAAAAATAAATAAAATTAAGTACCAAATGACGACTGGACGTTATTTATTGTGTTAAAGATACACCTACTTGAACTCCAAATAAAATAATAAATACGGATGCAGATTAAGAATGTTACTTACGTGGCTTTTAACAAAATATTTATATTTAATACGAAAACTTATTTCTCGAAATCAAAGCATCATATTCAATAAAGTAAATATTTTAAAAATGTAATGTAGAATTATATGTGTTGATTAAATGTCTCGAGAATTGTGCAAAAACTGAGGTACGGAAGTGTCTTAACACTCTGCCTAACCTGCAATATGCAACATAAAGCGAGAAGCTAAAAAATCTATTATTGCAGGTTTAAATCACACTGACGCTAGTGACGCACGTGTCGATCGCAATTAAATTTATAGGCAATCGTTGCGCTACAGTGAGACACGTGCTGCTAACACTTATCGTGATACTCTAATAATCTCTTATATCGCATTTATAGCGGCATGAGAGAAGAAATTCTGTGTTCAGATATTACAATTTTCATATTTCAGATATTTGTTAGGTCATGAATATACGTATGTTTTATTAAGGTACAGTTAAGTTAAGACTTAGGTTCACGCTGGATCCCTAGCGGGGTAGTCAGAGAGGACGGAGCCAAACGTTGTAGTTATGTGTTTAAATATATGAATTCTTTAATGCATATAAATATGCAAATAGTATTTTTTATAAAAGAATTCTATAAAAATATCATAATTTACCTAAATTTTCTAATTATTTTTGTAAACTTATCTAAGATTCCGTTATGGTATGGGAAACCATACTTTTTTTTTACAAAATAGTAAACTTAGAAACACGTGTTTTGTCACGTTTAGCCAGTAAATAAGGAAAAATTAAATGAATAATACCAAGAAATGGTTTATTATCATTAATATTATTATGTAAATTGATATTATATAATACTAGCGGACGCGCGCAGCTTCGCTTGCGTATTTAAGGGTGAATTCTAATAAATCATGTGTTCAATGAAATATTTTTAAAAGTCTAAATTTCAAATTTTATAAAAATCGGTGGCGATTTATAGATTTTTCCATACAAACTTTCAACCCCTTATTTGCACTGTTAGGGGGTGAATTCTAGAAAATCATGAAACACATGTTCAAATAAATATTTTTAAGTCTAAATTTAAAATTTTATAAAAATCGGTGGCGATTTATAGATTTTTCCATACAAACTTTCAACCCCTTATTGGCACTCATAGCGGGTGAATTCTAAAAAACCATGAAACACATGTTCAATTAGATACTTTTAAGAGTCTGAATTTCAAATTTTATAAAAATTGGTGCCGTTTGAATAAAATTCTATACAAACTTTCAACCCCTTATTTGCACCCTTAGGGGAAGAATTCTAGAAAACCATGAAACATGTGTTCAATTAAATACTTTTAAGAGTCTGAATTTCAAATTTTATAAGAATCGGTGCCGATTTAATTTTTTTTCCATACAAACTTTCAACCCCTATTTCACCCCTTTCGGATTAAAATTTTTCAAAATCCCTTCTTAGTGGATGTCCAGATTACAAAAGTAAACATCTGTCTAAATTCCACGTTTCTACGCACAGCGGTTACGGCTGTGCGTGCGTCTTACCTCAGTCAGTGAGGACAAGTCCTTTTATATATATAGATGATATACCTCCTCCTTACGATTTCATCTTCATATATTTTAAAATGAACGTCAAATAAAAAATATATAATAAAATAAACTAATTATAAGAATTAAACAGTATAACTAAAAACGTGACGGGTTATGTTAGATTCTCAATAGAGGAAGAGAAGTGAGAACCTCTGTGTCGAGGCGAAGCTCGGCGTTGATTTCCCTCTCAACAGAGATAAGAAACATAAGGATCAGAGTGGGTTAACTTAACACTAGGTTTCCACGGCCTACCCAGCTATGTGCGGGATACTGCGAGAATCTAAAAAAATAAAAAAAAAACAAATTACATTACATTTATTACATTTATAAGTAGAACGTAAATCTGCTCCAGTTCACTAAGCGTCTTAATATAAAAGGATTGCAAATGGCACTAATAAGGAAATGACAATCTTCTAAAGATACAAACTAAAAGTAGAACTAAAACGACTTACACTTATTTATAAATCACTAATATTATTTATTTATTAACTTTAGGATTTTTCTGTTTTTTACTGAATAGCAGAGTTCTAAGTGCGAATTTAGAGTGAAAACATTCTGTTCTTTATTCTCGGTCCAAATTAGAGACATTGTGCGTTGAATGGCGAAACTCTACGCCGCGCTTTGCTTCGTTATCAGAGCGAGGAAATGAAACATAGATTTTTCCTTCTCTCCAGAGGAAATTGAACCCACGACCATTGTGATCACAATCGCACGCTAATGCCCCTGCGCCATGACGACCTCTAAGGGACTCGGCCTTCCTTTAGTAAAAGTTAATTATAAATGCGTGTCAACGCTAATACGGAAAATCGCTTAATTTCATAGACTAATTCTGGAAGTGTTATTTTTTTCAGTTTCACGCTGTATCCCGCAAACAGCAGGATAGGTAAAGGGAACGTAGCGTTAAGACACTCCATTCCCCATCTTCCGCCGAAATCGGGAGGTATTGGAAGTTGAATAATCAATAAAAATACTTTTTATTTTATTTTTATTTTTTTTTGAATAGCGGAACTCAACACCTTACGTTGCCTCTACACCAGAGCAAAGAAATGTCAATATAAAAAGGTTTTATTACCTCGAATGAGGATCTAACCCACAACTAGTCGCATTAACAGTCACACTTGTGCCCCTGAGCCACAACGCGGCCCGGCCTAGAATAATTAAGTTGATTAACTAATATTTGAATTACGAATTGTGTAACGAATTTTTGATCTTAAAAATCGACTGATTATTTTTATGCCATTACAATTAGACTTTTACTCACAAATCCTAACAATTTATTATAATAAAAAAGCACCTTGACTGACTAAACAACATGCTATTCTATTCTCAGTTATCCCAACTTTTTCTTAATTCCATCTTATGTTTTTGAGAGCTTTAAATAATAATTAAACAATAGAATTTCTATTGAAAACTTCCCCTAGCCAAACTGCCTATAATCTACTCTGACCTCTGTACGTCAGATAAGAAGGGTACCAAATGGACCCTAACGCATGCGCGGCGGGGTTCCTGTCAGTCGTAGATTCACTTACACACGCGTCACATCTAAAATAACCTTATTTATATATTCAAATATTTAAAATAAGTATATATAAAATAAGTGTTACAGTGAAACATGACGGAGAAAACGGAGAATGCCAACGAGACTATCGGACTGTTGGAAAAAAAGGTATTTAAGTTTAAATTGCAAAGGTCATTTGAGGACGATGTTTTAATTTTTTTTTGTTACGTTAGCCGGTATGTCCTATGATTTATTTTTTAGTTTTTATCGTTAAATATGAGGCAATTTATAATATGTCTATGTCAAATTGGATACGAAAAAAAATATTACAAAATTTTATTGCGTCACACTGTATTAAAATTTAAGTTTCTAAAACCTGCTGTATAATACATATACTTACTTATTATATGTATTAAAAAAAAATTTACAATAATTAGTGTAATAGAAACCAAGATTCTCATGTGCTGTCAATATTAATTTATCTATAAAAAGGATTCTTTAAATATTTATTTTGAATTTTAATTACTTTTTTTTTAGTTAAGTTAATTACTTTTGAGTTATCTATATTTTTTTTATTTCTGTTTGCATCATGCCTAGATAATTTAATAGAGATTTTTAATATCGACTTGACGGATTATTTAGAAAAAAAAATAAGTACATATCGATATATGTACAGTACGTTTAATGTTAAAGAGTAAATCCAACAAACAGCCAAAAAAAGATTATTAAAATAACCTAAGTTGATTCCTAATGTCAATATAAAGTGCGGAAGAACATGTTTACTTAATTTTATATTTGATTTCTTCATTCGCTAAAATTATCCAATTTTCTTAACGTTTTTTTGAATCCATGTTTTGGGTATGAGAATGTGAAGTCTTATAGTGGTAAATTATTTGTGGTTTTCGAAAGATGGACCGCCGAAATTATATTTAATTCGTCATCAATATTCGCCCTGTGGTCCTCGCGGCACAGTCTAGCTAGTCTAGCTGTGAAAGTGAAGGTTGTGGGTTCGATTACTTCTCGGGTACACGCATATACATTTTAAGTAGGTATATTTTTTACAATGTTATATACCTAGAATAATAATTATATGCAATAAAATCGTTTATTATACCCATAGCCGTAGCTCTATATGTCGTCGTGACGTAGGGGCACAAGCGCGTTACTGTATACGCGTGTTGTGGGTTCAATGTTCGATTCATGCTCTGGTAACGAGGCAAACCACGGCGTTGAGTACCGTCCCTCAACAGGCAATGCCTCCAGAATTCTGCAAAAAATAGAGAACGGTGTGTGTTAAGTGGCTTAACACAACGTTCCCAGGTACCCTCAGTCTACCCTGCTACAGTGCTACGTAAAGCTAAATAAAAAGCTATAAGCTCTACGTCACGGATGATGCAATTTTGGCGCAAATGCAAAGTTTTCAAGTATGTAATAATGTTGCAATATGTTAGTGTAACATTAATATTAACATTAATATTTACAACTAATTGGTCCAGACCTTAGTGTTATATCTATTGATGATAACTTTTGGCCTTTTATATATATTTGTTTTACGTACACATACAAACAATAGTTTTGTATTTCGTCACATAATCTACTTTTTATAATTTTTTGAAGGAACTTGGGAGCCTAGTGTTAAGACACTGCGTTCTTCTGGAGACATTGAGTATTGAGTGGGACTCAACGCCGCGCTTTACCTCGACACTAGAGAGAAGAAATGGAAATTTAAATGATATTTAAATTCTTCAAGTGGGGTTCGATCCCACAAACAGTCGCACTTTGTGCACCTGCGCCATGACTGGCCTCAAAATACATATTAAATTTAAATTACTTATAAAAAATATTTAAAACATGTAAAATATTACTAAACTGTCACCCGACTTTAGATATATTTTTTTATTATTAATCGATTCAGCTTAATTCAAGCTTAACCTTTTGCTCACTCAGGTTCAAAGAATGATAACCCTAGTTTAAACGAGAGGAACATTTTTCTTATGTAACAAATGAAGCAATTATAGATGGATTTTAAATCTTAATTATGATGATGATGATATTGAATGCTTGTATTTTTTACTGAAAATTACCTATTTTCATTTTGGATAGACTACGATGGTTCTATTTAAATTACATTTAAAATAAATTAAATAGTATTTTCTTTTGGCCTTTGGCAAAGTAAGTTATTGATGTTATAGTATAATATTTAGAATAACTTATAACAAGCATAAAAAGTATACAACATTATTCACTTGGTTTTCTCTAGATATAGCACGAAATTCAATTTCACCACCTAACTAGTCTAAGGGCTAATTTGTTGATTCATCTTTATTAAAATCACAAATATAGATTTATAAACTAAGTTGATATTTTTAATATTTTTTTACGAAATCGAACTAGCTACTTTGAAAAACCTTAACACATTTTTTCAACTTTGCGTATCAAATTCCCCACCTAGCTCATGGGTTTTTACTTATCGCTTATTCATTAAAGGCTTTCCGTAAGCACATGTATGTTAAAACAGGATTATACGATTGCTTTTTGCACATTGATTTAAAATAGTGCAATTGTTGTGAAATTTTGTATAATAAATGATAAGAGATTTTTTGTTCTTAAGATAAGAATTGAACAAAAAATATAGTATAAATATTTTGAAATCAGTTAGGAGTTTTTACAGTCTCGAGGCACAGGGGGATAAACGTGCGAGACACGTTGTGGGTTCGATTCCCACTCAGGAAAAGAAATATTTAATATTCTCATTTCCTTGCTCTGGTAATGAGGCAATGCGCGACATTGACTTCTGCCACTCAACATACAGTGCCTTCAGAATTCGGTTTAAATCTCTCAATGGAAACGGAGTGTCTTGGCACTAGGAACCCCGGCTTCCTCTGCCTGTCCTGCTATGTGCGGGATATAGCGTGAAGCCAAAGCTATGAGTTTAAAAAACAATTTCGTCACTATATTTAAATAATGACATACAACCTATATTACAAAGCCAAATTATTATATTTGATATTGAAATGTTTCGTTCATAGATATTATATAATGAATTGAGGTTTATTCAATCTTTAATAATGTATATTTAATATTAATGAATAATTACAGATCTAAAAAGAGGAAATAATATTGTAAAATATAACTTTTTATTGACTTTATTTAAATAAAATCGTTATTATAAAGCAAATATTGTTCTACAGTGTAATTAGGGGTGTATTTAGGGGATGAGTTGCGTAGCTCGATTTCGTTGACGTCAGAACACCTACGCAATCCTCCTTCTACACACGATACTACCGAAAAACACGAGCTTACTGAATTAGACCTCGAAACGAAAGATCGATATGATTTGTTTCGAGCTAGTGGTTTTTCTATGAAAGGAATTTAATTCTATTGAAGTTATCTCTAGGCGTTTTTTCCTTTTCTTTATATTAATTAAATAAATCTTTGTATTAATTAAATAAATAAAGGCCGTGTCGAAAAGGCACAAGCGTGCGACTGTAAAAACGATGGTTGTGGGTTTGATTCCCATTGGGGAAAATTACGAATTTTATATCAGCTACTAGCCGCCAGGAACTTGCCTGAAAATGTCGCATAGTTATGGCTTTGCAGGTTCGCTTTGCCTTCCTAACTATATGCGGGATAGAGAGTGTAAAAGAAAAGAAAAAATAAAAAGAAATGAACATTTTTTGCAAAATTATTTTTATTTCCCATACACACAAAATTAAATAACCTTCAAACAGTTATAAAGCTATATAAGAGTCTGTTCTCTATCTTATCTATAAATAGAAATAGTACCCACCAATAGATAGATATACTCCCAACAAACAAACCGTTTGACTAATAATTTCTCGACAACGAAGCTAATGCCATGAGATCGGTCACATCCTGTCCACATAAAGAACTCTTCGTCCCACACGGACTAAACGACTTATTTAATAAATTGATATTTTAACCTACTTTAAAGAAAGGAATGCAGAATGTATTGTAGAACAAACCTATATATAAGCTTAATCTTTTTTAAATATTTGCTAATGATGGTAAATTGAAATTTCAATAAAGATGAGGTTTATAATTGAGGCTATTGTGGGGCTGTAGGCCAGTGTCTTAATGCAAATGCAATGATCATGGGTTTGATTCCCACTCTTTATATTCCTCTTTCTGGTGGGCAAAATGTGGCGTTAGGCTCCACCACTCAACACACAGTGAACCAAATTCGGGTTTTTTTGGGTGCCCACCATGCTATATTGCGGGACATCATTTTAATTGTCATAATGGGTTGAGTCCCTAACGCGACGGAACGTCTTGATGGAAGCCGAGTGTCTTAACACTAGGTTCCAAAGTTCCCTCTGAATTTGAATTTGATTTACTTACCCACTGCGCCATTACGACCTCAATATTACTATTTCATAGTAAATTCTTGATGGATTTTTATTCTCAGATTATAAATGTTGATTAAACAAATGCCTCAACAAAAGCATTAATTATATATTTTATTGCCTTGTGCTTGAACTATGTCCTAATTACTTCAAGTTTAAGTACATTTATTTCATGAAAATATTTCAATTAAATAATATTTTACTAAATTCCAAGACCGTTGGGAAATTGCTATTTAGTTTTAATGATTTTTTTAGATTAATTATTGAGTAGAGAACGTATGTAGGTATAAGAATTTTGACGTTGCTCGATGAGTACTTATGGCTTAGTGGTCGAAGCGCTTTGAAGGTTTCCAAGAAGTGCGGGTTCAAATTCTACGTTCCGACTTTTATACGTTTTCTGCAAACAGTATATCCTATTTTTTTTAGCTTCACACTGTATTTTGAATATAATAGAATAGGCAGAGATAACTAAGTGTTAAAACTCACCTTTTCCAAATTCCAATCTGTCCAATTATCTAAACATATTATAATGATGAGCGGCTAAAGTCAACGCCGCGTATTGTCTTCTTACCAAATAACCGGCCGTATCCTTAATCGTTACGAAAAATTCCGTGACCTCCTAGTCCAAAAGTGATGAAATGAAATTATTTTTTTTCCTCGAATAACAAACAAACCCATAATCGTCGCGTGAACACTCAGACTTTACACTGCTGCACCACTACGGCCTTATTTTAACGATAGGTACTCTTTACTATTTTAGTTATTCGACAAATAAATGGAATTATTTCTGAAATGGTGTGATTTCTTAGTAGAAATGCATATTAAAATGCATTCTACTGTAATAAAATGAAATTTGAAAGTAAAGTTAACTGACCGTGATGTTATAAAGATTATTATATTTAGATTGCACTTATAAATACTATATTAAAGTCATTGTTCTTTGATTCTTTGTTTAAATACTGTGCAACAGTAGGTTGTGTCTCTCGATACTGAATAAGTAAGAGAATGTGGATGTAGAGAACGAAGTGTCCTATCACTCCTCTACTAGATTCTTTTTGCTTTCTTTCATGTACGAGAGATAAAAAAAGATGCAGCTTCACGTTTCAAGTTACATAATAGGAGAATGCTTGTTTAAAAGAGAGTCTTAACATTATGTCCCTATTTTATAAAAATGTGCAAAGATATAAACTCTTTTAAATAACCATGTGTGTACTACCAGCTTTACTGATATAGATTTAAGGCAGGGTCACACGCAGGTAAACTTTTTATCCAATAAATTTTATTATGCAATACTTGATATGAATATAATTAATTTAAATAATATTATATTTAATAAGGTAATGTAATTTTCAAATTATATTAAAATTGCCTTTTTTTACATCAATTTCTGATCTATGTAGGTAGGTACCTACCTAGGTTAGGTTGAAAATACGGCTGTTGAAATATACGATACGTTTTTCTCTTCTATTATTTTAAATAATAGTCGTATACCTTAATAGTATGAATGTTCTTGATCATGATTCATCATGATTTATTCATCACCATTATGATGTATGATTTATTAGATCATGATTTATTAATGTTCTTGATCAAATAAATATATTCTATTACTTACAGATTTAGCTTCACGCTGTATCCCGCACATAGAAGGTTAGGCAGAGGGAACCTGTGAATCTGTGTGTTAAGACACTGCATGCATTGCATGCTTTGTGCGTTAAGGCGGATCTCACCGCCGCGCTTTGCCTCGTTACCAAAGCGAGAATCGAACCTATAATCGTCGCGTCTATAATCACACGCTTGCGACTCTGCACCACGACGGTCACAAATATTATAAGTCAATATATTATGAATCCAACACAATATAAGGAAATTCAAAATATTCTTTATTCAAATAGGCAATTATTATGAGCACTTTTGAATCGTCGAATGAACATATGAACAAAAAGCTACCACCGGTTCGGAAGGCAGTTCTGCTGAGAAGAGCCGGCAAGATACTCAACAGTTGCTCTTTTCAAAATCAATGGTACAATCACAATCTATTACATTAGTTGGCAGCTATCCTGCATTACATTCAATAGACATTAATTCCATACGTGTTTATCCTCTAAATATTCTTGAACAGTGTAATAAGCTTTACTTGTTAGAATTTTTTTTTCAGATATTTAAAATTTTTGTAGTGGCAAACTAAGAATACACTGCGGAATTTTATTATCTACACGTATACTCAGACCCATAAAGGATTTACTTTTGAAATCATTGTATAAAATTAAGCGACTGCACAACAAAAGAATCTTTAGCGTGCCTGTAATATTTGTTCTGATGCCGGAACCATACAATTTAGTATAAAATATAAGCCGTATATTATACGGGCTTCTGGTTCTGGCTAACAGTGCCCTTTCCTTAGGAAGTAAGTATATTCATTTATATCAATAAGAGGTCAATTACCTTGTTTTATTTTACTTCACACCTGCACTGTATCTGGCTGTTGGTCCGATCCCCACTCGAAGAAAGCAAATATTTATTTAAATTTATATTTTTATTTCTTCGCTCTGGTGTCAAGGCAAAGCGGGGCGTTTAGTTCCGCCGCTCAACATACAATGTCTCCAGAATTCGGCGGAAAGTGGGGAACGGAGTGTCTTAATACGAGGTTCCCTCTGCCTACTCTGCTGTGTGCGAGCTGATTTTTTTTATTGTATTTCAATATTGTAAAGCTGTTGGAAATAAAATAAACACTATCAATGCCAATTAAAATAATTAAAAAAATGCTAGATTTAAACTTATCATCACGACATACTTACTTAATAGAAATACCCGTGTATTTCGAAAGCATACAAAAAACCATATAACGATAAAAACTTTAGTGAAATTGCTAAAATGACATTTTAAATTTTACCTTATAATGTTCTTTTTTAGCTTCACGCTGTCTGCCGTATTTGTATATGGAGGGGAAACTTAATATTAAGACACCCCATTCCCTAATTTCTGCCTAATTATCGAAACAATGCATGTGGAGTTGCGGAACTCAACGCCGCTTAAGCTTCTCACCAGACCGAGGAAATGAAAATAATTCATTCCCCTGACTGTCCGTAAATTGACAGTTAACAATTATATTTCTTTCATCAGCCAATCTATAAAAAAAAATATAAAATAGACAAATGAGGTTATTATGTATTTTAAAATATTTTAATGCATAAAGCATAATTTTTAAAAATGGTTCAAATAATTAGGTTTTATTATTTATTTAATTACAATGCAAGTAGTATAAGTATGCTCATACTTAGTACATTTTAATCAATCCTTGTTTTAACTATACTACGAGTATATCCTAAAAAACATTTCCCCGTATAAGAATGCAATCCTCTTCGAAACACGTTTTGTGCCGTGCCATGTGGGGTCCATACTACCGAGTACCAGTAGTGAAATTCCGCAAGTTACTTTTTTATAAAAGGAAGGAATGTTATTCCTGAATTATTTCGTTTTTCCGTCTAAGTTGCATTTCCTCGTAGTTCAGTGGTGAATTCCAACGTCATCATCATTACTGAGTCTTTTGTAATTTTTTAGCTTCACGCTGTATTCCGCAGCATTGCCGTGCTTAGCTGGGTAGGCAGTGAAAATCTAGTGATATACACTGCGTTTCCCACACTACGCAAAAGTTTCAAAACATTGCGTATTGGGTGGCGGATTGCAACACTACGTTTTGTTTTGTTACCAGGGTGGGAAAAAATATACATATTAAGTCCCCCGAGTGAAAATCGAATCCTCACTCGTCATTTGCGAATAAATAAGCGCACACTGTGCCGCTGCGCCACATCAGTCTTTATTCTTTTCTATTATTTTGCATTATATAACTGAAATTTAATATAATTTTTATAATGTAGTAAAAATAAATAATTTATTTTACGATCCTTTCGTGTTAGATAAGTATGGTATAGAGATAAAATCTAGCATGAAATGCAGTTTGGAAACAAAAATGATTCAAATTATTACGAAATTTGTTTAAAATTGGATAATTAAAAAAAAACGGAAAGTGCGATAATTAAAAAAAACATCCGAAGAATGAACTACAAAAACAATATTTTCTAATATCGAATCATTTACAATATTAATACATACCTACTAATAACACAAGCTGAAGTCTTAGTTGGGTAAAACGCGGTAACCTCAGAAACCAAAACTGTAAATAAAAGTTAGAGTCCAATATAAAGGAAAAATTTGTGTAAAAATTTTTATATATAAAATGCATTGGCTTACGAAAATCTAACGTATCACAAAATATTCCAAACGATAAAGATTACGTTAAATAGTGTAAATTGAACGAACACCGCGAAAATTTGTTCCGGTTTTGTTCAGTTACGTATTTATTAGGCTAAGTATGAAACGACCGTCAGTACACCGCTGTATTACTTACAGAAAGGTTTTCCCGCGCACTTGTCAAAAAATTTCGTCGACCACAGACTTAATAAAATTAAATAATTATTTTAATTAGTGCACAGATTATTAAATTAGTTTATTATAAACGCTGTAAATCGATTCAGTTTATAGTAATTTGATTTTTTTCTTATAATTGAGGAAAAGTATTAAAACTCGATCGATAGTGATAAGAGGAAAATGAATAAGAAACGTGGTTACGATAACGATGGATTTGTTATGTCAGAAAAACACGTTTGGATGGAAAAGGTACTTATATATTATTTATTATTTTAATGTTCTCATAATATTATATTATATATTGTTTACTTTTATAGGTCCATTAAAAATTTAAAAAAATGTTATTTTTAATATATTTTATGAATCAGATAAATCAAAATTTAATTTTATTCAAAATGAAAGCAAGATTTCTTATGTACACTTTCAACCTTGTTACCTGCCTCTTGATGCATGACGAATTGTGTTAATTGCATATTAGATAACTATAAAAAATCGTCTAATTAATACATTTTTTAATTATGAATATTACCTTTAACAACATTGATATTAGAAAACATATTTGCCAAATAAAAACACATATACGACTTACTAATAATGCAATATTAAAAATATTTTTACATATTATTATATATTAATATTATAAGTAAAGTAAATTTTTATAATGTTCAATCACTTAATATTAGTTATTGCCTCTTTAGTTTTTGTTGGTACTAAAATAAGTAGACCGTGCTAAGTAAATCTTCGTGGATTACAACACTATTTTTTTTGTATTTCTTTTTTTTTGCTTGTTAAACAAAACAACTCACTAAAGATTCTGAAAAGAGAACTATAAAATAGAACAGTAAGGTCACCACGACGTTAACTCTTCATTCATTAGCTCTTCCGTAGGATATCCGTTAAATAGAGGAATCATGTTTTGATGAGGATAAAATTGTTTTTGTATTTGAGTCTGCTGTGGTATAGGAGCATAGTTTCTCACTGTAAAGGCAACGGTTGTGGGTTCGATTCCCACTCGAGGAAATGAAATATTTAATATTTTCTTTTCTTCGCTCTTTGGTGTCGACTCAAAGCGCGGCGTAGAGTTCTACCACTCAACAACTCCCTCTACCTATCCTGCTACAAACGGGATGCAGTGTGAAGCTGAAAAGAAATCTCTCGTATTATAATTATTATCAAACTCTTGACTCTCTATAAAACTAATAAATAAACTAATAAACTTTTTAATTTTTAATAACTTTCTTAACTTTTAAGATATATACATTTTTGGTTATGTATTAAAATAAAAGTCAATACATTTACTATATCAGCGATTATTATTTAAAAAGCTGTTTTTTCCTTTGAACATAATAAAATGTATAGAACGACATTGAAGTAAACAGATAATATTGCAACATAATATTTATTGTAAGAATAATAATTAAATATTTGCTCATTAAAACAGTTACGGCTTGAGATCGCGAAATATTTTTTTATTATAAACAATTTACAAGTTAATTGTTATAATAATAGTGTCTAATTACAAGTTTCTTAATGGAGTTTAACATTAATTATAAAATGACATTTTAAATAAGAATAAGAAGTAATTGTGATAAACGGTGGAAGTGCTGTTATTTTTCCCTATGCCGTGTAGTGTTGTAACTTCCTATGTAATGTAGAAATTATTAATATTTAATAGGGGTTGTTAAATGATATTTAGGCCAGCACTATTTTTTTTTTATTTTAACGCTGTATTCCGTACCTAGCAGAGTAATAATATCTTATATGCAAGCTTTCTGGGTTCTAATCCTTTCAAAGATCTGTTGAAACAGATCTCCAGAGCTAAACAAGTAAAATTGCATTCTTATGTGTGGTAAATCCATAAACTTTGTATTGAGTGAAGGTCAAAGTAGTGGGAAGGTCAAATTGCAGGTTAATAAAAAAATTATAAAAATAAATTGTCATTTTAAACACTTAACAAATGATTCAATTGTTTTCTTACATTGTTGACATTAGATTTTATGTTTTAAACGTATATCCTGTAATTAACACGCGATTGAAATTACATTAATTGAAAAAAATATAATTTTTCGTAATATACCTACTTTTTAAATTATTTTTTCCATTCATTACTTCTTTCACATTATTGTTCATTTTATGTACATACATACATATTTACGAATATTTTAGTATATTTTTTATTTAACAAATGTTTATTTTTATAGCTGATAAGCGGACATTACTTTTTTAATTTAAAATACATTAAAAAAACTACAATGTAAACTTCAACTTCTACAGACGTTGATAAACTATTTACTCGTATTAAGAATATTTTCATTCAAAAAGAAATAATGAAGAAGAATGTGTATAGGTGGTTTGGGCTCCTCGAGACAGTTAGGGACGAAAGAATAATTAAAACGATTAATGATAGGAGACATCGGTCGACCTTCGAGATCACAATATTTAGATGATACCTGAGAAAGGTCACGCAAGCATGAGGACACACCGGAGAGCATGTAAGGAAGAAGCAAGAGAAGAAGACGAAAAGAAGTGAACATTGTGTCTGATTAGACTACATTTCTTAGTCACAAAAAGTAAGCAGAGATAAAAAATGATATAAGATTATATACATCAAGCCATAATAAATCTTTCTGGGGTACAAAAAATATAAATTAAATTTTAATGACATGCCTATATAGGTAAGAAAGGAATTGAGCGGAACCTTAGCATGTAAATACTTTACGTACTTCGTCAATTTCGTAATGACATTACAAAAAAGTTAATTCAGATTACTTCAGCCTTTATAAAATTTTAAACAATTTTTACGCAAAAAATTTTATGCCTAACTTTAAAAAGAATATAATAAGTTAATGAATTGTGAAAGAAATGAAAATATTCAGGTTATCGTTGTGGATATTATGGACCTGATTTAATCAATATTTCTTTTTATTTAAACTACCTTTTACAACTTTTTTAACAAATTTAGAAATAGCTAAGAGTTCTCTATGATGCATAACACTTTCTAGGTACCTTTTTAGGTAGGTAGGTTGTATCGAGTCACTTAAAATAATGTAATATAGCCTCAAAAAAAAATGTATTCGAACCGTAATTCCTGAGCGCGCATTAGCTCATTCAGTCACACAAACTCTTTAAACTAAATTTATTTAAGTATACGATATACGAATATTATCATTTATTATTATATACACAAATTTTGAATTACATCACTATCGGAAGACTTTTATGGCACATAAAAATATTGTTATTTTTATAGCATAACGGTTTTAATATGATATCGATTTTAAATAACATAAATCACATTACACGTGGTTCATTTAAATATTTAATATCAACTAGAAAAAAAATAACCTGTAATTTCTATAGAAACAAAAAACTGTATTTTTTTGTTGTAATATCGATATTATATCCTAAGTTTCAGTGATCGTAATAAATGATAGTACAAATCCATTCGCGTTTTTAGAGAACTTAATGTGAAGAAATTTTTTTATCCTCTTTACACCCGAATTCGAAATATTGCTTTGAGTTTTGGAAGTTAACGCCAACAACTGTCTATAAATAAAGAATAATATTAATTTTATCCACAACCACCACCACCTTTATCTATCTGGCGATGTTCCACTGCATCACGATACGCCACCAGAAATTAAGAAGCTTTAATCGAGAGAAAGACGCTAAAGAAAGAAAATTGAAGATTATTAATTGTCATCCAAAACAAAAATTACATGAGATATTCAAAATGAAGAAAATAAAGCAGTTGCGAATTAAAGTATGATAAGCAACATTTTACCTCAAAGATAATAAATCTGTGATGATATAGAAAACTTGTTTAAGTCCGCATTCCTTTGGAAACAGGTAAAAGATGTACTAAAAAGGTATTGCTAGTGTGCATAAATATTTTTTTCACTATAGGTTGTGCATTTTGCAGGGTACATAAAGTAAACTTTAGAAATGAGTGTTATTCGACGGTTATTCACTTCATTCTGTACTTATGGGTGTTTTAGGCTGCTGGGCGGAATTTAACGCAACAAAATATTCTAATCAGTTCAGATTTTCGTATATTAGACTAGTAACTATAATTATAAGAATCCCCTACATGTATTTACGAGTACATAATGAATATTGAAACTATTTTTCTAGCTTCGTGCTCTATAGCAGAGTAGAGTTGTGGGAAGCAGAAGCACAAACGTGTGACTGTAAACGCCACGCTTATGGGTTCTATTCTCACTCAGGGGAATGAAATATTACCACGAGGCCCTCTTTCTTCCTTACGCCCATACAAACAAACTCTAATATACCCAAACAATTTTGTTATGAAGCCCACAAGTATACCTCATAAAGCAAGGGAGGCAGAGGAGGGAACCTAGTATTAAGATACGCCGTTCCTTACTTTCCGCTGAATTTTTCGAGACATTGCGTGTTAAACTAGAGCGAAGAACTCAAAATAATAATTCATTCTCCCGAGTGGAGATCGAACCAACAACTGTCGCGTTGCAGTAATACTCTTGTGCCACTGCGCCATGACGACCCCAAGCGTTTTAATTAAATTCTATAAAATCTCTTTACTGTTTTATACCTAATAAAACTCGTTACCAGCTAATTTACGAGTGTCAGTTAACTTCTTGCGTTCGCAAACCGGTAGACGAGACTGGATAGGGGTCATTATTTTCATATAAGTTACTCACTTTTCTCGAACATTCTGTCGATATACAATTTTGATCTTAGGGTAACTCGTATATTTGCTTAAGGCTTTTAGATTAATATCTTTCCTTCAGTTGAAATATGTGTACTTCAAAAGTGTCGAAATTACATATTACCAACTTTCCTCGTAAACGAACGAACAAGTCAATACCCTGAGTACCGATAAAGAGAACCTGGCAAAAAATACCTAATTATAAGTCCTATTATTTATGTTTTTTATTATTTATTATTAACAGAACTATTAAAAATCAATGTGAGTAATTTAGAATGTAAGACTTGGAAACATTTTCGTAGATAGAGCTATTACCACATTTTTTCCAACGAATTTTGCGTTATGCTATTAAATTGCATAAAGTAAATTTTATTTTGCAATACAGCGTTAAGTTCCGCCACTATCAAACATATTATCAATACAAATAACAATATTTCACATATTACTTTAATATATCATAGCTGTGTAAACATTTCTGTTTACCGGCAATCCTATTAAGGCATTACATTGATTATTGCACTATACAGTATTAAATGAAAGCCTTCATATATCGATATGTTGACATAACTGATTTTAGAGTATAGATCTTTTGTCTTTGTCGTTACTTTTTTCTTTTTAGGTAGAAATATTGTTTGTCGGTTGGTAAGTCGAGAATATAAATTTATAAATTTGAAATACAACGGAACTGAACGCCGCGCTTTGTTTCGACACCAGAGAAATATAAATTTCTAAAGTCTCACTGAATGAATTATATTAATTTCTTCATTCTGGTAAAAAGACAAAGCGTTCAGTTCCACCGCTCTACACCTAATGTATGGAAAAGCCAGAAGCCGGAGTATCTTAACATTGGGTTCCTAGGCAGGTTACAGGCTGAAGAAAAAAAAACAAATATTCATATTTGTTTATATTTATTTAGAATTAAGATTAACTCTAATTTATAGTAGGCTTGAGATGTTGCCACGTTGATGCTAGATATAGGTTCCACTGCTCAGAATATAATACAGCATTCCAATCAAGCCAATCGAATAAAAAATAGAAAATGATATTTAAAAACAAAACATGTTTCAAATAATATTTTTTCCCATATAAATAGTAGTTTTTTATTATCAATAACTTTACTAAAAACCATGTTTAAAAACATGTTTTTTTTTAAATACTTCGAAATGTTTATATTATAATAAGCAATACAGATTTTCCACTACAACTCTAACAAGAAGCTTGTTATGTAAATTGTGTTTATTGTTAGAATAAACACATCTAGTCGCAATACGTTTTGCAAATATGTGTCTAATTTATCTAATAATGGAACGTTATTATAAGGTTAAGCGACGGTCGTGGGTTCGATTGTCTCGCGAGAATAAAATATTTAAAATTTTCATTTTCACTCTGATCGAGATAAAGCGTGGCGTCATTCCGTCATTCAACACACGATGCCTCAAGAATTCCGCAAAAAGTAGGGAACGGAAGAGTCTTAATGGGGAACAGAGTCTCTTGAAAGCTGCCTGCCTTAAAAGCTTCAGCCTGTGTCCTGTATGTATATATAGAGTGGTAGGCAGAGAGGCTCCCCCATCCTTATGAACGGATTTTGACAATATTTTATAGTAATATAGTTATAGTATTAACTTGATACAAGAAATTAGCAATGGATATAAATATTTTATATAATTTGCGATTTTATATATGTAATTATAAAGAAAAATATTTTATATAATTTATATTTATGCGGGGAAAGCCGCGTGTGATAGCTAGTATTTAAATAATTATACCACGGACCCCAAAATTTTTTAAGGCTTGCGTGTGAAATTTGAATGTTATTAAAATAAGTAGCGATTTGTACATTCGAGGTAATGACTGGTTGTTATAGCTTTTTGTGTGTGCTGCGCTAGCCGCTAGTTCCAATTTCAAGTTCTAAAATATTTTAATATTTTTTATGGAAATATAACTAATAACCAAAAAAATCTTTTTTTAATCAACGTATTTATTTATGGTTTAAAAAATTTTTGAATTGTCTTTTTTTATAATTCTTTTTGTGTGTTCTCCATACAACTTGAAAATAGCGAAGTGATTTATATAAAAGTTAACTGAACTGGTACTTTAAAATTCAAATATTCTTAAAAGATTTTAAATATTTTTGTCTTTTGTTGCAGGTACAACTGTGATTCTTTTTATATCTACATAGATTCTGGAACAAATGTAGATAAGTAAGTAAGGAATAGAAAATTATTAATTTTGTTTACTGTTAACTAAACAGTACAAAAACAGGCTTTTTCATAAAAACATATTACTTAGAACCAAAAACAAAAAATAAATAAACGATGCTGTGTAAAATGATTATTCTGTGCTTTTCCAAACTAGTCTAGTGTCATTGCCAAGGTTTGCGACAAAAACAACACTTAATTTCATAATACATATATTGCAACTGCGAATATTTATTTTTATCGTTGATGGCCTATATCGATGGCCAATATAGGAATAGCGCAAGCTTATCAATTTTTTTCCCTATTTCTTACTATTATCAAATTTTCATCTATTTAGAAACATTGTGTATTTGGCCGGTCGAAATAATTTATATGGACTTGTATAGATTCGATAAGACGAATAATATTTTATATATGATGAGATCAGCGTGGCGTGGCGGCGTCTGACGGTAAACACGACGGTTGAGGCCTTGAGGGTTCGATTCCCCCTCGAGGGAATGAATTATTTTCGTTTCCTCGCTCTGGTAATGACAACATGAGGCGCCACCCAACACGAAACGTCTCAAAAGCTAGTGTCTTGACACTGTGTTTCTTATGCCAAAAGTTGCTATATACAGCGTGAAGCTAATGATTTTTTTTTTCTTGGAACCAAATCCCCTATCATCTTCACTCAGAGTCCTCATAACTGTACTACGACGGTATTAATTTTGTATTTAAACTCTTTTACTTTGAACTTTCCTGTACAATTAAGATTCGCGTTGGGGTATTACCATATTTTTATTTTTATTGAAGCAAACTTGCTTTTTAATTTAATGTTGAGATACATATAGACAACTTTTATGAGCACAATTGAGTCTTCTTGACTGGTTATGTAAATTAATACGATACCTAAATCAAATACCCAGTGTGAAAACAAATCGCAATTTTTTAGGGTTCCGTATGTCCGTGGTTCAAGGAAAAAAACGGTAGGTACCTTTATAGGATCTCTTTGCTGCTTGTCTGTCGGTCTGACAAGATCAATTTATCTCTAAATATCGCATCGGCACAAACGTGACAGCTGTGGGGTTCCCACAGAAAGAGCACAGTATTGAGTTGAAATTGGGAGCATAGTGGGGTACGGAGTGTCTAAGCACTAGGTTCTCTGAAGCTTAGAAAAACGAAAAAAAAACTATTCTTCTATATATACGTATCGAAAATGTTTATTTGTATATTTATTATCATATGCATATCAAACGTATAGCTACGTCACAGTGACGTTATGGAGTGGGATGGTCTGTCACGTAAGGTTAGCAGGTGGCCAAGTGTCGGCTTTGACATTGGTAATGAAACTTGAATCACTATAGAGGAACTATACATATATATTTCTTTAATTAAATGAAATATATTTTTTTATTTAATTCATTTAAAACATGCGTAAAGTGTGACTGTAAAGATCAACCTAGGTTTAACTTTAGATTTAAAATAAACGTTAAGTGTGACTCTATTTACCTATCCAATGTTTTTTTAACTTGTAAATCCTTTGTAAATCACTAGTTTTACATCGTTTATTCTTTTTACTGGTTATTCCTTTTACTTTTTATTTATTACAAAGATAACTAGCCTTAAAAGTTAGCATGAAATTGTCGCGAATTATATTTTTTGCCATAAAAGTAAAAATATACAGTTGATAATCTCCTTTTCTTAAAGGAGTCTGTTGAAAATAGCAACGTGTTGGTAGGAACTGTAGTCATCTTAAGCATCGGATCTAATACCCAAACCCTTTCCGCTTCATTTCGCTTTTCACCCAAATCATTTTTTCGACCCAAATTGCTGCGCTCTCGTCTTACAGGCGGCATGGGTCTAAACCGTACTCAAAAACGTAACACAAACATAATGTATATGTATATAATATTTTGTTGATTTGCCTGGAAACTTATTGTTTTTACTAATTTCCTTCTCTACCTCTGCAAGGGCCCCACTTTCAAGTTAGTAAGCACACAAACAGCCTTAACTACATATTAGACCATTAGTTTTCAAAATTTCATCTTTGCAAAAATGACGTAGGTCTAGGGGCCCTGGGATCTCACCCTAATAGATTATTGCCAAATAAACAAATATTTACGCAGTATTACTCTAATAAGACATTTATTGATAGCTTTTTGACGTATGGCCCATCAATGGTTACTCATTTCGTTAATGTGTTTGTGAAACAAGCAATGATATCAAATGGTTCTCTTATAATTCATAAGCCTTTGCACCTAAGTATATTAAATTTGTACACAGAACAGAACACAGGAACAGAGAATATCCAGATATTGATTAGTGACTGTAAGCGCGACAGGTTGTGGGATCGATTCTGACTTGAGGAAATTAATTTTACTAACTACTAACCAGAGTAATTTGCCTGGCGTGGAGGCACAGCGCGCCGTTGAGTTCCTCCACTCAACATGCAATACCTCCAGAATTCGGCGGAAAATGAGGAACGGACTGTCTTATAACACTAGGTTCCCTCAAGGCATCAACGTAGACAGTTGCAGTTGTTTACGGGGTACGGCGCGATTCTAAAAAAAGGTAAATTATGACATTACTTATGTCACAACTTACTAGTTTCTGTCTCCTCTTTAAAATGTAATATAGATTAGGACAAAAAGATCTAAAATTACTACCGATCTATGTTTACAAGACTACTTTAATTATTTCTCAATAATACGAGATACCTTGAAATACGAGAGCTGAATTGACAAAATAATCAAGGCTTCGTTAGCAGATTTTATAAAATTTGTAACAATAGTTTAATAATATGATATTCTCCATAAAGGTTTCAGGTGTAGGTGCTCTTTACTTACCCTATGTATTTGTCTATTTTTTTAAAGTCCGTTTTATTAGAGAAAAATATAATTATTAGAAAATAAATAATCTTTTATTTTCAAAACTTGCTTAATTTGCGCTGAATTCAGAAGACATTGCCGAGTGTTAAGTGGCAGAACTCAATGCGTCGCTTTGCCTCGTCATCAGTAGGAATCGAACCCACAACCTGTCGTGTTTAAAGTCACGACAGGCCTCACTCTTAGTATTTACATTGTATTAATTATAAAAAAAATATCATCCTATTATGAAATTACTATTTACTACTACATCGGTAGGTGCATATATTGTGAAATAGATTACATGTTAAGCCTTTAAGTTAAGAAACTCGGTTCAGCCCCAATGAGTACCAGTTATGATAATATTAAGGTAAAGTTACGATAAAATTTATATTTTGTACATAAAATTGCTTGTTCTATCCCTATACGTATCTTGAAATATAATTTCTTGTATTATTTTTTTGAAATGAAATTTTTTACCGGATTATTTACGCATATTTGCATTTTTGGAATTGGAAATTGTAACGATTGTGGTTTCCATTGGGATTCGAAGGACGACCAGGACGACCTCAGGAGTCATAATTACAGGATTATATAAGAAAAAGTACTTAATAAAATAAACTTATATACAGGTGAATTAAATATAATTATAATATAGAACGTTTACGTTGTACGTTGTAGCTATCACGTAGCTGGTTGCACCGTCATCGGTCAGTTTTCCTGTTTCCGATATCTTTATTTTTGTACAGGAACGTTGATTCATTTTACGTGATAAGATTTTTAAAATAAATGTATGTAATTCGTAGTCTATGTAGGTATACCTTCCAACTGTAAACGTCATACTTAGGTATTTATTACTCAGTTTTAAAACTCTTCCGTTACTGATTGACAGACATGCAAAACACAGGCAAAAATACTGGACTTAGAAAGTTGAAACTTACCATATGGTGTAGGTTAGGAAATGTAGGGGAATTCCTACGGAAACGGTAATTTTAGGCAAATGAAGATATATTTATATATTCGTATGCGGTAATATATGTTTATTGTAGTTATTTATATATTACTTTAACATTAATAATTGTATCTTATATGTACAACCATAACAACCAACTGAGGCCAGTCGTAGCGCAGGGGCACAAGCATGCGACTTTAAATGCGACAGGTTGTTGGTTTGATTCCCAGTCCAAGAAATGAAATATTTAAATTTCCTCACTCTAGTAACGAGGCAAGGTTCATAATGACTTCCGACACTCAACACGCGATGTCTTCAGAATTTGGCAGAAAGTAGGGAACGGGGAGTCTTAACACTAGGTGTCTTGGTTCCCTCTGTTTACACTACAATGTTCGGAGACGTGAAGCTAATAAAAATATACACATAATATATGTATAATCAGCAAATTAAAATTGCAAACATGTACCAACCAGGTAAATGTGCAGCTTTTAAATAAACTTGCTCACAGAGTCCACTATTTACATAAAATGTGGTCGTGCCTGTGGATATTTACCGAGGGGTTTCCCTTGTTCTTATGAAGATTATTAAGATTTTGTGCTTATCAAAGAGTATTAGGGAACGTAGTGTTAGGACATTCTGTTCCCTACTTTCCGCCGAAGTTTTAGAGGCATTGTGTGTTGAATGTCGGAATTCAACGCCGGGCTTTTGCTTTGGTGCCAGAGCGAAAAAAAAATATAAATAAATACGCGAAAATGAAGAATGACAAGGAAAAACACAACTAAACCTATTATATAGATACGTGTAAAATTTATTTTATTACTAATAAACATAATAATATATGCTACCGCGTCGTATAGAGAAGAATATATATATAATACGGAAAATTGTATTAAATATCCTGTCGCCCACATATAAGTCGGTAGAGCGTCGTATGTTAAACACTTGTATGTGACTCCTTCTAAGGGAAACACTTAGATTTTATATTAAATTAAATTTAATTTATTATATAAAATTAAATAAATTATAATCATTTTTTTTTGTTTGCTTTTGATATTTCTTGAAGTAGTCTGGTAGTAGTTAAGTGTTCAAGTGAATGGATTGATGTGGAAAAATGGAGAAAAATAATGTGTTTTTAGTGTCATTGAAGTATTATTCACCCGAAGATGACGAGGTTAGCTTTATTTTTTTTTCTTGTTTTTGCAGCTTCACGCTGTATTCCGCATTTAGCAGGATAGGCTGGGAGGGCCTAGTGCTAAGACACGCCGCTCCCCAATTTCCGCCGAATTCTGGAGGCATTGCGTGTCGAGTGGCGGAACTCAACGCCGCACATACATATTTTTTATGTATTAAATTTTTATTAACATTATTTTATTAATATTAATTATTTATATTATTAATGAAATATTTATTTCATTTATCAAATTGTTAGTGGATAATGAAGTGTTTTGGCACTAGGTTCATAATTGAATCATTCTTCCAAAGTCACTGGATATATTTATACCAACAGGGTTAAAATTCTCATTTTTTATATAAATAAATTATTTTATTTATGAGTAATTACGTAGGAAGCCGAAATTGAGACTATTTTTCGTCTGATTATAGATAAGACTAGATAATGTAATGATTTCCTCTTTAATTTTATAATTTTATGTATATACTTTATATGTTTATTACGTTTAAAATATTAAGAAGCCGTCGTCGTGGCACAGAGGGGACCAACGTGGGGCTTTGAACGCGACGGTTGTGAGTTCGATTCCCACTCGGGGAAATGATATATTAATTATTTTAATTTTCTCTCTCTCTTCTCTGGTATTAATAAGCAAAGTGCGACGTTGAGTACCGCCACTCAAATCGCAATGCCTCAAGAATTCGGTGGATTGTCCACCGAATTAATAATCGATTTGGCTTTTAATCACATATTTTATTTCGTTTAGCTTCACGCTGATAGAAAGGTAGGCAGAGAGAACTTGGTTGTTAAGACACTGCGTACCCCACTTTCCGCCGAATTTTGGAGACATTGCGCCGCGCTTTGCCTGGCACCAAAGCGAAGAAATGGAAATATAGATTTAAATTAATATATCCTCGTGTGAGGATCGAACCCACAACCATTCGCGGTTTACAGTCACACTTTGAACTGACACGACTGGCCTAGTTATTTTCAAGTGCAAAAATAACTAACCAAACATCCTCCACTTCTTCTAAAATCTGTAGCTACGGCGTTAGCAGGTACAGTGTCTTTAGTGTCTAGATATTTTTCATCACTTTAAGTAATTTTTTAATTAAACTGGTATTTAACGTTTAAGTTATCTATTATCCTATAAATCCAGTAATCGGCGTTCATTAGCAAGTACAATTAAGGCATAACTAAGTATTTTCCGTAGATATATAAATAAGAATTTTCCTCAACTAAAACGCGTTTTGTCGTGGGATATCTAGTCAAGCTGTTTTTGAGTATAACATTTCTATAGGTTTTTTATTCATAAAAATTAAAAAAAAAAAGTATTAGGGAACCGAGTGTTATGACACTCCGTTTCCATTACGACATTTTCACGTTCCACGGAATTCTGGAGACGTTGTGTGTTAAGTGGCGGAACTAAACGCCTCGCCTTGCCTCGTTACCGGAATATTTCATTTCCTTGTATGGGAATCGAACCCACAACCTGTCGAGTTACAATCGCTCGGTGGTGTCCCTGCGCCACGACTGGCCTTAATACGTGCAAAGGTATGGCTGGGACGTGGTAAACGACCGATTTGAGACATGTGCAACACTAAGGGCTTATTGAAATTTGTCAATTTTATTTGAGAAACAGTCTGTAAATTTTATGTCTATCTGAAAGCGACCTGAAAATTAGATGAAAGTTTTAAAAGGATAGCTGCTGTGAAACGGAAAAAGGAAATGATATTGGACACAACCTTAATTTACAATACTAATTAAATCAATGTTATTAGCGTCGCGCTTCTAAGGATATTTATTAATTATTGTTTTTGTGTAGATGAATTGCCTTGGTATCATCTAGCTATCTTATAGAACCCAACGTAAAAAATCAGAGGCACAAGCAAGTCCGCGGTATATTCCCTCGATATTCTTTAAAATATATCGACAGCAGAAGGTTAATGAGTCACTAGCCCTATAAAACGAAGAACAATGACAGCCGCAGATACCACAACAACAGAAATCTCGGATACCACAACATATATAAAATCATAATGGAAGAAGAGAATGAAAGAAATCAAACTCAACCTCGTCTGGTCTATCAAAGATGTGAAGTTAATATCTTCTCTGAACTAAATGAAATGGAAACAACGTTTATTTGCAGTAGTCTTATTTACACGGATCACTGTGATGTTGACTTCAAGAAATGTAACACAAATAAAAAAAAAAAGATAAACGCTGTTGCACTGCCAAAAAAATATGTCAAGACCAATTTACTGAAACAAAAGCTGAGAATTATTAACTAGTGCGGTAGGTGTGTTATGTCACTCATGACACCTCCACCTCAGCATCTTCATCTCCGTGATATCAAGCTCCTGAGTCTGCCGAGTTAGTGCTGGCTATCATTCGATACCGTATAAAAGAACCGGTCGGAGGAAGTCTTGTTAATATAGTCCCTTGAGTTTTGGTGATATTTAGTATATACATACTATAATACTATTTACTTCTATTATAAATCTCATTGTAATGACTATGTTTGTTGGTGCAATAATAATTAAAACAAAATTAAATATATAACGAAACATGTTATATAACGAAAGCGTGGCGTGGAGTGCCATCACTAAAAACTTTATAAATCCGTCCATCAAAATCCGTTCAATTGTGGACGTGGGATAAGTAGTGTCTTAACACTAGGTTCGTCCCGCCTGCCCTGCCATTTGCAGGATACAGGGTGAAGCTGATAAAGACCATAATCAATTGTGAAATTAGTTTAAGATTGACGCTAACTTATAGTATATCAGTATAATATGTACTTCCTGCAACAAAACCTTTATGATATAGCGTCGCGGCGACCAACCAGTCAGTCAGTAGGAGTGCGTTGGTCGGAAATATAGGCCGCTGTCGCGTCGCCGTGCGAAATCGAAATTTATCTATAGATTAGTTCGATTTTATACGTACAATTAGTATTTTTCCTTTGATTAACGCCTTTTATTCTGAAATTTGTTTTTTGATATATACTCTGTGGATTTTGTGCACGTTTTTGTTTTATCTGGGTAAGTTACTTTTTTTTCGTTGTTTTTAAAATTGTTTTAGGTTTTGCAATTTTAAGGGATTGTAATTGAAATGGTAAAATTGTACTTAACATTATTTTCTATTCATTATTTTTAAAAATTATAATATTATAATAAATCGAATTATGTTTGATTTTAAGTTCGACCACAAATAAACGCAAATATACTAAGAGTAAAAAAGTGGGTACTTTGAAAAAAAAGTATTTGTTCTTGTAAAGTAACTTTTACATAAAAATTGGATAAATTACAAATTAAAAAAAGCTAAAAATACTATAGAAAGAAACCTCAAGACTTAATTTAATAGATGAGGGTAATTAAACAATTAATAGCACTTTCCGGTTCGGAAAGTAAATCAGTATTTACTTATCGAGTAATAATAATTGATTAAAATATATTTTTTTTTATACATTAATGCAAAATAAATAAGCCCAAGGTAAAAATTACACTCTTGATGACCTTATAAGATATAATTTATTTTTAAAATTGAACGACAATAAATATTATTTTTTTTACTACATGCATCTGGACCTTTAGAAATCTCCCATTGCATAATAGAGATGATCAGTCAAACAAAAAACAAGAAATACTAATATTTTTCACACTAATATGTTACAGCATTTGCTCTGGATTTGAACCTACTACTTAGAATCAAATCACAGTGCCTAACCTCTAAAGTCTATCCTTACCGATCACTAATACGTTTACAAACATTCGTACCTATTTAACACGCATCGAAGAATTGTGTAAGTATCGGAAGCGTAACAATATCAATGCGATTTGCATTATATTTCATAAGGACAATAAAATTTATCGAGATTTGCGAAATAATAATATATTTCTATTATTGTGAAATTCCCTTGAAATTGTACTTAGTTATATTATAATTATTTTAAGTCATAGTTTAGGTATCCTTTGCTAATTGTAGTATAATAATTATTAGTGTCAATATGTTACTAGCTACGCAAAAGAGGTCCTCTCTTTGTTGTTTTGTTATTTTTTTTTTAGATTCATGTTGTACACCGTACATGGTGGGCAGAGGGAACCTGGGAACCTAGTAAACATTCCGTTCCGTAAGCACTCCGTTCCCATTGAAACAGTTCCGTCCTCCATTATTGAGTAGTGGAACTCAATGCTGGGCTTTGCCTCGTTACTAATAAAAATATCAAATATTTCATTCCCCCGAATAGGTTTTGAACACACAAGTGTAGTCTTCGTAGCACACTTGAACCCCTTCACCACGACGGCCTCATCAGTTAGATATGTATTTTATAATAAACAATTTTATAACTTACCCCATCCAGAATTTGAACTCACGGCCCCGTGAAGCAACAATTGTAGCTTACTAAATTAACGACAATTAAAATATCAACATCGTATAAATAGGCGTTCGTTCAAAAATAAGGATACAAATAAAAAATATATATTAGTAGGTCGTAAATGCTAGATAATCAGAATAATGTTATAGATAAAACAAATTTACAGATAATTAATAATAACAAAATATCTAAAGGGCATCCAGATAACACATTTAACTTTTTTTCTTTTATTCATAAAAAAGGTAGGTGTACACTTATCGTACTTAACTGGCATGACCAATAGCAGTGAACAAAGAATTAAATTGATTATTGCTTATATCGAGATAATATTGATTATGAAATTCTAAACTACTTTTAAATTAAATTTTTCAGTGTCAATTTTTTCTCCGCTCTCTGTTATTTTTTATGACATTTTTTAAAACTGGATTACCTATTGAGGTTTTCGGTGCGCAGATTCATTAGTGCGGCATGCGACAAGAATTTAGCGTCTTATTGGTAACTAAGTGTCTTAACACTAGGTTCCCAGGTTCCCTCTACCTCTTCAACGTACGGGATACCGCGTAAAGCTAAAAAATAATTTCCCACCGTTTAGTATTAAACGTTTTACATATTAGTCAAAAATTTAAACAGAAATATATGAGATACCTAAATAAAACAGGTAACTACCAACATCGTTTCACTTACTCAACCATGTTTATTATCGCAATTTTAATTGAGTTCGACTAATCGATTTTCATATTGTTTTAAAAAAAATAATTGCTTCAGGTAGGTATATGCATTTATTTTTATTTTTTTCCTTGTAAGGTAAAATTTTAATGTAGGTGCCTAATTAATTTTCTTTTTAATCTTTCTCTGATATAAATGTTTGCTCATAATATACACATATATGGTTTTTAATTTTTAAAGTGTTTTTCCACACTTAGGAAAGAAAAATACTTACTTACTTTGTATCCCGCACATAGCAGGGTAGGAAATTAGCGTTAAGACACTCCGTTCCCTATTTTTCGCCGAATTCTGGAGGGATTACGTGTTGAGTGGCGAAACTCAACGCCACCCTTTGCCACGTTACCAGAGCTAGGTAATGAAAATATTAAACATTGCAATCCCTCGAATGGGTATGGAACTCACAACCGCCTACCTGCGCCACGGCGGCCTCAAATATTTTTTTTATTCATAAAAATATCTAAATATTATTTGAAAGTATTATTCGTTGGTATCATCAACGACCAAGTGTGTTTTATCATAAAATCCACGTCGAGATAAAAGGTCGGTATTAGGGTTAGTATTTATCTACATACGATTAAGATTATTTATTATTAAATATTAAATAAAATAAAAAAAGCTACACAACACAGACAAAATTATGCATTTACCAATTCTGGGACGCTAAAATAAAAAATCCCTAAAAGTAAAAAAAATATATATTCATAGTCTTTGTTGCTAATTTATCCATTGATTAAATATATCAAAACTACAAAATGTTATAGCCTTATTTCTATCGATCTATCGGTTTATTTCTATAGTAGGGGTGGCACTGGACGCCACCGAGTATAAGTAATTATGAGTTATGTTGTTGACCAAAGTTTCCAATGCTTGCAAGCCCTACCTTCATGTATGCCATAAATTCAAACTACCTTCATAGTTACGTTCATTGGATGGAAAATAACTTTATTTTAACGGACTTCCGTTTGAGGGTTAGTTTTGGTTAAACCATAGGGCTTAATCCGGTTAAGCATAAGCCATACTTTTAAATCTAGTAGTAGTTGAAGCCTGTCGTAGCGCAGGGTTACAAGCGTGCGACTGTAAACGACAGGTTGTGGGTTCGATTCCAACTGGAGGAAATAAAACATTTAATATTTTAATATCTTTGCTCTGATAACGAAGCAAACCGCGGCGTTGAGTTTCGCCACTCAATACGCAATGCCTCCGGAAATATGAGAAAAATTAGGAGAAATGAATAATAAATTATCATCATATAAATATCATAATGGTGCAGTATGTTCCTAAATTCTTTTTACTTAATTGAGCGTGATAGTTATTGGTTTAAAATTAAAGGGGAAGTTTATATTCAAATTAAGCTATCAAATATTTGTTTTTAACTAAATTGTATTTTTTTACCTTGTCCAGTATCCATATGTAAGCAAAGAGAATCTCTTGATAAAATATACAGTTATAACTGTACCTACAATGTATATATCATTGTTTCAGTGGACTCATCGTAATTTGTCTACCAGGGCGGGGAAAGTAATTCATTGTATTGAATAAGGAACCCACAATCATCGTGTTTGTGGTCAGCCACTACCGCACTGCACCACGATGACCTTAATTTATGTTTATTTCATATGATATACAAATTGCTTGATTAATCTTAGCTTAACCTTTTTATGTAAGCGTAGATTACTATATGCGTAGGTTCTTGCGACATTTTGCAAACTGAGTTTGTAATTGTGTTGATCTATTGCATCAGTTTAAATTTTTTTTCACGCTGAATCTCGCTTATAGCAGGATAGGAGAGGGAGCCTAGTGTTAAGATACTCGCTCCCCACTTCCGCAGAATTCTGGATATATTGCGTGTTGAGTGGCAGAACTCACGCAGTGCGAAACGCCAGAGCATCAGAGCAAAGAAAAGTAAAACTCCAGACGGAACCAGGAAGTTCAGTAGTATAAAATACAAAATTACATACGTATATATATAGATATATATGCACATATACCTAAGTAATTAACCTGGAACCTTGACAGACCATCAGTCCGCATTCCTCAGAAAGTGGAAGTGGATGACTAAAAATGACTTACTTCTTACTTATTAAGTTATTACCTACAATATGACTCACAAAGTAATCTAAGAACAAAATCCGGTGTCTCTTACGAAATTCGGTCAATTACATTGGAAATGTAACATTTCTTAACTTCATGTGCCCTAATTTTAATGAAGTTTGTTAAGCAACTGGTAAAATCCCAACTTAATGTGCGTAATACTTATTTTATTGTTTTGACGTCATTATAACGTAATGGCATTTGGTTGTTGAACACTGGTTTGAACGGTAGTCGTGAATTCGAATCCCACTAAGGAATAATTCATATTCAAAAGTATGCTTCATTAAAATAAACTTTTGATAAAATTTCTTGGCCTTGGAAAATATGTTTAAAATGATTGTTAATTGTTATTAGATTTTTTAGCTTTACGTTGTAACCTGCATTTTGCATAAGGCACTGTAGTTAAAGGGAACCTTGTGTTCTCCACGCCCCGCCGGATATTCGAAACATTGATGGTTGATTGGCATATCTCAACGTTGCGCTCTGTCCACTTACTATTTCCTCCCATTCAAAAACTTCTCACAACTTCCCACAGAAATTCATTCCTCCCAGTGGAAATCGAACCCACAACCGTCATGCTAACATTTCATTATTATTGCGCTAACTACGGCCTCATTGTCTTACTTTCATATTTTATAATTGAACAACATTAGAAAATAAAGCGAAAAATTAAATTTATAACTAGATACACCTGGCGTATCTAATAAAGTTGTTAAAAATGTTTTTTCTACAATTCCTATGACGTAAATAAAACATACCTAGCGAAATAAATTGACAGTTTATTAACACCTTTCATTGCATACAGATAGATAGATATTTGTAAAATGATAAGATAACTCTATCTCGTGATTAGGCATGTTGGGTCGAATTCGCGAAAACATAGATTTAGATAAGGCGACAAACAAGAAAATAGTAGTAAATAAAATATGATATAAGACCAATTAAAATGTGAAGGGGGTCTATAGAGAAGTTCCCAGTCTTTCGCCAAATTCTTCAGGTGTTGTGTATTGAGTGGCGGAACTTAACGCCGCGCCTCGTTACTAGAATAACAATATTAAATATTTTATCCCCCAGATTGTGAATCGAACCCACAACCGTCGCGCTTACAGTCGTTTGGTTAGATATATTTCGATATTTCTCTCTCGGCTCTCGATTTTTGGAAAATTGAATAACGGGTGAATAGAAAAAACGGGTGTTACGACATTTTTGAGTCTTCATTTAATTAAAGTTAGCGTCCAAATATTTTAATGACTAATTTTATATAAAGTTCTATACAAAAATAAAACGTAGTAATGCCCTAAGCAATACTAGTAGCTTCAAGTGTCTAACCGGAATAGAATATGAGACAGTATGAGGTCAATCTAGTTCCTGCTATAAATAGGAACTAAATAATAAACTCATAAATCTATAGAGCATGTATGATCTAGATTAAAGCTATCAATCTCTGTCGAATAATATTGTAAAATCTAATTCACTAAGTAGCTATTTTGCTTATTTTAAACGCGACGGTTGAGCGTTAGATTCCCATTCGGAGAAATGAAATATTTCATATTTTCTCTTTCTCCCCCTGATAACGTTGAGTTCCTCGAGAATTCTAGGGAAAGTTGAGAATGGAAGTGTCTTAATGGGAACAGAGTTTCTTAACACTACGTTCCCATGTTCTCACTGCTTACCCAGCAGGGAAAAAAACCTACCTAACCTTACGTCGTATTTTTTAAAATAAAAAAAATATTCCATTACATCATTATAGATTGATTATTTGAAACCATTGTTTCAATACCGCTTTGATTAAAAGATAAAATTGCATTCAACGTAATACTGCAAAGTGTTTATTATGCACTTTTAACTATCTTTGATGGACGCTCGTAAAAATGACTAACTCTTTTCTATTAAAGGTCTATTTATACCTACATATTCTATGTAGTAGCACGAAGGCCTTTTATTAGCAGATCTCATATACTTTATACTTCTGTAAAATATCTATATATAGGGTGTATATTTTATTAAATGTTAGAGGTTCCTTTACGTGTATATTTTATCTCCGATTGAGGCCGCCGTGGTGCATTGCCATATGGTGGGATTATGGATTTGGTAACTACGAGGAGTGACAGTAGGTACCTATGAGTTCCACCACTTAACACACAATGTCTCGAAAATTGAGATGAAAGTACGGGAACGGAGTGTCTTAACTCTAGATTCTAAGTCTTACACAAAAATAGGTACACACTAGGTACATTACAACACATTCAAACTGTGCCCCTAAGAAAAAGTATTTTTGGTCTTTTTTATTTTGCATATCAGCTCTTATGCTACAATAAATTTATT